>JAWHQI010000626.1:80000-437785 GCA_033032865.1 Dactylorhiza incarnata | reverse complement strand
CGAAGCGGCTTCAAATCCCAATTGGACAAGTGTCATGGATGAGAAACTAAGTACCATTGTCAAAAATGATATGTGGGAGATTGCTGACCTCTCTGCTCAAAAATCAGCCATATGATTGAAATGGCTATATAAGATAAAATATATGAAGAAGGAGACATCAAAAATTACAGAGCCGGACTAGTGCTAAAGGATATGCGCAGAAGCCCGGTATCAACTTTGCCGAAACATTTACCCCAGTTGCTCAATTTGAATCCATTCGGATGCTACTTGCTATTGCATGCTCAATTTCAATATCCAGTGTACCAAATGGATGTGCAGTCGGTCTTTCTTAATGGCAGCATAGATGAAGAAATATATGTTCAACAACCCACTGATTATGAAATAAAGGGAGAGAGAAAATTCTATCGTCTGAAGAAAGCACTTTACGGCCTCAAACAAGCCCAAAGGGCATGGAACTACAAAATTGTTGAAAATCTGCTTGAGAATGGATTCAGGAGGACATCAAATGAAACCAACAAACTTTCGGGGCTACATCAAGACAAAATTTCAAATGAATGAATGGGCTTAGCCAGATACTTCTTAGGACTTCAGATATATCAACGCCCTCATGCTATTTACATCAATCAAAGTAAATATGTTGAAAACATGCTCACCAGATTTGAATTACACAATACAAAGCCTGTTGCCACTCTCATGGTAACTGGCGAGAAGTTTAATTAATAGAGAAGATGGAGATGAGAAGACAGATGCAGAGAATTTCAGAAAATTGGTAGGATCATTGATCTACTAAACAAATACTCAGCCGATATTGAACTCTCAGTCAGCATTATGTTTCGCTACAGCAAGCACCTAGTATCAAACACCTGGTGGTTGTCAAGCGCATACTAAGGTATATCAATAGAATAAAGAACTATGGGTTAAAGTATGTAAAATATATATGATAAGCTCCAGTTAAGGGGATTCTCTAATAGTGATTGGGTTGGGTGTGCCGATGATCGGAGAAGTACAACATGTTACCTATTTTTCATTGGCAAAAATCCAATTTCCTGGAATTCTAGAAAACAGAAAACCATTGCCCTATCCTCTACCGAAGCTGAATGCACAGCTCTCGGTGAAGCTGGAAGAGAAGTTGTATGGCTTAAAAGGTTGTTAAATGAAATACTTGAAGGAGAAGAAGAACCTACAAACATCAAAGTGGACAACACTTCGGCCATTGCCCTAGCCAAAAATCATATATTCCTAAACAAAACAAAACATTTAGAAATTAAGCTCCATCATACTAGAGATCTCATCAACCAGGGAGAGATCACCGTGGATACTGTAATTCCAAACGCCAACTCGCAGATCAATTAACCAAACCTCTACATTTAGAATTGAGATTGTGCGAGTCATTATAAATTGAAACTTCTTTTGGTAATTGTCTGCATACCTCGTTTGCTTGAGGGGTACAAGTTCGCCAAAGAGGTTGCTTCAAAGGGGGGGCCCCAAACGCAAGTTGCATTAATGTTTGAGCTGATGCAGGAACACAAGTCGATCCATCTCCCATGGAGTGTGCTGATTGCCAAAAATATGCTCGCACACAATGAGTCATGCCAAGGGGTCCACCCGACCATCAAAAAGAGGAAGTGAAGCTGCACATAGCATGACACTCCCATGTCTTTTGATCAGCACTCTTGAAACTTAGGCTTCGTTTAGTATGGCATTTTCCTGCCGGTGCGGGAGCAACCGCCGCCGCAAGGTGGAAAAACAAACACACGCGTGCGCGGGCGGCGGCGTTTGTGCCCGCAAACCTTCTTAAAAGTACCCAAACCGCCCCGTCTCCAACCCACCTCCCCACCGCCGGTTGCTCCCGCCCCGTCTCCCACCGCCTTTCCAAATGAAGCCTTAGATAGGTTGGCAAAAGGTTGATCGTCATGGGTGGAACTTGTCGTTGTTCAGGGTGGTAGGTGTATGTCGTTGATGTTAGCGACAAGTGCATTGAATGTACCCGCGCGCATTGGCAACATACCGGACAATTTCCATGACTTGTTGGTGAAACTACTCTCTCCAATGGCTGCTAGAAAGTCTAAGGCGCACCTCAAAAATTGTTGAACTAAGGTTGAGTGACTGGAAGGCTCGTGATAACCCTAAAGAATCTTTCGAAAATCGGATTAGCGGGATCGCATTTTAGGATGGTGGAGTGTTGGCATCGAGGCAGCTTGGAGGGTCATCGGCGGCTGTTGAAGGTAGTTGGAAGGTCTTGTGTGATCAAATGTTGAATGCCTAACAACCACAACAGTCGTGGGTCGCGCACAGACACTGGCGAGTCAAACGTAAATTGTGCTTGAGCGTTGTACTAAATTGGTCGTAACAGATGGTCGTAGCAGATGTGCATATAGGCTGATCGAGCACGAGGCGGGTTGAGCACGAGGCTGAAGATCGTGTTGAAAGGGTCGTGCGTTCGAGGGGTTACACGATCACGCGGTGTTGTAGCCAAACACTGGGATACTCAAACTGAGAGGAGTTCATCGTGTGTTGATGGTGGAGTTGTAGGGAGATTGGTTTGATGCTCTTTTTCGTCTCTATTGTGACGTTTATTACCCTAAAAAACACCACAAAAATTATATTAGCGCAATGGTTTTCTAAAAGCGCCGCAGAATCTAAAATCTATTGCAATGCTTTGTAAAACGCGGCAAATAAAACGTTTCGTTAGACCATATATGTTGTAGTGATGTTACGTCTCACCGATTGCGATCGAGTGAGCGATCGGGGTAAAGCTGCATATAGTATCTTTTCATCCCTTTTGGACCTAAGGTTCCCAATGGTATAGTGAGAAGCAGAAAGGTACTTTTGACAAGGAGCCGAGCTCAACTCACGTGGTGCAACGAGTGAGCCGAGTAACCTCACGATGTCTATAGAGGTATGTATCAGTTACAGGAGAGAGAGGGAGAGGGAATATGAGAAGGAAAATATTAGTTCTTGCTTATCATTTTTACCCTCCTCACTTAATGATGCAACCTAGGTCGCATCTGTATTTTACCGCATCTCATTTTTTATTTGTGCAGCACATGCACATGTATACGCACGCATGTTAATATATATTTTGCTATTTCCGCGCATGTTATAATTAGCGCTCGTACATTTTGTTTCGCGCATGTCACTCTCGCATGTTGTTCGTCTTATAACGTGATCGACTAATAAGACTCTTATACTGCACAGGTCCGTCAAATTAGGTTAGATGATAAGGCATGATTTGAAATTATAATGATTTTTTAATTTACATATCAAATTTAATTTTAGAAATTATAATTAAAATAAATATTTAATTTCTGAAATTAAATTAAATTTGTAATTCCCAATAAATAGAATTTATAAATGTGGAATACAAATACATAAATGTCTTTTTGAACTTCCTTCTTAATATATTTTCAATTAAAAAAAACTCCTCTATCATTTGCATTAATGTTATTATTAAACCTCCTCCCCCTTTTCCAAAGGAAAAAAAGTCTACTAATCATTCTTTATGAAGATAATCAGCCCCCCATATTGATCCAGGTATTGGGAATATTGAGAAACTGAGAAATTACTCCATTTCTCGATCCCAGGCCGACACCGCCTATCCCACTCCACCCGACCAACGTTTCTCCATCCTGATGTCTGACGACTCCTCCCACCGTGTCGCCGTCGCCGGAGGTTTCCTCGAGGTCCGGCGACCAATTCTCCATCATTCAACGGTAACGACGAGCCATCCCCGACAACCCCTTCCAGAACCGCAGCTTTCCAGTGACCAAACTTCTCTACCCTATTGAAGCCAAGCAGACTCCTCCAGGCTCGTAGATCAGCTTAGTCAGCTGTATCGCAACCCGACCTAGGATTGATTCATCCACCTGACCTGACCTGAAGGTATACCCTCCTTAGTCCCCTTCTTGCTCCACTAATGCTAGTTACAATAATATGCTTAATATTTTAACATTTCAGAGTTTGCATTAATTATCAATTTTATGTTTGTTAATTTACAAATTTTGCTCGTCTCTCATTGCTCATTCCTCTAAGTGTAAAACTTGTGGATCCCTGCTTCATATTAATTATATGTTCGAATGTTGACTCGTGCACGTGCACGTGTGCGAGCTCTAGGTGATTATCGACGAGTATTGCCCATGAAAATTTTAAAGCCATTCAAAAAATGATTGTATATTGTTGTCATCGCATACATACTGCGCTCAAATGATGAGCCTAAATGTGAGGAATAAATAAATTAAATATACATAAGAAAATTGAAATTATTTTCATGTGAGAGATAATTATGTCAGTTGATATTGCACATTAGGCTCAATTTGGATCCGGATCCTCTCCATTTGACGAAATGGATAGTATCCATTTCATCATCTAGTGATCAAAAGCACTTTAACATATATCCCGTGGTGCAGTTTTTTTTGGATTAAAAAAACTATAAAAGTATGGGAAAAACTGAACCCGTTGGATCAAAAAGCATTTGATCAGGACCGCGAAATGGATACTATCCATTTCGTCAGAAATGGAGAGGATCCTATCTGCTCAGTTTGGCGCGGGCATTTTTGCTCCGATAAGTTTGGACAAAAACTTCACAATTATAGGATGTATGTTTAGCATGACAATGATTGTGACCGCCACCAAGAAAAAACACGCAATTTGAACATAAATTAGATGAAATTTCCTAGGCGAGGTCAGGCAGTCACGAGCACCGTGAACACCCGGATCCGGATTCTCTCCGTTTTTGACGAAATGGAGGGAGTCCATTTCATCATCTAATGGAAAAATGATGAACCCTCGGATCAACATGCATTTCATCTGAACCGTGAAATGAATCCCTCCATTTCGTCAAAAATGGAGGAACAAAAATGAAGAGGATCCGATATTGAACACCCACCGTAGAGGATCTGGTTCCTCTCCATTTTATCATCTAATGAACAAAAATGTTTTAACATATATCCAGTGGTACGTGGAGATTTTTTGGGATTAAAAATTTATTAAAGGATGAAAAAAGATGAATCCGTCGGATCAAAAGACATTCGATACACATTCGATACCGTGAAATAATTAAATCTCTCCTCCATTTCGTCAAAAATGAAGAGGATCCTGATCTGACTGCGCATATTTTATTTGTTTTATTTGATTTTAATTTTATAAAATATTCAAAGAATAATAGTTAGATAATCATAATCAACCACTAGTATTAAAATTCGTGCAAATAAAGCCAAAAACAACGAACACATGCATGCATGCACACAGTACTGTGAAACGCCAATCTACTTCAACAAAAAAGCACCGATGAGATCACGCCGCCGTGCAGTCCGCCGGCGAGAAAGTCAGCCTCATGGCGCCGAGATCGTACCCAATCTCGTAGTTCTGCTGGGCTATGTTGCCAAATATACTAATATCGCCGCCGCCGAGATCGCTGTTCGAAACGATTGCAAGGCAGAGCGTTGCTTCGTCCGTCATCACGAAGGAGTTCATCGGCTTCAGAACTACGTCGGCATCGCCGGCGAAGTGGAAGATGATATCCGGCATTAATTCATCTCCGCCGTTCGAATCGGCGGCGGAGGCGGAGGCGGATCCGGACACGTCGAAGCAGAGGCTGAAGAGTCCCTGCGGATCGCTCACCCGCGGCAGCTTCACCGTCTTCGTTAGTTGGGTAACTAGAGACCGCACCGACTCGTCGTCGATGAGCGTCAGGGTGGTGCCGGAGTCGATGATGATGTTACCCCTGCTTTGCGTCGCCGGCTTCACGGCGATTGTTGCTGGCGTATTTGTCCTGTTTTCGCCGCCGATGGATATGTACTCGAGGTTGAGGAAGAAGAAGGTTTCGGGGTCGCCGCGGATGATGGGAGTGGAGACGGCGGTGGTGCCGGAAACGACGGCGTTTGAACCGAAATTCAGGCGGCCGGTGGAGGATTGGTTTTTGCCGAGGGTAGGGAGGCAGTAGGAGAACTTGTGATCGATGGAGTCGCCGAGTTGGGTAATGAGGGAAAGCTGGCCTCCGCCGAGGCCGACGAGTCCGGCG
Organism: Dactylorhiza incarnata; assembly: GCA_033032865.1. Lineage (NCBI taxonomy): Eukaryota > Viridiplantae > Streptophyta > Magnoliopsida > Asparagales > Orchidaceae > Dactylorhiza > Dactylorhiza incarnata. Next base: position 431,766 of record JAWHQI010000626.1, on the reverse strand, counting down.
CCGGCGGAGCCAAATGTTCCGTTGCTTTCATGGGTGCAGCCGAAGAGGATTTTGGGTACCTGGACAGGGCGTTCACCGTCGGAAGAGTCAAAGCTGAGAGTCTCGACGGAGAGGTCTCCGACGACGTAGGAGCTGTCGCCGTAGGAGTAATGGTACCGGCAATGATCGCCGGTGGCACAGCCGCTTTCCGGAAGCGCCGCGCAGGAGTCGTCATTACAGGATACGGATTTGTAGCTGGAAGAAGACGAGGGGTCGAACAGGGGAGGCTTCTGAGTGTAGCAGTGCTTGCAGGGCATGCACTGGACCCAGACAAGGTCGCTGCCGGTGTCGGCGATAGCCATGATTTTCTCCGGCGGGGTACCGATGTAGAACGTCATGAGATACTCAAACGAGCTGGGAATTATATCGGAGAAGATATTAGTCTCCTTAACTGCGAAGGAGGAAAAATAAGCTGCCCTGGACCGGCTCCGGTCAACGGCGGCCCGGAGCCGAGACAGAGGTGTGGAGTTGGTGTCGTGCAGTGGCGATTGGAGGGAATCACGGTGGATGAGCTTGACAGAAAATCCGCCGGCCGCCGCACTGAGCCGAGGGAGGAGGATACAAGGACGACGACAGTAAGCAGAACAGAGAACGAAGAAGAAGAAAAAGCTGCCATGGCTGGAATGCTCTGTTTCCTTGAGGATTACTGATATTTATAGAAGGAGGAAATAACAGAGGATCGAAGTAAATGGAGGAAGACGAAGAGATATCGGAAATTTTCATTCCAATTTTAATGGCGGGGGATGAACCAAAATTAAGGGGGATTTCGTATTCATTATGAATTGGGCGATTTGTTTCCGATTCGGGCGATTTGTTGCCCTTTCGGATTACTGATTCTTCAACTTATTTACTGATTCTTCAAATTTTAATCCAAAAAATTGAAATTTTAAGAACAGAGCAATCGTTAAGGCGGTTGAGTTGTAATTTAATTTAGTGATGCATCGTGTTTCTATTCATAGTATTTGACCCCACGTGATCTCCTCTTTTGTAATGTTCTAGGTTAGAATTAATCCACCATTAATAAATGGCAGGATCATTTTCAGCCGTTTCATAGCCTCCTCTCCTCTGTTCGTTTTTCTTTTTAATTTATATTGAGTTAAAATTATAATATGATAATTAAATGCTAAATGTTGATGACGGGCTCTTTTTAGGGATCACCGTGCGCGACACCCGATTCCACCGTATATTTTCAGCGGCATGAATTTTCGTGCATGATTGATCGGCTACTTTTCAATACGACCGTATTACACAAATATGATTGTATATCTTCACAAACAATTTACACCATTGAAATCACGGATCATACATGCTATATTATTTGTTCCCGCACGGTGATCATACCCGTACCTAATTATCTCTCCTGTTTAGGAGAGAATTTACCGTCCGCAACTCGGACGTAGATTTTCGTCCGGGACCAGTGCCATACGCGAGAACTGCCATGTATTGTGAGGCCCGCGGTGCACAGTAAATCTGTGCACATTGGCCCCACTATTTCTGCTTTTGACCGCCCCTTTTCTGCGAGCACGAATTCCTAGGCTTGATTCTTAAATCAAATTAATTAATTTGAAAAAATAATTTTGAATGGTTATTCCTATAGAGATTGGTAGTTTTTGGATAAGATGATCCTGCATTCGTCGTCACTATATTTAATATTGTGTCGTACTTAATTTTTTTTATATAACAATTTTGTAGTGACACACATTAATTTTTGGGCGCTGCTATTAGCACTCAAATTTTTAAAATTTTAAGTTTTATTAGCACTTCAATTTTGTCTATTAGCACCTCAAAATTTTAAAATTTTAGGGTTTTATTTTAAATAGCCGCAAACAGCCCTTTCCCCCTAGACACACACCCTTACACATCTCCTCTCGCGGAAACCGCACGAGACCCCCTCCCTGCACGACGGCGAACCGCCGGAACTCCGGCGAACACCCCCTCCGGCTCGGTGGTCGCGGTTTGCCCTTCTCCCGCTCGGTGGTCGCGCGAATGCTTCCCTCCCACCGCCCGATGTTTTTCTGCCCTAATTTGGGCGTTTTTTTCCTTGGTAACTTCCTTGTTTATATTCCTTTAAAAAAATTGGAGGGTTTATTGATCTTGTTGCAATGCTAGAGCTAGGGTTGATTGTTTATCTCATATTTTTTATTGTAATGACTTTGTTGTTTTGATTTTTTTTAAAACATTTCTTTCTCTAATTTTTTTAGAGGCTTTATAGTATGCAACAATATTTATATGACCTATAATAACATTTTTGTTTTTTTTTTTCTTTATAGGTGACTAAGGAAAGCGGAGCAAAGAATTGACAATTTTTTTTTGCTTTTACTTTTTGAAAATGTGTAATTTGTAAATGTTTTTTTACAATAGTAAAAGTGATGTTTTTATTATGTTAAAAAGAAATTGTCAAAAAAGTGCTAATAGTAATAGTGCATTACTAATAGACAGGTTGAGTGCGAATAGACAATCACTTAAAACAGCGCTTGTAATAGCGGCGAGTGCAAATAGACAAAAGCACAGTGCTTATAGCAGCGCCCCTATTTTTTCTAACATTTTGTATCAGAGGGAGGTTATTTCAATTTAATTTTTCTCACACTACAAGAAAAACAGACTTTGGCTAGAGCTAGGCACCATTTTCTTCAAACTGAGAAGAAAACTATGATGGAGGTTCTTCGAGCCCTGCAGCCCAACCCTTTAGTTGCTAAACTCCACTGTGAGGATCTGGGAGTCGCTTCTTCAAGAAGATTTGGAACTCCGTCGGACTATTTCGTGTGGAAAGTTTCCCCGTCGTCATCTGAAGAAGCCGTAAGATGTTTTTTTGTATTATGGCTTTTGCGCAGAGAGGAGGTCGACGATGAAGATTCTCGCATAAAAGAGAAGATCGCCGAAGGAGCTTCTTGCACAGAGAGCTGGCCGCCGATGGAGATTCTTGCGCGGAGAGGAGGATTGGCGAGGAAGAGAGAGGGAAGACAAACAGGAAGTAAGAGATGGAAACTTGGCTGCGATGCCCTAGATGAGGAGGCAGAAATGTCGCACTAGGAGAGGAGCAAGAAGCAGAAATGGCGCGACAGAAATGGTAGTGGAAGACTGTTAGTTTAGGGTTGGGTAGTGGAACGCGCTCGCTGGTCACGGAAGGTAGCCTCTTCGCGAAAATGTGGGTTTAGGGTTGTGCCGTGGCAAATACTTGGGTAATAGCCACGCTGTTTTTTTTGTCATCGCTAAACGCTAATACTTAAGTATTAGCCACGATTTTTGCTTGTCATGGCTAATACTGAAGTATTAGCCACGCTTTTTTATATCCCTGGCTAAAGCCTAACAATTAGCCACGGTTTTGTAATCATGGCCAATACTAATGTATTAGCCACGGTTTTTGAACCCTGACAAAAAAATGTGTAGCTAAAAATCAATTTTCTAATAGTGTCATTTAAGTAATTGGAGTTTGATTATTTTCTAATTAATTTCATAAATAACACAAAATTCAAAACCCATTAATAATTTGGAGAAAAATAAATATAAGGATTTAACTATAAGGTGTATTTATCACATTAGTCATAAACAGACTTCATGTTCTTTTTAAGACGATTCAATGTCCAGACATCATTGAGAAAATAACACAAGATTAAGTTTAGAGCAATATTAAGATATCTCGGCTTCAAGTCGGTTTCAAGTCAGCTTGTGAGATTACGGTTTCACATGTTTTAGGGAGTTCTACGTGATTGGTGCGCAATCATTCACCAAAAGATGATGTTTGCGCAATAGGTTCAGAGAGATACACACGGACACGGCGATAGATCTACGAAAAAACTCAAAAATAGTTGTTGCTCATTTTTGTGTGGAGAATTACTAATGACTAATATTGTACCGCTTTTACTGTGATGGTTGCAGGATACGGTAATGATGCGAAAGACCGCTAAAGTCACTTCGTCAAGTGTACTTGATTCCCTTCTTTTCTCTAAGTTTTTTTTTCTAGACTTTGAGTAGGCCTTCGAGCCGAGGAAATTGTTGGTGTGTGTAACTCACCAACGATCATCGTGCACGATCTTGATCCCGCCATATATTTCCACCAACACGAATGTTCACGCATGATTGATCTAAAATATGACCACTTTCAATATGACCGTATTACACAAATATGGTCGTATATTTTCGCAAAAAATCTACAAAGTTGAAATCAGGGATGATGCGACTGTATCACACACGGTGCGTTACCCGTATCTAAATATCCCTCGTTCAAGCCAAGATGTTTCGGGGTTTGTACCTTTTTTTTACTAAGAAGTCGTACTTCAATTTGAGAGTTTTTTAGGTCATAACTATGAAACATCTTGGTTTGCATAAAGTCAAAAACTGCCTCCATCACTCTATAAAATATAAATCAGGTAGAAAATAGAATAAAATACGTTAAAATAAATATTTTAAATAAAATAAAAAAAATATTAGATAAAACCATTAGTCAGCTAATCATACAGCTTTCAGCGACCTGCCACCAAATATTAATAAATACGGAATTATTGCTCTGCAACGAATGCTCTGTGCGCTTCAAGCTGGAGACGCAGTTCTTCAGCCCCAGCTGTTAGGAGTGGAGATCGGAAGAACAGGCAAAGGGAAAAGAGATAGAAGATTAAAAGTTGAGAGAGAGGAAGACGGGAGACGAGATTAGAGCTTCCCGGGACTCGTAACACCAGCCCCCGCCGCAGGAACCCTAAAAATGCGATTAACATTTCCATGTATTGATTTCTGGTCTCCAAAATTTTACCCTAACTGAACCCCTACTTAGATCAGATCATCCAGTCATCGTCTCTCCCGTCTCAATTCGACATGGGGCAAGTATTGGCCGGCATTCTGTACAAAGTCTACGGTACAGATTCTTCGACATCTTTACGCATCTGCGCTCCATTAGAAGAGAAGGATTGAAGTTTTTCTTCATGGGATTTGTCAGGGAAAGAGTTGCAGGAGAGGCAGATAAGGAAGATCTGCGACAGGGTTTTTGATCGAATCAAGGAGGACTCAGGGGAGAGCGGCGGCCTTACTTTCGAGAATCTCTACATCGCTGTTCTCATCATTTACAAGTATGGTTCTTCCCTTTTTCCCGTCGATTAAATGCAGATGTTGATTTTTAACGATGTTGATTTATATATATATGCTTAATATTATTTCAGTGACATGAACAAGCATTTGCCTGGGCCTCACAATGATCCTCCGTCAAAGGAGAAGCTGAGATCTATGGTGCAGGTATAGAATTCTTGTTATCGCTCTTTCTTTCTCTAGGCTTCATTTGGTTAGGCGTTTTGACGCCGGCGCGGAAGCAAACGCCGCCGCAAGGCGGGTAACCAAACGGCCTCCGGCGGCGTTTGCCACGTCTGCACCCACCACGCCCTGAGAAAAGGAGCAAACGCCTCCTCCCCTACGATCCCAACCCGCCGTCTCCACCCGCCGTCTCCGCCCGCCGCCGCCTAACCAAATGAAGTAAATCTGTTTTTAAAGATGTATGGAACCACCGGGAGCGTTTAAGGTAGCTATCCAGTGAAACTCTCTTCTTGATTCCAGGGGAAATTCCTGCGTCCGTGAACCCGGACGGACCCGCACTCCAATCCCCTCTGGCAGAGAAAAAAAAATTGAAGTGCTATATAAACTCCTTGTCGTTCTAAGATTTGGATCATTCTGAAATTCGGGAATCCGCCTAGTTTATGTAACCACCTATGTTCTTGATCTAGTGAAAGATAGATTGTTGCTCCCCGTGGACGTAGCTCATCTTGGGATAAATCACGTAAATTTGTGTCTTCTGTGTTGTGATTTTTTGTTTGTTTGATCTCTCTACAACGTGCATGAAAAATAGATTGTTGCTCCCCAGGTCGGCGAGCATCATTCCTCGAGCCGCGAGGAGGACTGCGAGATCGCCGAGAAGGGGAGCCCCTTCCTCGATGAGGGGAGGCGCTGTGATGAGCAGCACCTCGCCGGCTGGAGTAAGTTCCGCCGGTTTGCTCCCTGCTGGGAGGCGCGATCCCCCGACCGCGACCATCCACTGGTCGCCCTCCCCCTCTCGGGGCGAAGAACCCTGAAGATCCCCCAACCCCGCCTCGGCGCGAGGACTCTCCCGGATGGGACGAGGGGGTCATAGAAGACAAAGAGCGATGATCGCCCGGGCCGTTAGCTGAAGGCGGCAATGGAGGCGGTGGCGGAAGTTCACCCGCAGGCATCTACGAGCTGCTCGCCAACTCCGATCATTGTAGAGGCGGCGGCGGTGGAGGCACAGTGCTCGACAAAGGAGCCCTATGCTCGCTCATAGGCCGCTTCTCGGATATCGAGCTATGAAGGACCCGCACAGAGCCACCACGGCGTGACCCCTCCCCAGCTCCCGACGAGATCATCGGAGATGATCGCAGAGGAGGTATGGATAGAGGCTCCTCCATAGCCCCGGTAGCCGGCAAATCTGCGAATAGAAGAAAGAACGTCAGAACCTCATCAAGCGACACTTTAACAAGCAAATTCGAAAATGGCGAGTATGGAGCTCCCACACCGCACAAGAACGATATCCGGTTGAGCCTGAGTCGAAGCCCCTGTTGTACTCGCCTCCGGAGCGACCTTTGGCGCAGGAGGATCGGAAGCAGACGAGTTTTCCGCGTGAGAAAGACCCAGGTCGTCAAGCAGTTGTTGACGACGGCCGACTAGAGGATCGGCGACCTCCTCCGCAGCAGCGTTCTTCTTTTTCTTCTTATTCTTCTTGGCAAGCCGCTTCCTCTTCTTGGAAGCAAGGAAGTCTTCAAGCTCGACGTCTACACGAGCAAGAGTTCGAACAGGCGGCAGTAATCCTAGAAGGTCGGCCATGTCAGCAGCAGTTTCCTCGGCAATACTGCGCGACATCTTGAGCGAGATTAGAAGAGTCGTGTCATCAGAGACCCCTCCCCCTCTATATATAGAGCCAGGGCGACAACAACGAGATGCCGACTATAGGCCGATAGTCGCCAGCGTGACAGCTCGTCGAATAAAGGTTGGATGTTTCTTTCCGAGCAACTACGTTACTCGCAAAGAGCGGGGATTGTGTACAACCATTATTCTTCGAGGGTGGGCCCATTCAAAGCCACATAGGCAGAAGTCAAGGTCAAAAGGGTCAACACCGAGGTCAGCAGTCCAAGAACCAAGACAGTTCAGCAAGCAGGAGCAAAAGGAGGCCTAGGCGAGCATGGGCGAGCTCGCGCGAGTAGCCCCAATACTCGCCAAGAGGTGGACGACCATAGGTGATGCTCGCCTCTTCCCGAGCGAGATCGCCTCAATGTCGCCGGTCGCCGAACTGGTTGGGGTATAAATAAGACCCCCCCCCCCCCCCCCCCCCCCCCCCCCCCCCCCCTCTTTGGTTTTCCTATAAATAAGACCTCAGGGGTACTTGGATTGACACCTGATCTTGAGCTTCTGGAACCCCGTTTTCGAACTCTTGGACCCATCATCCTTGGTAGCTACTTTTGATACTAGCCAAGTCGGTGCCTTCCTCGTACCATGCTCGACCATCTTTGGTTGTGGAGGGGAAGTCTCTTCGGAGCTTCTGGGTACGTGGTGTGACCTCTCTGCCGCAGCGCCTGAGGTCCTGTTGTTGTTGCTCTTCTAGTTCTTCGTCGTTGCCAGTCAGGCCTTCTCGTTGAACTGCTGGGCGAGTAGCCTCCGACTGCATTGATCCAAATTTTGGAGTCGGAATTTTCCTGCTTCAACACACACCACTTTTAAAATTAACGAGAAATAGGTCGTGTTCTCTGTTTTGACGAGGATTTTGTTGCTGGCCGACTGGTTTCGGAGGAGGCGGCGCCAGCTGGAGTTTTTTTGGGAGGGGTTCTTCCTCACACGGCCCAGGTAGCGAAAAAAAGGAATATTTTTTCCTTTTCGGCAAGAAAGCGTCCAATGACAAAAAGAAGGAAGTTTTTTTTTTGGAATTTCCTTCTCTGGCAGCACAAAAAAAGGAGAGTGAAAGAGAAGAAGAAAACAATTAAGAGTTGCCATTTTTGCTTCTCTCTCGGATGAAGCAGCGAAAACTGAAATAGAGAGAGGCGGTCTCGAAACTTGCTTTCCGTTTTCTCTCTCTCGGCGACGGCTCAGACAGCCAAAGAGGGACAAAAAGGAGTTTTTTTTCTTTTTCGATCGTCTTCCCTCACAATGGAGCAACGACATGCGCGGAAGTCGGGCCTGGGAGAGAGTCGGTGTTTGCGTATAGAATCTCCTGCCGAAGAGAGTCAGGCCTGAGGGTAGCGGTTCGGTGGTGGCCGGCAGCCAAAGAGGGACATCAGTTGTAGAGCAGAGGCAACTGTGGGAAGAGATTGTGAGAAAAGAGGCGAGAGTGCGGGCTGAGGGTGCACATATATTTATGGTGGGTGGGGTTGAGAAATAAAAATAATACTGTTTATTTTGTGATTATAATGTGCACACATCCAAAAATAGTATGCATGTAACAACGCCCAAAATTTATCCTCACAATCCCTCGCAACAAGGATCATCTCTCCACTTCAATTATTTTTGTTTGTTGAATTCTGCATTCATGAGTAATTGAATTTGGTTGGATCATTTGGGGCACATAATCTAATCACACATCAAGATAAACCATGAGCGTGGAGTCTCGCCTGGGATGGCTAACACCTTAGGCACTGACAAATTTTAGTCCTCGGGATGACCAACTACCTAGGCTCCGTTTGGTATAGTGGTGGCGGTCATGAATGCGGTGATAAAATCGTCATTCATGAACGTCCCACCTAAGAAACTTCATCCACTTAACATAAAAATGGATGAAGTTTCTTAAGTGCTCGTTCATGAATGACGATTTTACCACCGCGTTCACGAACGCCACCATCGTGCCAAACGGAGCCTTAAAGGCACCGAGGATTTCCAATAAAAAAAAGTTTCTTGCTTGACTTTTCCTACACAAGAATGAAAAAGTTCCTACCATGGGGATAGGATCCATAGTTTGTTTTTCATGCACATTGTTGCCCGTAGCGAGGATGCCTATGGTCGCCCTCTGGTGAGCTGGGCGGAGCGCACCCACGAGGTGACCCTGAGCACCAATCTTCCCGCCTGGTCAGAGGATTGAGAAGACAGCGGCGAGGCTTTTGACGTGATGTTCGCCCTGTATGGCCGCGCGGATGCTGAGGCTCTGCAAGATGTCTCGGCCGAGTATCTGGCTCACCAGAGCTCGCGCTCGTACCTGCGAGCCGCCAAGCTCGGCCATGCGACGGCGAGGAGGCTGCTTGAGTACGGGCAGATGATCAAAGTGCAGAGCAAGAAGCTCATCTCCTTGGGGCTCGAGGCTGCCAAGTGCAAGGATTTCGAGGTACTCGCTCGCTGGCCTTCTGGCTTCTGGAATACTCGCTTTTATGCCGACTAGTTCGCTAACTGCTGTCTTCATATTTGCGCAAGCCGCCGAGATCGAGATGGCGAAGAAAGTATCTCAGCTGGAGGATACTCGGCAGACCTTGGAGGCTGCCCAAGTTCGCATTGCCGAGCTGGAAACTCGGCCTGCCGAGCAACAGCCTTCGGAGGTGGGCCCCTCCAGGGTCGGCAAGCAGATTAGGATGCATGGAGATGAGATGCCGCACATCCGTAGAGAGATCGCGCGGGCGACCGGGAAGGTCGTCCTGAGCAGGTTGAAAGCTGAAGGTTTCTTGAAGCCAGAGGCGATGGACCTGACCGTGGTGGACCTCATCCCGGCGCTACTCGTTGAGGAGTCCACCTCTCCCAGGCGAGTTCCTTCACCATCTTCCAGTGATGTCGAGGACGAAGACTCCGAGGACGAGGATGGCGAGGAAGACGTCGATATTGATGGAGAGGACGAGGACGATGATGATGGCGATGATGATGCCTAGTCGTTAGGGTCCCTTTTTTGACAGCTTTCAAAAAGATGTACAACATTTTTTGTTCCTTCCAATATGTAATTCAAAAATCTTATGAAAGAAATGAATACAAAAATTTTTGCTCGCCTTTTGTTGTCGTTCTTGCTTTTATGTTTGTATGCCGAGTAGGCTCTTAGGCTCGAGGCGAGGTTGAGTGCTCGTTAGGCTCCTTGGCACGCGCGAGATTGGATGATGCGGTCGACGATCATACCTTACTCGCACGTTAGCTACTCGCTCGCTCATGCTCGTATCTGCATACTCGCGCCCCACCATACTCGCACCTGCATACTCGCCTTTTTCAAAAATCCTTGGTGGAGTTGATCTGTGAAGGGCACTTGGGGAGGGTCCTGAGGGACATATGCTCCCGGCTTCCCTTTGTTCCTGATAAAGAATTGTCAGGATGTTTGCAATAGTAATGAACTCCACGGTAAAAGAAGTAGAAAATGACCATCGGGCTGGTCCTAGGGGACACACCGTTCCGAGGTCTCCATCCTACTGTGATGTTGATGTTGACGAAGAGATCAACAAGTAGGGAATGACATTCGGGGAGGTCCGAAGACACAACATCCCGAGGTCTCCATCCTACTGTGACGTTGATGCAGACGAAGAGATCGACAAGTAGGGAATGATAGTCAGGGAGGTCCGAAGACAACATCCCGAGGTCTCCATCCTACTGTGACGTTGATGCTGACGAAGAGATCGACAAATAGGGAATAACAATCGGGGAGGTCCGAAGACACAACATCCCGAGGTCTCCATCCTACTGTGATGTTGATGTTGTTGAGGTGGACTCTTTCCTGACATACTCAACGATCAGAGTGGATTAAGCGCACCAACTCAAATGATCGGACGAAATAATCGGAAACGGAACGCTACGCCACGAGCTTTCAGCACTCGGGAGCTTACGACGCCTTTATTCAAGGGTCCCCTGATGGGTTAAGTCGATCATTCCTTCGTCGAATTGGGAGGTCGGCGTCCAGACTTCCTGATAATCTCCCCAGGCGGATAAGAGATGCGGTCGGAGGGAACTACGGCCAACATGCAAGGAGGGAGCTGATCTTGACCGTCAGTGCAGAGGCTTGGTTTTAAGAGAACGCACTACCGAGACACCGTCCCATCATCCGTTCTGGGTTTTACGAGAATCAAGTCGGAGGTCAGTTCCCCAATCTAACGTGGAGATCGGCTTCACCTGCCTTTCTTCTTTTCTTGAAGACATTTGTAATTTGAGGTAAATGTAAAAAACCCTTTTCTACCACATGTTTCAGGGGGGTGAAGAATTTATTCATAAGTGGTAAATTTACAGGAGAGGGACGTACATACTTCTGCTCAGGGGTAAAACCTTTTCAGGTCGTCGCCGCTCCAGGTGTTCCCCAACAGCTCCCCTTCGTGATTCTGCAGGAGATAACCTCCTGTTATGAGCGGTTCGTGGACGATGAAAGGTCCCTCCCAATTTGGGTGGAGCTTCCCAACGATCGCTGACCTTCCGTCCGCGTCCACTTTCTTGAGGACTAGATCATCGGCTTGGAAATGCTTGAGGCGGACATGCTTGTCGAAGTGCCTCGTCATTCGACGCTTGATCTCCTCTTGTCGAGCAGAGGCTAAGTCGCGGAGTTCTTCGACGTAGTCGAGAGATAACTTTTGAGCTTCTTCATTTTCCAGCCGTCATTCTTCGTTTCCGTCTTCGGCCGCAACCACCCTTGGACTTCGGACTTTGAACTCTACTGGGATGAGAGCCTCGGACCCATGAGAGAGTTTGAACGGGGTTTCTCCCGTGGCTGAGCTAGGAGTGGTCCTCAAAGCCCACAACACTGAGGGGAGCTGCTCCGCCCAATTACGTCGTAGGTTCTCAACTTTCTTCTTTAGAAGGTTGATGATCAGTTTGTTGGCGACCTCCACTTGTCCATTGCTCCTAAGATGATGCACTGAAGCGAACCGAAGATTAGTCCCTAGCTGCCTGCAAAAATCTTCCAGCTCCAAGCTGGCAAATTGGGGACCATTGTCGGTGATGATGACGAGAGGGATCCCGAATCTGCAGACGATCTCCCCCCAGATGAAGTTCTTCACGACCTGAGAGGTGGTCTTGGCCAGAGCTTTGGCCTCGATCCACTTGGAGAAATAGTCGAGCATGATGAGAACGAACTTCCTCTGGCCACTGGCTGAAGGAAAGGAGTCTATCAAATCCATTCCCCAGATAGCGAACGACCATGAGGCGGTGATTGAACGAAGTTGTTGGGCCGGCTGCAACTGAAGGGTGGCGAATAGCTGGCACTTCTGGCACTTCTTCGAAAAGATCTCTGCATCCTTACGGATAGTAGGCCATAAGTAGCCGTGCCTTAGAATTCTTTGCTCCAAAGTGCGAGTCCCAGAATGACTTCCGCACTCTCCCTAGTGGATCTCTTCCATCACTCGAGGTACTTTGTCTTCAGAGACGCATCTGGCCAGGGGGCCTGAGATGGTCTTGCGATATAGCTCCCCGTCTTGCAATAGGTAGTATGCCGCCTTATATCGAAACTTCCTTTAGTCCTCTTCATCCGCAGGGAGCTGTCCGGTGGATAGGAATGCTGCGAACGGATCCATCCATGAAGGACGCTGTTCGATCTTCATCATCTCTCCTTCTTCGATGGATGGTCGAAACAACTTTGTGATAGTTCCTCCGGCCCTCGACCCGTATTTGGCCAAACAGTCCACTGCTGAGTTCTCCTCTCTCGGTACATGCTCGACGAAGAAGGATTGAAAGCCTCCAATCAATCCTTTCACTTTGACAAGATACTTCTGCAGGACGGCGTCGCGCACCTCGAACTCTCCCCGAATCGCGAAGTGACCACCTTCGAATCAGTGAAGGCCCTGATATCTTGGATGCCCAACTCTTGCGCGAGGCGTAAACCTGCCACTATGGCCTCATACTCCGCTTGATTGTTTGTGACGGGGAAGAGGATCTCGACTGCTTGCTCGATCCTAGTTCCTTGTCGGCTGACAAGAACGATGCCTACTCCCACCGAGCTTCTGCCCGAAGCTCCATCCACGAACATCTTCCAGGGGATTGGATTAGAAACTTCCTCCCCCGGCTCTGCTTCTACCTAGAAGTCGGCTAAAAAGTCTGCCACTGCCTACGCTTTGATCGCCACCCGGGGCAAGAAGGAAATGTCGAACTCACTGAGTTCTACCGACCATTTCTCCAGCCTTCCTGAATGCTCCACCCCTTCTAAGATACTTCAGAGAGGATGCTCAGTCACGACCTGGATGGAGTGAGCTTGAAAATAAGGGCGGAGCTTCCGCGCCGACACCACCAAAGTGATGGCAAGCTTCTCCAGGATCGAATACCGAAGTTCGGCCTTCTTCAGTGCCCGACTAACATAGTAGATGTGTAGCTGCTTCTTCCCTTCCTCCCAGACTAGCACAGAACTCATTGCTTCCATTCCTACTCCCAGGTAGATGAGCAGGTCTTCGCCTTCCTTCGGGCTTTGAAGGAGAGGTATCTGAGTCAACTGCTCCTTCAGCCTTTCGAACGCCTTTTCGCATTCTTCGGACCATTCAAAGTCCTCGCTCTTCCGAAGCGTTTTGAAGAATGTAGAGCACTTCTTTCCCGCCTTTGATAGAAAGCGGCTAAGACCCGCCAGCCTTCCTGTTAACCTTTGGACTTCTTTCATCGTCTTTGGCGAGGTCATCTCTAGGATTGCCTTAACCATGTCAGGGTTCGGCTCTACCCCTTCCGGGGTGATGAGATGTCCCAAAAACTTCCCTCTTCCCGCTCCGAACACGCATTTTGCCGGATTGAGCCTCATCTTGAACTTCCTCAGCGCCGCGAAGGTCTCCACTAGATCAGCTACATGTTCTTGGACGCTCTTGCTTTTGATCAAGAGATCGTCCACATACACCTCCAGGTTCCTTCCTTTCTGCTCCTTGAAGACATGGTCCATCATCCGCTGGTAAGTTGCACATGCGTTCTTTAGCCCGAAAGGCATCATCTTGTAGTTGTAGCAACCATCGCCAGTGATGAAGTAGACATCACGACAGTCGGGGGGATACATTCGGATCTGGTGGTATCCTGAGAACGCATCGAGAAATCTCATTACAGAGAAACCGATGGCTGAATCAACCAGCGCGCAAGGGATAACAATCCTTCAGGCAGCTTTTATTCATCAGAGAAAAATCTACACACATCCTCCAGCTACCCCCAACCTTTTTCACCATTACAACATTCGAGACCCAGCCTAAGTACTGGATCTCTGACACAAAGTCTGCCTCAAGCAGCTTCTTTACTTCCTCTCGGATAGGTACGACCAACATGGTGACACTGGACCTCTTCTTCTGGCAGACGGGCTTTGCAGAGGGGTCGAGATTGAGGTGATGGCAGGCGACCTCAGGATCGATCCCTGACATCTCTGCAGCACTCCAGGCAAAGATGTCGACGTTCTCTTGCAGACACGCCGCCATCTCCATCTTCTCGCTGATCTTCAGCGATCCTCCAATCTTCAGCAATCCAGGTACCCCTGCCTCAGAGAGTACCTCGATCTCTTCCACTTCCTCAGCTACTTCCAGCCTGGACGTGCTTCCCAGCATTCTTTCGAACTCCTCCACGTCAGCTATCCAGCTGATGGTGCTAACCGCGCTGAGATAGCACTCGCGGGCGGCTCTTGGATCGCTCCTGATCCTTACCTGGACGTCCCCTTGACAGTACTTGAGGCACTGATGGTAGGAAGACGGAACAACCTTGAAGGTGTTGAGAAGTGACCTTCCGAAGATGGCCTTGTAGCAACTCGGGGTGTCGACGATGACGAAGCGGCAGTTGAGGGAAGTGCCACCGAGTGTTACAAGGAGATTTACTCCTCCTTCCACCTCTTTCTTCTCTCCCGAGAAGCCAAAGAGGGGATCATCCGACGCCCGGACTCTTTCCGCTCCGACGCCCAAACCGTCGAACGTCTCCTTGAAGACGACGTTCACGGAGCTTCCGTTATCGATCAGGATTTGATCAACGGTGAAGTCCTCTACTGCAGCTTGGATTACAAGGGCATCTGGAAGGAATTCTCATTCCCTAACATGTCCTCCTCTGAGAAGGTGATCTCTTCCAACAGGGGCGGTGCCTGCGAGGTCGAAGCGACACTCCTTCGATAGATTTGATGGAGGCTGCCCTTGCGGGATGCTCCCAGCATTGCTCCCCCGTGGATCATCCCTACTCCTCTGCCTCCTTGGGCGATGTCACCTCGACCTCCATGGTCGACCCGGTCTTCGTTCCTCCTTCGAGCGACGGCTTGTACGGTCGGCAGCTCGACAGGGGCTTCTATTCTCCGCTGATCTCCTCCTGCTTCTCCTGCCGCCAACCTCCTCCTGGCTTCCCAAAAGTCTGGGCAAGTCATGGTCCCGTGCCCCTCTACCTGGTGCAAATCACAGTAAAGGGGAATCTCCTCCGGTCGCGGCCTCCTCTGTCGGTTCTTCCGACCTTGCCGGTTGCCGCGTCGGGCAACCGCCATTGCTTCCTCCCTTCTTCTTTCCCGACGCTTTTCTGGTCGGTCGAAGCATCTTCTTTCCGGGGATCTCCTTCCCCTATCCTGACGCTGAGGTCCTCTGGCCGGCCTTCAAGGCGGCCGGTTGACGGGGACTTGGTAGCGTCTTTCCTCCTCCCGACGCTCTGGAGCCACGATGAGTCTCCTCTCATCGTTCCTCCTTGGCTCCTCCTTCCTGGGCTCCTCCCTTCGCCTCTCATCTGGCTTCCTCTTCTTCTCCCTCCTGGGTTCCTCTTTCCTCCTTCTTTCTGGGGTCTTCTCTTCCTCCTCCTCCTCCTCCCTGGTCACCCTGGTGAGCCGGGCCAGGAAACCTCTGTTAGAAGCTTCTCCCTGAACGAACTTGTTGGCCCTCGATGAGGTTGTCGTAGGAATAGGGAGGGTTCCTGACGAGCTCCAACTTGAAGAGGCCTTCATGATGGCCGAACGTCAGGGCAAGCTGTAAGGTGGGACCATCCACCTCCTGAATGTCCAACACCTCCTCCTGGAAGCGATCGATGTAATGCCCCAACGTTTCTTTGGCTCTCTGCACGAGGTGGAAGAGGGTCGTTGCCTCCTTCTTCATCTTCTTGGTCGTGGCGAATCGCATTGTCAGCCCCCGACACAGATCTTCGAAGCAGTAGATCGAACCTGCTGGCAACTGGTGGAACCAGTCCCTGGCCTTCCCTCGGAAGGTGATAGCGAAGAGCCTACACTTAAAGGCATCCGACATGGTTCGGATGGAGGCTACATCCTCGAACCACTGGATGTGTCGGATAGGGTCATCCCTCCCTGAGTAGTAATTCATCACGGGATCTCTGAACCCTTCCGGCACGGGCACAGCAATGATCTCTTCACTGAATGGGCTCCTCCCACCCACCCGGCGACGATCCTTTGTCTGGCGAGTATCTCCTCCGTACTCGCTCACTTGGCGAGTACCGTAGTACCTCGCCTGCTCTTCCTCCTCGCGGAATCGAGCTCTGCCAGCTCCCTGCGAGGCCTGCGGGTGGAACTGCGACCTCCTTGGTCGCTCGGGCTCCTCCTCATGTTCCTTCTCTAATCCCTGCTCGTCGGGATGGAATACCTTCATCGGCAAGAATCGGATGATGAGGTGAGGTCGTCGTTCCTTCCGTGCGAGGTTGGAGAGCTGCTCGCACGGTCCCCTCGAGTCGCCGCGCGAACTCTTCAAAGACAGCCAAAGTCACAAACTCGCCTCCGCCGGCCGAGTTACCGACCACCTACTCGTGGTCGCCAACTACCACCATCTCGCCTTTCTACTAGACTTTCTCTCTCTGACTACGATCCACGCTCACCGCACCAAAGTGTTGAAGCCAGGAAAATCCCGACTCCAAAATTTGGATCAATGCAGCCGGAGGCTACTCGCCCAACAGTCCAACGAGAAGGCCTGACTGACAACGACTAAGAACTAGAAGAGTAACAACAACAGGACCCCAGGTGCTACGGCAGAGAGGTCCCACCACGTACCCAGAAGCTCCGAAGAGATTTCCCCTCCACAACCAAAGATGGTCGAGCAGGGTACGAGGAAGGCATCGACTTGTCTAGTATCAAAAGTAGCTACCAAGGATGATGGGTCTAAGAGTTCAAAAACGGGGTTCCAGAAGCTCAAGATCAGGTGCCAATCCAAGTACCCTGAGGTCCTTTTTATAGGAAAACCAAAGGGGGTGGGGGGGGGGGGGGGGGGGGGGGGGTCTTATTTATACCCCACCCAGCTCGGCGACCGACGACATTGAGACGATCTCGCTCGGGAAAAGGCGAGTATCACCTATGGTCGCCCACCTCTTGGCGAGTATTGAGGCTACTCGCGCGAGCTCGCCCATGCTCGCCTAGGCCTCCTTTTGCTCCTGTTTGCTGAACTGTCTTGGGTCTTGGACTGCTAACCTCGGTGTTGACCCTTTTGACATTGACTTCTCCTATGTGGCTTTGAATGAGCCCACCCTCAGAGAATAAGGATTGTACAATGTGCATGTAAGATTTTGGGTGTGCATATAGTATTGATATTCACAAAGCCAGAAGTGTTGTGCACGTAACAACACCCTAAATTTTTATGTGTACATTTGGGTTACTAGATAGTATGCTTTTGGAGTCCTCCAAATATCAGTGATTGCCGTAATTTATTTGAGCAAAAATAATTTGACACTTTTTGCTCCTTCACCTTCTTAGACGTCAATTATTCTTCTGGATTCCACCACTCACAACAAACAGATGAGTTTTTGGGCACTAGAAGAAAACCCTACGGCCCCGTTCGTTTGGACGAAATTGAAGACTTGGAATTGAAATTCGACGTCGAATTCCAATTACGCCGTTCGTTTGTTAGGTAGCTTTAATAATTGAAATTTGAGTTGAATATCATAGAATTAATTTTAGCCTAAGCACAAAATCTAGCTAGACATATCAGAATTGGGCGAGTCTGGCAAGCTCGATTTATCGCGTTTTTTGCCGGGGCGCGAGTTTTTCGCCCGGGCGCGCGGGAGAGATTTTTTCGCCCGGGAGAGATTTTTTCGCCCGTGAGAGATTTTTTTCGGTCGGGCGCGTTTTTTTTCGCCCCGGCGCGATTTTTCACCCGGACGCGATTTTTTCCCCCGAGAGCATTTTTTTGGCCAGACGCGATTTTTTCGGCCGGACGTGATTTTTTTGCCCGGGCGCGAATTTTTCTCCCCACCCCGGCGCGAATTTTTCGCTCAAACGCGATTTTTCGTCAGGGAGCGATTTTTTTTGCCCGCGCGTAATTTTTTCGCCCATGCGCAATTTTTTTGCCCGGGCAAGATTTTTTTGGTCGGGAGCGATTTTTTTGCCTGCGCGAGTTTTTTTCGCCCTACGAGATTTTTTTGCTCGGGGGCTATTTTTCGGGCGCGATTTTTTCACTAGGGAGCGGTTTTTTGACGGGACACGTTTTTATCGCCTATACGAGCTTTTTTCGGCCAGGCGGGTGGAAAAATCGCAATCGGGAAAAAAATTTGCGCCCGGGGAAAAAAATCGTGCCCGGGACACAATATCGCGCCCGGGCGAAAAAACGAGCCCGAGCAAAAAATGCGCGCCCGGGCGAAAAAAACACGGTTGTGCGAAAAAATTACGCTTGGGCGAAAAAAAAATCGTTCTCGGGCGAAAAAATCACCCCCGGGCGAAAAAATCGTCGCTATGACATACATTTGTTTATGATATATGTGATAAATATTAGCTTCTTTGTAATATTTTTCAATTCTTAAATTGAATTTTATTTAACAAACAACCAAAAGTATTGATTAATTTCACAATATTCAACAATATTGTTTATTAGGCGAACGTTGGAATTGGAATTAGTCACCAATATTTAATTCCACAATATTCATTAATATTCAATTCCAATATCGAATTCCAATTCCGTCCAAACGAACGGGCCCTACAAGTTAGAGAGAACCACAGATAACTGTTGTGGGCTTTTGCTTCAACCTACCGTGCTGTTTCTTGGCGGATACATCACTAATAGGCAAGAGTTCCAACGATATTAAATTCCATTAAAAAAAGAGAAAAAATAAATATTTTTAGAAAAAAATTCATTCTCCAATCCAATATGAATTTTATTCCATTAGGAGTCCTTTAAATAGAAGGGGGCTGCGTGACCTCGCCGCGTGACCTTTGTTAGGGTTAGAGGCGCTCAAGATATTCTACAATACGACATCGAGTTTGGAATGCGTATTTATAGTATCTCCAGCTTAGGGCGGAGCCCTAGGTCGACATGCAACCCATTAAGACATATCATGTCGGTTCGGAGACGCAGACATAATAGTTAATGCGTTAACAATCTCCTCCTATGTCCGCGGTAAACCCGACGACGATGAGGGTGGTTTGTGTAAGTTCAACCGGATCGTGAACAGTACACAACCGTGTCCAACACCTACAAAAACTGATTAGACTCAAAGAAAATAGAATGCACGCATAAAGATAAACAATAAATCTCAGCTGCACTACAAAATAGTCTAAAGCACGATCATAGCACAAGTCCAACAAACGTAGTGACTAGAATCAACACAAAGAGCAAAAATCTAAAAAACAAGTGTATCAAAGAGAGCTAAACAGTGCTCTAAGCAGAGATAAAACAAAAGAAATCAAATAACACTCTAACTGCTGTCGGCCTCAGACGTCCAGCAAATCATCCTGCTCAGGATCCCATCCTGCCAGTGCTCCTCCATTAACAGCAACTCCTGTAATTTCCAACATGGAATGTCATTAGAAATGAATTCATGTTTTGAAAATGTACAAGTATCTAGTTCAACAAAGGGAACGTAGTACTTAATAATTAAGTTTGAAGGAGTATTTAAAGTATTATAGGTTCAACCTCAGAATCTAATATCGGTTTCCAACGAGACAATTTATAGACTTCTGGACACCGCAGTGATATCTGTGTTCCAATGTGGAATGTCCGGGTTACTGTTCTTCTAAAGCTAAGTGGAGATCATCAAGTTTGGAATGAAGACCCCTTAACAGAAGAATAGTCAAACCGAGTCAGATTATTTTATCAAATTTGGAATAACACTCTCCTCCAAGGTAAGAGAAGACAAATCCAGGTAAAGTTATTAACATCAGATTTGGAATGAAATAACTTACCAGATTCGTGCTCAGCAACTAAAACATCAACGGAGCACAACATGCTTGCTTTGACAAAGGAAATCAGAGAAAAATCAAAACATCGATGTAGGCTAAGGTGATCTAAATCGCCTGTAGTCCCATTTCCCCCACTGTTTTGATTAACCGATCTTTGGGCATTCCTTTCGTCAATGGATCAGCTAGATTATCTTTTGATCGCACGTCGACCAAAGAGATAATTCCTTGTTCTTTCAGATAGTTTAGCAGAGCGTGTCTCAGTCGTACATGTCTCCTCTTAGTATTGTAGAGGGCATTTTTAACAACTTGGGCTGCTGCTTGGTTATCGCAATACAAGCTCAGTGAGTTGACTTGTAACCTAGACAAGAGAATATCTAGTATCAGATTCCTGATCCAGTCTGCCTCTTCACCAGTCGAAGCTAAGGCAAACAACTCGGCTTCCATAGAAGACAATGCTATACAGGTCTGTCTTTTGGATTTCCAAGTGATATCAGCTCCACCTAGAGTGAATATGTATCCACTGATAGATTTGCTGTTACTGACTTCTGAACACCACGAGGCATCAGAATATCCATCCACAGTAGGTTGGTAACCAGTGTAGCACAGAGCGTGATTCTTAGTACCTGACAGGTATTTCATCAGCCTATCGAGAGCATCCCAATGCTCTTTGCTCGGACTACTGGTAAAGCGACTCAGCATGCTAACAGAGAAGGCAATGTCTGGTCGAGTACAGCTTGTGGCGTACATGAGACTACCAATAATTTTGGAATATTTGACTTGATCAATGCTTGTTCCAACATTTGGACTCAATTTGACATTATGATCGAAAGGTGTCTCTACAGGCCTACAGTTTTTGTATCCCCAGGTCGAAAGAAGTTGTTCAATGTAATGAGTCTGACTAAGAGTAACTCTACCCTTATCAACTCTAACCTTCATACCTAACAGGGTATCGACTGGACCGAGGTCCTTCATATCAAATTCTTTTGCGAGTGTGGATTTGATATCCTTTACTGCAACAAGATCTGAACCCAGGATCAACATGTCATTCACATATAGACATATGATGACTGTTTTATTTGACATAGAGCGGTGGTAAAGGCATTTGTCTGAAAGACTAGACTGAAAGCCAAAACTTTTTACCACTTGGTCAAACTTCATGTGCCACATCTTGGGTGCTTGTTTAAGCCCATAGATGGATTTGTCTAATTTGCACACTTTGTCTTTTAGATCTGGATGGACATAACCTTCAGGTTGTGCCATGTAGATCTCTTCATCGAGCTCTCCATTCAAGAAGGCTGTCTTGACATCCATCTGATGAACTATGAAGTTCTCGATAGAGGCCAAGGCGAGAAGAATTCTAATAGTGGATAGGTGACACACTGGTGAATAGACGTCAAAGTAGTCAATTCCCCCTTGTTGCTTATAGCCTTTAGCGACTAGACGTGCTTTATATCTAGCTATAGACCCATCACTGTGCAATTTCTTCTTCAGCACCCACTTGCATCCAAGTACTTTGGCTCCTTTCGGGAGGTCCACTAGATGCCATGTGTTATTCCGTAGCAGCTAGTCCATTTCATCATCGATGACTTCTGCCCACATTAAAGAATCTTTAGATCGCATTGCTTCCTGGTAGGAAAATGGATCATCCTCTAAGTGGTAGGTGACAAAATTTTCACCAAAATTCTTAGGGACTCGATCTCTTGTAGATACTCTTACAGGGATAAGATTATCCTCTACAGGTTGGGAAGCAGTGCCAGAGGGGTCAGCTTCAGGTGTTACAGGAGATTCGGAAATCATCTCAGTAGACCCGGAGACGGTTAAACCATGATCTTTGATAAATTTATTTTCAAAGAAAATAGCATCCCTAGATTCTATCACAGTATTGGTGGACAGATCTAGAAACCTATCTGCTGCACTATCTTCTGCACTACCTAGATATACACAAGTTGTTGTTCTAGGTCCCACCTTAGGTCTCTTAAGGTCTTGTATCCTAACATAGGCAATACAGCCTCAAGTCTTTAGAGTGTCAAATCTACAAGGATGGCCATGTCACAGCTCATACGGAGTGGAGGTGAGCTTAGCATGATGCAATCTATTCAGAATGTGATTAGCAGTTCGGACTGCTTCTCCCCAAAAGGAATTAGGCATGCCAGCAGTAAGGAGCATAGAATTCAGCATTTCTGTTAATGTTCTATTCTTTCGCTCAGCAATACCATTAGACTGGGGTGAGTAAGGAGCAGTGGTTTCTAGGATTATACCTGTTGAAACCTGCAACAAGTCTCTTGAGTTCGGACCCACTGGGGGTGTAACCGATGCTTACTTCTCCCTCACTAGACTCTCTTGACGGTGGATGTGAGAATATGAATAGACCCAAGGCTGAAGCGAGGAGGTCCCGCCACACACCCCGAAGATCTTAGAGAGCTTCCCCTCCCAAACCAGAGCTCAACCGGGCACCTTGGAGGGCACTAGCAGCCGACCAAAAACTAGCCTGGAGGAGAGGATTCTCTAAAATCTGATCTCCTCCAAGGTGCCCTTAAGGGTCTATTTATAGATTTTTCTAGGCTGGTCTGCAAATAACATGAATCCGCCTTTTAATTTTACTAACAGCACCCCAAATTGGTCTGCTAACAGCCTAACTCCGCTGTTCCGAAGGGCTATTTGCAGCCCACCAGGGGTATTAGGGTCATTTCCCCCTCAAATCATCCTGGGCGAGTGGTCCGTGAGGGCGCCACTCGCTGGGCACCCGCCTAGCCGGGCGAGTGCCCACGCTTCCGGGCGAGTGGTCCGTGAGAGCACCACTCGCCTAGCTCCTTCTCTTCTGCACCTTACCCCCACCGAACCGGGGGCACTTCCTCCTCCTAGCCGGGGCGAATGATCGGGCTGACCCAGGTCTCGCCATTTGGCTTGAGGGACCCACTCGGCGAATACGGGTTGTACAATACCCGCAGAGGCACAAAAGTCTTGAAACCTTGTTGCAGTGTACTCTCCTCCTCGATCACTTCTAAAACGCTTAATCTTCAGGTTTAATTGATTTTCAACCCGGGATTTGAAGATCTTGAAGATCTCAAAAGCTTCATCTTTCGATTTCAATAAATAGACATGACAGTATCTGGAATAATCGTCGATGAACGTGATGAGATACTTCTTTCCCCCTCTAGTGGCGTGACTCTTAAAATCACAGAGGTCTGAATGTATCAAATCAAGAAGTTGTGTACTCCTAGAAACAGACTTAAACGGTTTTTTAGTGATCTTGGTTTGTGCACGCACCTCACATTTATCAAATCGAATAGAAAGATCTAAGGGGATGTTATGACTGTTAGCTAGATCTCGCATTTTCCTGTAGTTCACATGTCCTAATCTGTTATGTAACAATTTAGGATCTATTAAGATTGAACTCACTTGGTTTATGCTATCATTATTAAGGCTAAGTCTATACATTCCGTTGATCAAGTAAGCACAACCATAGTAATGAGAATTAACAGTTAAAGTTATTCTACCGCTAGAGGTTGTGAAGAACATTCCTGCTTTATCTAACAAACTAATGGAAATTAAGTTTTTAGTTAAACTATGAACTACTCTAACATGTAATAAAGTTAAAGTTTTACCTGAAGAGAGGACCAGATGTGCTGTCCCAGCATGCTTGACTTCAGTCTCTCCTCCATTGCAGTTTTCTACTTTATCTCTGACCTCAGTAACGTCAGTGAGAAGAGCTCTGTCATTCGTCACATGACAGGTTGCACCACTGTCCAGCCACCACTCTGAAGACGAACTGCGGTGACTACTTCCAATCATGGCCACGAAGGACGAAGGACCGGAGATGTCGACCAACATGTTTGTAGCATTCTGTGGGGCTTCCTCCTTCTTCTTCGGTCCTTTGCATTCAGCTGCCCAGTGACCCCACTTGCCGCAGTTATGTCACTTGCCTCTTTTCCTTTTGAGAGATGGCTTTTTGGCCTGTACCTGTGCAGAGGCATCACTTTTGGGAGCTGCGGGCTTCCGAGGAGGCTTGCTGGGTCGTGAAACGAAGTTGGCAACCTGTGAGGATTGACCAGCTTGTTCCAGGCTTTTGCCAGCAGCGTTTTGATCTTCGATGTGGATGAACCTTTTGAGTTCATCCAATGCGATCTTCTCCTTCAGTCTGTGCATTTCAGTCTTGAAAGTATTCCATTCAGGAGGCAGTTTGCTCAGGATCAAACTGACGAATAAGTTATCGGACATGTCAGACTGTTCGTCTTCCAGCTTGAGACGCAGATTCTCCAGATCGATCAGTTGGGAGGTGACTGACGAGTTTGCATTGAACTTGAAGTTGAAAAACTTCTCGCCAAGGAGAGTCTTCGACAGTCACTCTTCTTTCTGAAATTGTGCGTTCAGGCGATCCCAGATTTCCTTCGCAGTTTTGTATACACTGTAGGTCATCGCGAGGCGAGGGTTTAGAGAATTCAGGAGATAGTCCCTACAGAAATCCTCGTCCTTGCTCCACTGGTACTCGTCCACGTCTTCGCGCGTCGTAGCGAAATCACTGAGTACGGTGTAGAAAATTTCGCGCTCTTTCATGCCCAATTGGACATGGATTTTCCAAACGTGGAAATCCGTAGCGTCGAAAGACTGCAACTTCACAATATCGTAGGAACTACGCTTCGACATTTTCAACTGGAAAAAAATAAATCAGAAAGATTTCACCTGATCCGGTAGAGTCGATCCAAAGACTTCAGATCCAATCCAGTAATTTGATTTCTTCAAAGATCCTTGTGTAGATCTGTAGCTCCTGATAAGAAGAAGGATAGCCCAACAAATTTGATTTGATGATTGACTGTTGACCAAATAAATTTGTAGGCTTGCAAGATTTTCAATCTGTGGTTGACTGTAGAGAGCAGTCTTCTTGAACCAAGAGAAAAAACAAATAAAACACTCTCTCCAGATCTGGAACCACAGGGATCTCCTTCACATTCGACACGAAAATTTCTCTCACAGCCGGCAATAGTGCCGATCTTCCTCCTTGTATGGATCTGCGAAGTCCAAACAGAAAACCAGCGAAGACAACGACTTCAACGCAAAACAGATCCCCTTCTTCTCCGATCGGCGAGATCTACAGTGGCAAAAACCGTGAGCGGGAGAGAGCGGCCCCGGAATCGTGAGAGGAAACGGGAGATTGCGAAGAATCTTGCGGCAGAAAAACAAGAATGGCGCAGCGCAGCAGATCGGGAACGACGGAAGCAATCTGCGATTTGCGATCTTCTGAATTAGCGGCGACGAAACCGATCGACAGCACCGGCGATCGCCTTCCCTTCTCTTGCGATCGACAAAAACAGAGGCTAGATCGCGATCTTGAACAGCACGGTGAGGAGATGCGAGCGGCTTGTAAAATCGCAGAGAGCGGACGAAATCGAGAGCCGCGCAAAATCGCAGAGCGGCAGCGGCTGAATTTTTCAGAGCGAAACCCTAGAGCGAAAATTATCTTGAGAATGTTAGGGTTAGAGGCGCTCAAGATATTCTACAATACGACATCGAGTTTGGAATGCGTATTTATAGTATCTCCAGCTTAGGGCGGAGCCCTAGGTCGACATGCAACCCGTTAAGACATATCGTGTCGGTTCGGACACGCGGACATAATAGTTAATGCGTTAACAACCTTGAGGTCACGAGTTTGAGACCTGGAAACAGCCTCTTGCAAAAATGCAGGATAAGTTTTGCCTACATTTCACCTTTGTGATGAGACCCTTCCCTGAATCCTCGCTGCGTGGAGATGCTTTGTGCACCGGGCTGCCCTTATTTTTAGGAGTCCTTTAAATATACAATTTAGTGTAACAACTTGGAGTGCAAATTAGAGATATTTCCTCCATTACTTTGATCACATGCCCACTTTACATGGAGGAATTTCAACAGCACTGACTAAACCATAGGCCACTCAAAATTTAAATTAAACAAAAAAAATTGAAAACTAATGATATACAAAATGAAAATTCATCAGGGTACGTCCGGAGTGCGGGTATTGATTTTCCGGATTTAGCTTTTCGACGAAAACAAATATCTGCAGGAATTGGCTTTGTGCGGAATTCCAATTCTTGTTCGACTGCAGGATGAAATTCATTCACAAGATCGACGGTAGCGCGCGCGGCCGAGACCGTACACCGAAAGGGAGCGCGGTTGGCAGGCGCGCGCACGGACAGCCTTGGCCGCGCGGGTGCGCGCGGCCAAGGCCACGCGGTTTCGGCCGGGGTGCGCCCGGTCGGGGCTTGACCGGACGGGGTGCGGTCGACCGGGGCTCTGCCGGCCGACCGTCCGACCGCGCCGGGCGCTTATGCGGGGCGCGGGTTTGGGCGCGCGTGTCCCTGACAGTTGCACCCGGTCCCTTAATTACGCTGGACTAACAAATGCCTTCAATTTGATTGAATAACTTTCCAATCTCTTCTATCGTTGCAGAAGTATGATCTTAACCTTGACGGGCAGCTGGACCGAGACGAGTTTGCGGATTTCATCCAACGGCTGGCGGCCGACACGGTTACGACGATCGGCCTGAATCTGATAATTGCAGTCATCGTGGCTCCGGCGCTGGCTCTGGTTACTAAGAGGGCGACCGAGAGAATTCCTGCAGTGGGCAAAGCTGCGAAGCACGTGCCGAATTATATTTATGCCTCCGCCGTCACTTTTGCTGTTTTGCAGTTGTTCTCCTTCTGAATGAATGACCAGCTTCTTGCCTTTAGTTGCAAATTATAAATGTGTGTATATTGACAGCCTGTGCTAATGACTATTGGCAGTCCAATAATAATAGCAACAGAGGGGGCATGACATTTAATAAGGCTCATTTAGGGGTGAAATGAACCTTCATTTAATATTGAATTGACTTCATTTAATATTTGGCGTCTAGAGGTCGGTCGGCTTTGGCGAGGGGTTCCATCTGCCCTTCTTCCGCGAGTTCGGGCGAGGGGGATGAGAAAGGAGGGGGGGGGGGGGGGGGGGGGGGGCTGCAATTAGATGGGGGAATGACTCTCTACTTTTAATTTTAAGTCTTAATTTATGGTGTGCGAATAGAGGCTTTGAGTGTGCGTATATCAATCACCAAAATTAATAAACATGGAAATATTGCTCCCCAATGAAAGCTCTGCAGGCTTCAAGCCTTCCATCACGCATCGGGATTCAATATTAAATGAAGGTTCATTTCACGGTGAAAATTTATTCTCAATTTATCTAAAGGTGCATAATTTTTTAATTAAATAAAATATATAAAAACAATGAGATTAGTGAACTAATCACAAATTAATCTCAATCATAAAATAGGGGAATTGCAAAAGGTGCCGCAGAATTGGCTAGTCGCGCACCTCATTTAGGTATTTTGAGTACTTAAAATTTCTCTTCTAAAAAACCTACTCGCACTCACATAATTCGCACGTTCCTCCCGCGACTCCCTCTTCCTTTCGGTGACTCCCTCATTCCGCCCGATGTCGCTCCTCCTCCCGACGCCCGCCAAGAGCACCGCGATGACCCTCCTTCTGACGCTGCTCCTCCTCCCGCCTCCGACGCCGCTCCTCCCGCCTCCGACCCCGCTCCTCAAGCCGTCGGGTAAGTGACCTAGGGTTTGAAGGGACTTCCAGCGACCTAGGGTTTCTTAATAGCCCATTTTACTCAAGGTTTTCCTCCTCCTTTGATCTACCTAGAGTATACTCCAAAGCCGGTTGATTCCTCCTCTTTGTTGAAGATCATTGTGTTGCTTTTCTCCTCAACCCTAAAGTATTACCCTATATTTTTTATTTCATTTTTTATTGTTCCTTTTTATTTTTTCAATGTTCCTTTTCATTTTGTTGAATAGTTGAATGGTTGTTATGTTTAAAAAAAAATCAAGATTATTGTGTTGACTTTTTGAATGGATGAATCCGTTTGTCTGCAGTATGGAGGGTAGTAATATAAATATTTCCCTTAAAACCGCTCTTTATGAAGAGACTCCAAAATTAATTGAAATGGATGTGGGTTCCCACTTTGCAACGGATCAAGTATTCTCAACAATAAAAACATTAATTGAGTGGGGTCAGAAAATCGCGAGAAGTGGTTTGGGTTTTGTTATCACCATTACACGTTCAAATAAGCTAGTTGGTCGGCTCACACCCCGTGTTCTCTTAGGGTGTGATAGAGGTAGTCATCCTCCAAACAATCAAAATAAGAAAGATTTCGTAAAGAAATGCATTCAGAAATCATCAAGTAAAATATGTGGTTGCCCGTTTTCTATTTCTGGGAAAAAGTAGCACATGCAGATGAGTGGAAGCTAATTGTTAT
Organism: Dactylorhiza incarnata; assembly: GCA_033032865.1. Taxonomy (NCBI): domain Eukaryota; kingdom Viridiplantae; phylum Streptophyta; class Magnoliopsida; order Asparagales; family Orchidaceae; genus Dactylorhiza; species Dactylorhiza incarnata. The sequence continues at coordinate 403,535 of JAWHQI010000626.1, read as the reverse complement.
TTGTGGTTTGCATAATCTTGAGCTTGTTCACTTGGAAGTGCACGCATATGTTGGGGGATTGAATGAGGATGAAGCGAAGATGGTGGAGGATATGTATGCTTCAGGAGTAAAACAAAGAAAGATTTTAGCCGCGGTTAAAAAAAAGTAGTTTTATGAACAAAACAGTCATAAGAACTATTTATAATGAATGGGTCTGGTTACACAAGGAGTTAGCTGGAGGTACACCAATACAGTTTCTATATGGAAGACGTTTGATCAAATGATCAATATCCAACATACTGACATTAAAATGTCTTTTGGTCAAAGATGCATACACATAAATAAATTTTTTAGCGGATATTTGTATACAACTTGGGAATTGTTCTTTGAAAGCACTTGAGTTCATTAAAGAGGAAGAGGAAGTGGTACTCCAAGGTTCTCAAGTTAAACATGCTCAAGAGTGTACACATAAGAAGAGATTTACAATGGGTTTGTTGTGCTCACATGAGCTTTTACCTTACATATTACAATCAAAACTCCTCCCTCTATGGTTGCTAAATGGGCATTGGAAATGTGATCCTTCCTATTTTGAACACGTTCTTGCTATGGAAGGTTCACAAACAGAAGCAAAAAAAGTGAAAAAAAAATGTACTAAGTTGAATGCTAGAAAGAGAGCAACCTATCAACTAAGAACTTTTTCACAAGACAACAAGTTATTTATGGGTACTTTTGTTCGTGAGCAATTGCCATCTCTTTTCTCCGAACATATTATAGATGTGGTTGATGTGCAGGGGGGATGACCATTGTGGATTTCGAGTTATAAGTCAAGGTTTGCATTTAGGTGAAGATTGAATACAAGGAATAATCTCCAATATGAACTTTTAAATCATACAAATTTATATGATGGAGTGCACGACACCAAGAGACGACAACAACAAATAGATTCTTTTGATTGCACAATTACGTTTGCACCAGTTGAAAAATGGATGTCACTACCCGGTATAGGTTTAGTAATCACATCATTCTACAATGTTGTCGTAGTTCAACTGCCACGTGATCAGTGCTTCACATTTCTTCCACTGCATTCAATTCCACCGAGGGAGCCTAAACTAATTTCTATTGGATTCATAAATGAGAATCATTTTGTGTTGATAATTCTAAGTGACAATTGTCCATTGCCACCATTATTTTCGCCATGGAGAAGGTTTCATGAGTAGTTTGTACAAACGTGGGCATCTACATATATGTCACAGATTACCCTTCCACCGACTAATATAAATAGCACTTATGTTATCAGCTTAGAAGACTTTTGATAACGGTTAAAGAACATTATTTTGTGTTATTAATATTTTCAACCTTATAAATTTGCATGTTAATTTTTTACTTTGATTTTTATAGGAACATGAAGATCACAAATATTTGGAGAACAAACTTCATGATTTTTGGTATTTTGTCTTTTTGGTGAGAAATCATTAATTTATGTTACTTACATTTTCCAATCTACATATTTGAATGTTGATTTTAAATGACTTCCATTGATTTTTATAGGAGCATGAAGACCACAACGATTTGGACAACATATTTAGTGACTTTCTGTATATAGTATTTTGTCTATTGGGTTGATATTCATGTTGTAATTCAATAAAAATCTCTTTTTATTCAAATTTTAAGTGCGGTGTGTTTATCTCAATTGCGGTGCGATTAACACTGTGCGGTGCCTTTAATAATAATGTGAAAATATGTGGTGTCTTTAACAAAAAATGTGTTGCTTTTAACAATTTCCTAAAATTTGGCACTTTGCACCCTCCAAATGCCCTTCTTTGGCACTTTGCACCCCCAATTTTTAAATATGGCATTTTGCATCCTCCATTTCGATTTTGTTGGCACTTTGCACCCTAAGGGGTATTTTCGTCCCTGATGATATCTTTCAATGAAGAGGTGTGAGGTTGCAATTAGCCAACTCAAAAAAATTAGGGTGCAAAATGCAAAATTAATGGTCTCGGTACACATCTTGACTGAATTACCCCTCATCAAAACATCTTAGGGGTGCAAAATGCCAAAAAAATCAAAATGGGGGTGCAAAATGCCATATTTAAAAATGAAAATTTTGTAGGTGAGTTACTCTCACCTAAGATCATGGTGAGAGAAGCTCATCTAAGCCGTTGATCACAGATCATACGGTTGTATTTTTCTTAAATACTCCTGTATTTATAAATAATAATACTGTCCGTATTTTATATACCGCCCGATCTGAGATCATACAGCTATATTTCTCTCCCACTTAGTTCTAGGTGAAAGAAACGCACCTAAATTTCTCTTTAAAAATTGGGGGTGCAAAGTGCCAAAAAATGAAAAAAAGGGGGCATTTGAGGTGCAAAGTGCCAATTAGCCCCCTAAAATAAGATATTGCCCATTTGGAGATTATCCCGATACTTCCACCACGGCGCCTTCAACCTGGAGACGCAGCCCCAGCCCCAGCTCCCGCTGCAGGAAACCTAAAAATGCGATTTACATTTCGATGTATTGATTTTTGGTCTCCAAATTTTTACCCGAGCTGAATCCCTACTTAGATCAGTTCATCCTGTCATCGTCTCTCCCGTCTCAATTCGACATGGGGCAAGTATTGGCCGGCATTCAGGACAAATTCCACGGTACAGATTTTTTGACATCTTTACTCATTTGTGCTCCATTAGAAGAGAAGGCTTGAAGCTTTTCTTCATGGAATTTGTCAGGGAAACAGTGGCAGGAGAGGCAGATAAGGAAGATGAGCGACAAGGTTTTTGACCGAATCAAGGACGACTCAGGGGTGAGAGGCCTTACTTTCGAGAATCTCTACATCGCTGTTCTCATCATTTACAAGTATGGTTCTTCCCTTTTCCCGTCTATTAAATGCAGATATTGATTTTTTTATCATACTTTGTGGTGGTTGCTTCATATTTCAGTGACATGAACAAGCACTTGCCTGGGCCTCACAATGATCCTCCGTCAAAGGAGAAGCTGAGATCTATGATGCAGGTATAGAATTCTTGTTATCGATCTTCCTTTCTCTAAATCTGTTTTTAAAGATGTATGGAACCACCAGTAGCCTTTATGGTAGTGTTATGGTCCCAATTCTGTTCCTCTATCCGACGCTAATTTTTATATTTTTTATTAATGTCGCATCTTTTATAGCTCCTTTTATGTAATTCATTTTGTGTAGGGAGAAGTGTTGGACTTATTTACTTTTATGCGCTTATGCAATTTTATTTAAAGGTCCCTTGGGTCATGAGGAGGCATCCAAGAAGTAATGTATTCTCCTTTGTCTTGTGTATGAGATTTTGGTAGCTCTCTTCTCCTGAGCACGCCCCGCCTAGACAGCCACGATTCCGGCTTCATAGTATCCCCTCCGCCTTTGTCCGCTACTCCGGCGAGCACACAACATGTAGCTATCCAATGGAACTCTCATCTCGATTCCAGAGAGTGAATCGAAATAGAAGGAACTGAAAATGCATGGCATGCAACTATGCTTGATAGATTTTATTGTTTAAACTTTTGGTTTAACTTTTTCTCTCTCTTAGAATTTAGGTAATGATCAAGATAAAGGAGGAAGTTATGTAAACAAAAAAGGAAGACAACTAGCAATTTATATTCTTAGAAAACACATGAGCCTAATCTTCCAAGGAATGGTTTCTGAAAATTTTGCATAGCAAAAGGTGATACTTTTTAGACTCTCATTATGTGCATGGAATACAAGTTATGGATTTTATCCCCCATGGTAAGACCTTTTTCATTTTTGTCTAGGTAAAGACAAACAAGAAACTTTTTTTCTTGGAAATCCTTGGTGTTTTTAAGTAGTTGGTCATGCCGCAGACTAAACTTTGTTGGTGCCTAGGGTGTTAGCCATCCCAGGTTAGACTCCACGCTCATGGTTTATCTTGATGTGTGATTAAATTATGTGCCCCAAATGATCCAAACAAATTCAATTACTCATGAATGTAGAATTCAACAAACAAAAATAATTGAAGTTAGAGAGATGATCCTTGTTGTGAGGGATTATGAGGAAAAATTTTATGTCTACATTTGAGTTTTAAGATAGTATACTTCTGGAGTTATCCAAATATAGGTGATTGCAGTAATATTACTCGTATGTTTTTGAGCAAAAATAATTTGACACTTTTTGCACCTACACCTCCTTAGACGTCAATTATTCTTTTGGATTCCACGACTCACAACAAACAGATGAGTTCTTGGGCACCGAGAAAAAAGCCCTACAAGTCAGAAAGATGAAATAGATATTTTGAGAAAAAAATCCATTCTCGCATCCAATATAAATTTTATTCCATTAGGAGTCCTTTAAAGGAAGGGGAGCCTAAATTTTATTCCATTAGGAGTCCTTTAGTGGAAGGGGAGCCTTGGCGCAGCAATTGAGGTGTTGCAACGTGACCCTGAGGTCACGGGTTCGAGTCCTGGAAGCATCCTTTGCAGAAATGCAGGGTAAGGTTTGCCTACATTTCACCCTTGTGGTGGGACCCTTCCACGGACACTCACTGCGCGTGGATGCTTTGTGCACGGGGCTGCCCTTTTTTTAGGAGTCCCTTAAATATACAATTTAATTAACAACTTAGAGTGCAAATTCAAGATATTTCCTCCGTTAGTTTGATCACACACCCACTTTTCATGGAGGAATCTCAAAAGCACTGTCTAAATCATAGGCCATTCAAAATTCAAATTTAAACAAAAAAAATGAAAATTAATGATATACAAAATGAAAACCCATTATATTTAAGCAGTCTAACTTAACTTGGTCATCCTATTGTTTAAATCCCATGATCCGATTTCCAGATCATGGGTCCTTTATTTTGGAGGATTTCAATATTGTGAATTCATAATTCAATGTGGGGAATATTCTCCTTTACACTGTCCTTTGTGAACCAATTCGTTGCAATTGATAGCTCACATTTTCTTCCAATCCGGAAGGTTTCCTTCTGTTCATGCTTATTGTTCGCAACCTTCTTCTCCAATAGAAGATACATGTCAAAGGCATCTCTCTTTACGCTAGTTCACCAATGGGTAGAAACATGTTAGGAATGCATTCTTGGGGACCACATTCGCTACAATAAAGAGCTAGTAGTAGTAACAACAAGAAGAAACAAGTTATGTGCCTATCGGAGATTAGATGGTCTATCGGGACCCTGGTAGGCACGTGTGAAGAGGTTTGTGTTGGGAAACAAATTGAACCCGTCTGAAGTTATTTGCCGCTGCTCTTCCCAAGGCCTCTCCTCCTTTATTAGCCGCAGCTTTTATGTTTTTTGTCCTCTTCTGTCTTTATTATATCCTCTGTCTTCCCCCCATCTTCCACCTGCAAAAGTTAATTGTATTGGCCCTCTTTAAATAGCTATGCTCTGTAACTCTTTGATTATTAAGTTCAATGTTTTGTGAGAATGTTTTGCCCGTAATCTCGTTAATGTCCCAACTTTATTTTATATGTTTCTTTAGTTCTTTATTTTATATGTTTCTTTAGTGGTATCAGAGCTCTCTCCTTTCTGATCCAGCCTTATTGCTAGATCAAGGGATCATCTTTGCGATTCAATCCTGCAAATCTCCCTTCCATGGCCTTATCATCTACCCCCGCACCGTATCATCAACCTAATGTCCGCATCTTTGATGGAGAGATGTATGATTATTGGAGCATCAAAATGGAAACTCTATTTCATTCACAAGATCTGTGGGATGTTGTAGAATCTGGAGTCACTCAACCAAAACCCACTGCTGACGGGATCATCCCAAAAATCAGCAAGGAGGAGAAGATGAAGGACTCCCGAGCTCTACTCCTCATCCAACAAGGCGTGACCAATTCCATCTTTCCTCGTATCATGGGTGCCAAATCTGCCCAGGCAGCATGAGAAACGTTGAAAGAAGAATTCAAAGGATCAAAGAAAGTCATCTCCATAAAAGTCCAAACTCTTTGGAGAGAGTTTGAATCCCTCCGCATGTCTGAACAAGAAACCATTCAAGGCTTCTTTGCCCGCATCACTAATATTATCAATCAGCTCAAAAACTTGGGTATCACCATTGATGATCATCAGATCGTCCCAAAAATTCTCAGGTGGCTCCCCCGCTCTTTCAATCACGTTGTTGCTGCTATCGAAGAAGCCAAGCATCTGGAAACTCTCTCCTTCATTGAACTCATGAGTTCCCTCCAGTCTCATGAAAACAGAATAAAACAGGAAGACAACTCTGCTTCTCACTCCCTTAATGACATGTTTCATAGCCACCTTCTCATCTCTCAAACCTCCCCCCTTATTCCAATAAACCTCCTCTCACCACCAATGCTGAGAAAGACAAATACACCAACCCACCTCACGCCTCTCACTCTACCCAGAACTCTCCTCCTCATAATAACCAATACACCCCACCATATTTTCTTCACCAACACCCCACCCACCCCCACCTTTCTCCTACTTACCCCAGAAACTCCTACTCCCCTCTACCTTTTTTTTGGTCCCCCTATACTCCTCCATATTCTCTCCCAACACCACCACAACAACAATCTCCTCCCATTCTTCCATTACCACACCGACCGCCTCTACCACCCTCTCCACAGTACTACTCTGATCCCAGAACCAACACCTCTTGCACTCTGTCACAAAACATCTCATGAAAACAAAGATTGCCCTCTTCGTTGTAAACGATGCCGACGGCCCACTCACACAGCTCAAGACTGTTGGTCCAAACCTTGTGAAGCAGCCAGATTCATGGAAGATGACTCCAATGAATCTATGTTCTACATCTCTCACCATACTCCATCGAGTGGCTCCGACAAATGGTACATTGACTCTGGGTGCAGCAGCCATATGTCACATAATAAAGCTGCTTTTATCACGCTTGATGAAACTTACACCTCAGAAGTTTTTCTGGGAGATGGACAGGCCCGCACCATCGCAGGCAGAGGCACAATTGCTTTCCAAATCAGCTCAGGTGCAATTAAGCATATTCACGATGTCAATTATGTTCCAAGCCTCGCCCAGAACCTCCTTAGCGTTGGACAACTGACCAACAAGGGGTACTCTGTCTTCTTTGAACATGGACATTGCAAGATTTCTCATTCCTCCACTAATCGTCAAATTCTCTCCACCCCCATCTCTCGTAATAATGTTTACTCCATACATCTTCCTGTTACTGCCACTGCTCTCTCTTGCACCACCTCCGCTATATCTCCTACCACCCTATGGCACTTACGCCTTGGCCACCTCAATTATCAGTCTCTGCATATGTTAAGCAAATATCAGATGGTTCAAGATCTCCCCTCCCTCAATTTCAGCAAAAGTTTCTGCGAAGGCTGTGAAATTGGCAAATCCCACCGCCACCCTTTTCCCTCCTCATCCAGCTGGAGGAGCCCGGAAGCCCTTCAACTCCTTCATCTTGATCTCTGGGGGCCTGCCACCACACCAACTCATGGAGGTAAAAAATATTTTCTCCTCATCGTTGATGATCATTCTTGTTTCATGTGGATTCATTTACTCTCTCAGAAATCTGACACACTTCCAATCTTCAAAACTTTCAAAACCTACATAGAAAAACAAATGGGCAAACCAATAAAAGGAATACGAAGTGATCGTGGAGGCGAATTTCTCTCCAAAGACTTCCTTTCTTTTTGTACTGAGCATGGTATCAATCATCAACTAACCACCCCCTACACCCCCAACAGAATGGGACTGTCGAGCGACGAAATCGTTCTGTCCTTGAAATGGCCAGATCCATGCTCCATTTTACAAAACTCCCAAAATTTCTTTGGGCAGAAGCCTGTCATACCGCTGTTTACATCCTCAACAGATGTCCAACACGAGCCCTGAACCAACTCACCCCATTTGAAGCACTCTTTGATCGAAAGCCCTCTGTTGGTCACCTGCGCGTCTTTGGATGTGTAGCCTATAGACACATTCCTGCTGTAAATCGCTCTAAATTGGATCACAAGAGCCATAAATGTATCCTGATTGGATATTCCCAGCCATCCAAAGGCTACAAACTCTACCATCCTCCCACAAACTCAATCTTCATTTCCAGAGATGTTAACTTCAACGAAACAGACACTTGGAATTGGCAGTCAGAATCTGAGCCATCTTCATCTGGGGAAACCATTGCCCTTGACATGAATACTGCCCGAGCCCTCCATTCCATCCCCATCATCACACCATTATCATCTGGGGAGGCGGTTGCTCTTGACACTACTCCTGTCCAGGTCATCCCCCACAGTGTGCCAAATGACAGAGAGGATCTTGATCTCTCTGACTCTGACTCCTGCCCAGCCTCATCATCGCCAATTCTAAAAACGAAAACTCTTACAGAAATATACGAAAATTGCAATGTTACTCTTGTTTCAGGCACACCAACAAGCTTCAAAGACGCTGCATCACAAGACGTTTGGAGACAGGCTATGGATGATGAGATCAACACCATTGAGAAAAACCATACCTGGTCCCTTGTCACAAAACCTCCCGACAAAGACGCCATTGGTCTCAAATGGGTCTATAAGACCAAAACTAATGAAGACGACCACCCAGTCAAATTGAAAGCTCGTCTTGTGGCCAAAGGCTACTCACAAGTCCCTGGACGCGACTACGATGAAACCTACGCTCCCGTTGCCAGAATGGATACCATTCGTCTTGTTCTTGCTCATGCTGCTCAACACCAATACTCAGCCTTCCAGCTGGAAGTCAAATCCGCCTTTCTCAACGGCCAGATTCATGAAGAAGTCTACGTCAAGCAACCACAAGGATATGAAACAGAGCAAAAAGAAAAAGTCTACAGGCTTCACAAAGCCTTATATGGATTAAAACAGGCTCCTCGAGCTTGGAACGCAAACATTGACTCCTATCTTTGCTCCTCCGAAGGGTTCATCAGAAGTCCCAATGAGGCCTCTCTCTACATCAAGAAACTTGCAAAGGAAATCCTCATTGTCTGCCTATATGTTGATGATCTAATTATCACTGGCAGTGATTTTCAAATGCTTGAAAATTTCAAAACCAACATGAAGGAGCGCTACGAGATGACTGATCTTGGCCACCTCAAATTTTTCTTAGGACTCCAAATCAAGCACAACCCAGGACAGACTCTCCCAGGAACGTTATGCTTGCGATCTCCTAAAAAATTTTAAAATGGACAATTGCAATCCCTCTTTCACCCCTATGACAGTTGGAGAAAAATTAAGCAACAGGGAAGAAGAAGAGGATGTTGACCCCGAAGAATATCGAAGCCTTGTGGGATCCCTACTCTATCTTACTAACACAAGGCCAGATATTGAGTTCGCTGTTGACATCATCGCTCGTTTTGTTAGCAAACCCAAACGAAGTCATTTCCTTGCTGCCAAGAGGATCCTTCGCTACATTCAAGGGACCAAGAGCTTTGGGCTTTTATACCAGAAAGAAGACAATCCTCTCATCACCGGCTTCAGTGACTCTGACTGGGGTGGCTCTGCCGACGACAAAAGAAGCACTGGAGGATACATTTTCTGCTCCGGACAAAAGCCCATCTCTTGGTCCTCCAGAAAACAAAGGACCGTTGCTCTCTCCTCAACTGAGGCCGAGTACATGGCCCTCTGTGCGGCCTACTGTGAAGCTGCTTGGCTCAAACGTATCAGAAAAGAATTAGAAGAGAAAGATGAGATAATCCCAATCTACTGCGACAATCAATCTTCTATCGCCCTATCAAAGAACCCCGTCTTCCACAATCGAAGCAAACACATCGCCCTAAAATATCACTTCGTGCGAGAGATGGTCGAAAGAAAAGAAATTGAAGATCGCCACTGCCCTACTGAAACTCAGCTCGCCGATATTCTAACCAAGCCCCTGGGACGATGGCGCTTCGAAGCTCTCCGAGATGCCCTAAATGTTAGAGACGGGTTTAATTTGAGGGACAGTGTTGGGAAACAAATTGAACCCGTCTGAAGTTATTTGCCGCTGCTCTTCCCAAGGCCTACTCCTTTATTAGCCGCAACTTTTATGTTTTTTGTCCTCTTCTGTCTTTATTATATCCTCTGTCTTCCCCCCCATCTTCCACCTGCAAAAGTTAATTGTATTAGCCCTCTTTAAATAGCTATGCTCTGTAACTCTTTGATTATTAAGTTCAATGTTTTGTGAGAATGTTTTGCCCGTAATCTCCTTAATGTCCCAACTTTATTTTATATGTTTCTTTAGTTCTTTATTTTATGTTTCTTTAGTTCTTTATTTTATATCAAGGTTTTAAATGTCGGCCGACATGTCCGACATGTCGGCCGACATGTCCTGTTTGATAAGAAAACGACTTGCATAATCAAAATATATAGGTTATGGCGTTTTCGAAAATGTCGGCCGACTTTTTGTATAAAACCCGACATTTCGGCCGACACGCAATAATCATTATAGCCCGACATTTTGAAATGTCGCCTAAATTGAATTAAATTAAAGTGAACCGCTGTTTAGCGCTGTCCATCGTTGTTTAGGGTTTTTATATACCCCATCGAACCGGCCAAGCATTTGAGTGATTAGAAAGATAATAATATTTGAAGATAGATTTGAGTATTTAGGAAATATATACAAGTATACAACTACTAATAAAGCTAAGATATTATGTTACAAGTTACAATATAAATATTTTTTAGAAATCCGACATATTGAAATGTCCCCGACATGTCTCCGACATCCGACATCCGACATCTAAAAACCCAATCCGACATGTCTCCGACATCCGACATTTAAAACCTTGTTTTATATGTTTCTTTAGTTCTTTATTTTATATGTTTCTTTAGTTTGGAAGTCTGTATCGGGCTACCTATTGACACCTATCGTTTGGTAGGTATCAAGATCCTAATACTTTTAATTGGAGACCTGATACGGTGGTGTGAATTAATTAGGAAGGTTTGATCTTTTTAATTTGAATGACGAATCTTTTACTGTGGTTTTGTATTGGTCGTATTAAAGTTCTGAAATCTTATGAAATGAGGATGCTAAGTTTTATGTCCTAATCTCCTTGGTGTCTTTCCTTTCTCATCTCTTCTTGTAGGCTGGTGGTTCATTGTGCTGAGTAAATCTCTTCCAACCCTAATTTTTCTCTTCTTTAGATAGCCTCTCCCTCTCATCTTCACAATAGGTATGAAGAAGAAATTTAGAGGAAAGAAGGAGAAACTGCAAGTTGGTTCCTTCGATATTGTGATCCATCTCCTAGTGGCATGGTCCTTCACTCGAGCGCATAACAAGTTGTTATCATACCAAGTTTCATGGGAGATTCAGTTTATCTATTTGTGAATATACATGAGTTCATGTAGAAGATTGTTGGGAAAAACTCCTTTTGATTTAACTTAACAAATTAACTATAGGTGATTTTACTCTCTAGGGTAATTACCCATGTTGTATAGTAAGGATAATTTGGTCATAGAAGTCTTAGGAAGTCAGCTGAGTCAAAGTAATGAGAAATGCAAACTGAAATCATGAAGAAAATTATCCAGAGTAATTATGCGTCGATTAGAAGTCGACGCAACGTCTACTGGAAGTCGACGTTACTCCGACTGAATAACAACACATCTTCAAAAGTAGTCGACGCAACGTCGATTAGATATCGACGTAGAAGGCAGAGTCAGTCAAAGCAACATTTGAAGTCGACCGAACTATATTTGACGCAGAAGTCAGAGCTCAAAGTCTAGGTCTTCATCTCGACGGATACGTCGATAAGGACTCGACACAACGTCGATATCATAGTTCATTTCAAAGCTGAGGAAGATTTCGAAGCCGCTTCTAATAGAACTCAGAGGTGCGTCCATAAAAAGGCAAAATTATTCGACGCAACGTCGAATACAGACTCAGATTTGGAAAACTCCCTGGGTTCGATTCAGAAGCTTCTTCAGATGATATATGTGGAAGTTATTTGAATCCTAACAGGTCGTACATGAAAAAGAAAAGAAAGAAGTATTCCAGGGATTCAATAATGATATATTTGGAGGTTATTCAAAAGGATTCTGACGGGCTGGGCTGTCAACAAAAATAGAAAGAGGGCAATACTACCTCTTGGACATTCCTACTAGGGAAATAACTGATGTAGACCTAAATTAGGTTTTTGAAAATAAGATATTTTTTAAGCGATCAATTTTAATTTAATATAGGCCGAGGGGCCAAGTCGAGTTTTTGCACGCGAAAATCAAACTCGTCGTTATGAACTTTTTAGAAATTCGTTAATTTTTGTTCGGGTTGAATTCTTACGTGTCGTACAGATCGAATCTTCCACGGGATAAATACGTTCACAAATAATTAACTTATGAATGACGGTAATAAAATAGTGAGAACGTAAAGGCAAGCTCAAAGTTATTTAATTGGACGACATAAAATTAAGTTAACCAAATGGAGCAAGGATACAGAGGATACGGTAGAGGGAGATAGTCCAATACCAAGTTGGTTGCACATAGGGAGAATACAACTAACCGTAGGCCGGCGAGTTGACGAAAGCAACAAATGATGTCCCCAAGTGATTGACGCCAACCTATCTCACGAGGTTGTATTTCAATTTCAGTTAACGAGCAAGTTATTTTTTCTAGTTCTTATCAACTTGGTCCGACTTGTCGTTTCCCCTCGCCAAAACCCTAGGTAGCGGGTTGTCTTGAATGTAACGGCTCGCTAGACTGCCACAATCCAAATGCTTTACTTAACATCATAGGCAGCGGAGCTTTACTTAACATCACAGCCCGCTAGACTTTGCTGTGTTTTTTTTATATTAGCAGCAGAGCTTTGCAAATAAATTTAAGCAAAATACCAAAAGAATTTCAGTATGTAGAACAACCTGCAGTAAAAGAGATATATCAGTGCTAATATAAAAATATTCCTTTATGGTGTAATGGCGTAATGGTGTGGACCATCAAAGCAATCCTAGCCTTCCATTCAATCATCTTCTTCTCTCTTTATTTTTTATTTGATTAAATAAAAATCCCTCCCTAATGATGCTCTTGGGACTGCAATAGTGCACTCAGGGAACTGCGAGTGGCGGGAGTGTGTCCGATCATATCCAACCATATCCAAATACCCACACATCTACCATGTAAAAACTGGACAGGACATGCACAAGACTAGAGATGTCTAAACCTCTAGTCCTACTCGTAGCCTCCTCAAAACATGTCCCCCCCAAAACTCTCTGCTAGGCCATCCGACTCAGAACCTAGCTAAACTAATAGTGTCATGTAGGCAACTCTCATCGTCTTCATATATCACTCTAGAAACTCGGTTACTGCAACAACTATCTTAAGCCATAACTGATACTTCTCCTCTCAGAGTATTTTCCTCCTCTCTTCAGATAATCTGCTAGGCGCCTCGCTTTTCTTGTCCTAAAATGATAAGAGTTAAAACCCATCAGTCATACAGACTCAATGAATTCTTACCTCTTTAACTGTTTATATGCAATTCAAGAGGATTAGTATCAAAATGCAATATAAATAAATGAAGTGCATATATCATGAATGAGGAACTGCTAACTGAAATACTTTAAAAAGGAAATGCTATAATAATGAAAGAAATTCATTTTTTAATTTGCTATTTATTTTCATTATTTGATTTTTTTCAGTCGCAGTTGTGTTTCATTAAATTATAACAGTGGTTTTGCTGGATCGTAGCAGAAGTATGACCTTGACCTTGACGGGCTGCTGGATCGAGACGAGTTTGCGGAGTTTATCCGGCGACTGACGGCCGACACGGTTTCCACGGTCGGCCTGAATCTGATAATCGTAGTTGTAGCGGCTCCGGCGCTGGCTCTGCTTACGAAGAGGGCGACTGAAAGAATTCCTGGAGTGGGCAAAGCTGTGAAGCACGTTCCGAATTCTATTTATGCCTCCGCAGTCACTCTCGCCGTTGTTCTCCTTCAGAAGGCTGCCGAGGATTACGAGTATGAATGACATCTGCTTACTTTTTTTTTTAATTTCTTAGACATTTGTGTTGCTAGACAGTAAATGTTTGTAATTATTTTTCCACATTTGCGTGAGGAAATTTAAGAGGGAGTTGGGGCCGTGGATGTTTGTAATTATTTTTGGTTTGGAGGAAGAACCCCCTTTGTTGAAATTCCTGAATCCGCTCATGATCAAAACGCCACGCCATGTTCGGGGATCTGGATCCCCTGGAGTTCGTGCGGGAACTCCAGGGTGGAGTTCCGGGATTAATAGCTCTTGGATTAAATTCAAGGGCTGGGATTCTAGTCCCCTCTTTTCTCGCATGGAGTTCTAGGGTGGAGTTCTCGCATAGAGTTGCGTTCTCGCGTGGAGTTATCGCACGGGCCTTCTTGTGTGGAGTTCTCGCATGAACTCCACCCCCTGGAGTTCCTGCACGAACTCCAGGGGATCCGGATCCCATGTTCGGTGGTTGCAAGGGCGGATCTAGGAATTTCAATAAGGGGGCCAGACATCATCTTCTTTCAGCTAATTTTTTTTTTTAATGTCTCCATCTTTTCGGAGCCATTTTTTTCTCATCCGGACACCGTTTTTGACGTATAAACAGTCAAAATTCATTGTCTTGACAAAAGAAATCCAAATTCACTTAGGCTCCGTTCGTTTCGCGGGTTTTACACGGAGGGTTTTGGTTTTGGTCAAAAACCAAAATTTTGTAGGTTTTGGTTTTGGTCCAAAACAAAAAAAAATTGTTCGTTTGCACCCATAGTTTTGCAAGAAGGTTTTGAAAAATAAATTTTGAAAAATAAATTTGCGGATAATCATTACTAGGGTCCAAAACATAATTATTACTACGGCCAAAATGATGATGATGAACTCTGGCCACAATGATGATGAACAGTGTCAAAACAATCCCAAAACCCATCTAAATAGGTAAGTTTTGGGCATAGAAGGATTTTTCAAAAAGCAAAACTCATGGTTTTGGGCCAAAACCAATCCCCTTTTTTAAAATAAGCAAACGAACACTAGAATTGGTTTTGGTCAAACACCTTTCTCCAAAACCCATAGGTTTTCTGTGAATGCCAATTCCATCCTAAAAAAATGTCAAACGAACAAAAAATTTAGTTTTGATATACCCAAAACCAAAACCTTCCTCTCAAAACTCGCGAAACGAACGGAGCTTTACTTTTTTTGTAAACATTCTAGGGGGACCCAGTCTGCCCCCCTTGATCTGCCCCCTTGTGGTCAGCTTTCCGGCTAGCCTTTTTTGAAAGTGTAAATTTTAGGTACGGGGAGCGTACCTATGCATGGTGCGGGAAAAAAGACACGAAATATTGATCCATATATTTTTATGGTCATTTTAAGTAGTCATATGTATATATTTTGAGATGAATACACACTTATAAAAAGTGCAATTTTGTAACTAAATTACAAATGTAATTTATATTGAAAATAGAGATCATTTACAACTGTAATTGAAAATACAATTGTAATTTGACAAGAAAAAAGGCCCCCCTGCAATCCTCTTGCGTATATACCTAAAATTCTCTCTTTTTGAAATACACTTCAAATTGAGGCCTTGCCTAATCTAACTCTATCTCATTTTGACGTCTTACTGTATCAAATGGGGTAAAATTAAAGTTGAACTTTTTAAGTTTCACAAACATGTTAAAACATCAAGAAAATATTATGTCAGGCCGCACTAAAAGAAGCCACGCATATTTTGAATAGTTCACCAAAAGGTTAATATTATTTGCATTTAGTACTAAAAATACTTTTCTTAAAAATGCACGCATAAGACATATTTTCAAAAATTCACTATAATTACGCTCATGTTTCAATCAGGACGGCAATGTCTTGTGCGTGCATTTTTAGGAAAAAGTGTTCAACACGAAAGTTGTAGATCTCGACGAGATCTACAACTTTCGTGTTGAACACTTTTCCTAAAAATGCATGTACCTAGCGTATTTTCAAAAGACGCGTAATAACTCGTACAAATTGCGGTGCACATAGTCAAAACTGCGGTGCTTTTAACAACTCCCTTAAATTATTATTTAACAATTTTAACAAATCGAATAATATGAAAGAAATGTCTGCATATGGTTCTCAATTAGTACCATATATATCTACATGACTACATATAATACTATACAAAGGAATAATAAAATTCTACAGTAGTTACCGTTGTTCAGCTGCGGATAGCCAGTCGTTTTTTTTATTTTAATTTTAATTTTTGAAAGTAGTAAATTTAATTAAAAATTATGCGACGTTTTAATTTAAATTCTACATAATACAATAACTTTCAGTACTACAGCGTGTTCTTACTATGAATATTGATGACTCGACGACGAGATTTATTCAACGACATATTGATCTCTAAGATTTGGCGGTGGATAAATATTATAGATACTAAAGCCGTTAATTAAATCTTGTAGATCCTGTCTCGGGTGCGACCGTACCTGGTCCCGGCAGTCGACCGTCCCCACGTCGCTAACGTTGCTCGCAGATCCCAGAGCCAATGACTAAGTCTCCATTTGGCATGACGTTTTTGCTCCGGTGAGTTTGGATAAAAATGTCACCATTGTAGAATGCATGTTTGGCATGACCGTTATTATGAACCGCCACCAAGAAAAGAAAACTAGTTTTGAACGTAAAAGTGAACGAAGTTCCTTAGGTGAGGTCGGGCGGTCACGAACGACGATTCATAATAACCGCGTTCACGACCACCATCACCGTGCCAAACAAAGCCTAAATGAAACGACATTCAAGTGCTCCGGGTCCGATTAGAAATATTTAGGTATGTGTCCGGATCTACTGCGGGAATGATTTGGAAGATCCCAAACTCAAAACAACGGTATTTGCTAGCAACAACATAATGGAGGCAGTCAATCAATATAGATTGATCCGAAATCTGATTCAAATCCAATATAGCACCTATGGGTACATAAGAAATGTATCGAATCGATTCTTTTTAATAAATAGATCCGATCGCAACTTCGAATATGGAATTCAAAGGGATCAAATAGGAAACGATACTCCGAATCATATAACTATAATGAAATATACGATCAACCGACATTTATCGAATTTGAAAAATAGTCAGAAGAAATGGTTTGATCCTCTTATTTCTCGAACTGAGAGATCCGTGAATTGGGGATAATCATAATGCATCACCGTGTGGGAAAATACTTAGGTACGCATAACATACCTAAAAGATGGTGCGCTTACTGTATTTGTAGGCCAAAATACAGTGTTTTAAAAAAAAAATTACAGAATATTAATTTAATTATTTTTATGATCATTTTAAGATCTCATATGTATATGTTACGGTCTGAAAATATACGTGTTAAAAAATGATTTTTTTTAATACAGTTTACAGTTGTAAATTACATATGTTTTTACGACTGTAAATATAACTATGAATACAGTTACAGTCGCAATTTCAACTAAAAATACTATCTCGTACCATCCTTTAGAAACGTTACACGTACAGAAAATTCTCTCCACCGTGTGAGAGCAAATCCCGTCGTATAATTCATGATTTCAACTATACGTCAATATTTGTGTAATATGATTGTATTGAATGTGGTCATATTTTAGATCTTTGTGAAAATTGAGGCTGGGATTCGATGCCTTCGAACGCCGTAGGCTCCATTGTCCTTAGGGCAAGAATCCAAGAATTCAAGTTCTCTTCGTCCCTTCCTTAACAGCTATTTATCCGAGCCGGTGAAGGAGAGATGAGTTTCCAGTATCTGGAATCCGGCTCCCTGACCACCGGCAGGAAGAACCTCATTAACGTTAGTCAGAACACCACGCAGCCCGTCGCTTCAGATGTCTTCCAGATCAACACCGCCGTCTCCACCTTCCAGCGATTTGTCAATTCTCTCGGAACCCCAAGGATACACCTGAGCTTCGCAAGAAGCTGTAAGCACGCACAAGTCCTCCCCCCCTTCTTATTAATCTCTTTTTTTCCTTTTAAACATGGCGATCCATTAGTCATCATCATCTTTCTTCTAATTAATAGCCATCATCCTGCTTCTTTTGAAATGTGTATATGAGTGATTTGGGGGTATGTGTGTTGGAGTCGTAATCGCCGCCACCGCCATCGCCGTGACCTGAAAAGAAAAGTGAAGCTCAGAATTTTATATATATATAAATATAAATGTAATTATGCGTGTATTATGTTTATTAAGTTAATCCGTTATTATCCTTAAAACAGTTTTATAAACCGCTGTTAAGAAGTTATGTAAGCAGTTGTTCAGGGACACGTGTATGATGTAAATTCATCAGGCATATGTATTTAAAGCCGATGATTTGTTTAATGAAATCAACTGTTCATCTCCTTCTTCGTTCTTTTGTTAATTTCACTGTTCTCTACCGCAAAACACCGTGAAATCCATCATGGTATCAGAGCTCAGGCTGTAGAACCGGGAAGAAACGGAAAAGGAGGAGAAATCCTGCCATCAGAAAACGACTGAATCAGAGCGCATCTCGCATCATAAAAACAGAGTTTTTTCACTCCAGTTTTTTTCATCATATGGCGGCCTCAAATGTTCAAACTTTTACTTATAATCAGAGTGGAATTCCAGTCTTCGACGGTGAATTTTACGATTACTGGAGTATGCAAATGAGGACACTATTCCTCTCGCAGGATCTGTGGGACCTCATTCAAACCGGCTTTGAACAGTTAACACCTGGAACTGCTAACAATGCTGCCGCCACACGACGGTATGCAGAAAACTTAAAACGGGACTCAAAAGCACTTCTTTATATTCAACAAGGAGTGAGTAAAACCATCTTTCCAAGACTTATGGCAACCACCACATCCAAAGAAGCATGGGATCTGCTTGAAGCACAATTCAAGGGCTCTTCAAAAGTTGTTTCCATTAAATTACAAAACCTTTGGAAAGATTTTGATATGCTCGTGATGTCGGAAACTGAAGAAGTCCAGCAGTTCTTCTCAAGAACCTCCCTTATTGTCAACCAATTGAAAATGTTGGGAGAAACTGTAGACGAAAAAAGAGTGGTGTTGAAGGTCTTGCGCAGTTTACCTGTGAAATTTGACCATATTGTGGCTGCCATAGAAGAGTCCAAAGACATAAACACTTACACTTTTACTGAACTTATGGGCTCATTGCAAGCACATGAGTACAGAATGAAGAAATTTGTAACTCCAATTGAACAAGCCTTTCATACCAATGTTAAAATCAACTCAAATAAAACTCAAGATAGAAAGAGGCCTCAACACTTCACTAGAAAGGAGAAAGGCAAAGCAGTTCAGGGGGAGAAAAACCAATGCAAGTGCCACATTTGCAAGAAGAACAATCATGAACCCAAGGATTGTTATTTTAGATGCAAACGCTGCAAGAACCATGCACACAGCAACAGAGATTGCTGGTTTAAGGAAGAAAAGCAAAACCAAGAGGAGGCCAAGATTGCAGAACAGGAAGAAGAAGAACCATCAAATGTCTTCCTTACCTGCTTAAAAACCACACCACAAGAATTACAAACGGATCAAGCATGGTATGTTGATAGTGGCTGTTCAAACCACATGACATACATCAAGTCAAGCTTCATAACATTGGATGAAACACTTAAAGCAGAAGTGACAATGGGAGATGGAAAAACCAAAGTAATAGAAGGGAAAGGCACAATACTTGTCCAAAACAAAGCAGGAAAAGCTGTACACATACAAGATGTCCAATATGTACCAGGTTTGAAACATAACTTACTAAGTGTAGGCCAATTATTGTGCAAAGGATATAGAGTTCTTTTTTCTGAGAATTCCTGCAAAATACAAGACTGCATTACCAATGGAGTATTGTGTTCAATACCAATGAATGGACACAAAGTCTTCCCTCTAATATTGCCTTCAAGTCCCTGCAAAGCATTACAAGCAATTGAAGTAGATCTAACACAAAGATGGCATCAAAGATATGGGCATATCAACTATTCAGATTTGAACACACTGAGTACTTCCTCAGTAGTAGAAGGCCTTCCAAAATTGATCAAGGGAAGTTTCACTTGCAGTGATTGCTCACTCAACAAAATCCACAAACAGTCATACCCAAACTTCTCCACAACAAGAGCAAAAAAGCCATTGGAACTGTTACATATGGATCTATGGGGACCTTCATCAACACCCTCTCTATCGGGAAAAAGGTACTTTCTATTAATAGTGGATGATTACTCTAGGTTTATGTGGGTATATTTTGTGGAATTAAAATCTGAAATTTTCACAAAATTTACCCAATATAAGAACCTAGTAGAAAATCAATTCAACCAAAAAATTAAAACCATAAGAAGTGATAGAGGTGGTGAGTTTATGAGCACAAACTTCATCAATTTTTGTCATGAAAATGGTATCCAAAGACAACTCAGTGCCCCTGGATGCCCACAGCAGAACGGAGTAGTTGAGAGAAGAAATAGATCCATACTTGAGATGACAAGAACCATGATGAATTTCAAAAACCTCCCTAAGAGTTTTTGGGCTGAAGGAGTAAACACATCAGTTTACATCCTTAACAGAACCATTACAAAAGCTTTAGATAAATCAACACCTTTTGAAGCCTTGTATAAAACAAAACCAAATGTGAGTCATTTGAGGATATTTGGTAGTATAGCTTATTATCTAACTCCAAAAGATACTCGAGATAAGTTAGATGAGAAGGGAGAAAGAGGAATATTCATTGGTTACAACAATGAATCTAAAGCATATAGGATTTGGAATCCTACAAAAAGGGTCTTCACTTTGTCTCGAGATACTATCATTATTGAATCAGATGAATGGAGTTGGACAGAAAACAGGGATCAGAACACAACTGGCAGCTTTTTTACACAAGATCAACGGGTTGAAGACCTCTTCATGCCATCCTTCCAAGAATCATCTTCAATGGAGGTTGCAAGAAGAGAACCAAACCAGCAAAATTCTATTCTTGAACAAATACAAGACACAAGCCCACAAAGTGCTGTCGCAGTTGAAGCCAGTTCATCATCTCCACTAATGGACAGAAGTGCTGAAGGTATAGATGAGAATTCAGTAGCTTTTTTCTCAATAGAACCCCAAACTTTCAAAGAAGCATGCACACAGAATCATTGGCTGGAGGCAATGAATTCTGAAATAGAGTCTATTGAGAAAAATCAAACCTGGAGCTTAGTCAATAAACCTGAAGGGAGAGATATAGTTGGTCTAAAGTGGATCTATAAAACCAAGTTTAATGAAGATGGAAGCATATTGAAGCATAAAGCAAGACTAGTTGCTAAAGGATACTCCCAACAACCAGGAAGGGACTTCACTGAAACCTTTGCTCCCGTGGCAAGGATGGAGACAGTACGTCTCATGATAGCAGTTGCTGCCCAAAGAAAACAAGTCCTGCACCAACTTGATGTAAAATCAGCATTTCTCAATGGCCATATAGAAGAAGAAGTGTATGTTAGTCAGCCAGAAGGTTTTAAAAGGCAAGGAGAGGAACATAAAGTTTACAAACTACACAAGGCACTATACGGTTTAAAGCAGGCTCCACGAGCCTGGAATCATAACATAGATCAACATCTCAGAAGTAATAACTTTGTAAAAAGCATGAGTGAAGCTGCCTTGTACATCAAAACCTTCCCCTCCAACGATTACCTGCTGCTCAGTATATATGTTGATGACCTCATTGTAACAGGTACTTGTGCAACTTTGTTAGAAGAATTTAAAGAAGAAATGAAGAGAAAATATGAAATGACAGATATGGGCCAAATGAAGTATTTCCTTGGAATTCAAGTTCATCAAGAACCAGGGAGAATCTTCATTCACCAAAATAAGTATCTGTTAGATCTATTATATCGCAACAACATGCAGGAAGCCAATCCTACTCAAACTCCCGCAAGCACAAGTGAAAAATTGGTGAAAGATGATGGTGAAGAGAAGATAGATCCTACAGTGTATCGAAGTCTAGTAGGATCTCTAATCTACTTGACACATACAAGGCCAGACTTGGAATACTCCGTGAACATGGCCTCTCGATTTATGTCAGAACCAAGCCTCAAACACCTTGCATGCATCAAGAGGATCCTTCGATACCTGAGGGGAACACAACATTTGGGCCTCCTCTATACTTCAGAACCTCAAGGAATGGAGCTTACTGGATACTGTGATAGTGACTGGGCTGGGGATGTTGAAGATAGGAAGAGTACCTCCGGCTACATATTCTTCCTTGGGACCAAGCCAGTTTCATGGAACTCAATTAAGCAAAAAAGCGTGGCCATGTCAACAGCCGAAGCGGAGTATATTGCCCTAGGAGAAGCAGCAAAGGAAGGAATTTGGCTTAATCGGATGCTAATCGACATGAAAGAAAAAGGGGAAAAAGTAAGAATCAAAGTCGGCAGCACATCTGCAATCTCTATAGCCAAAAATCCTGTGTTACACAGGAAATCCAAGCACATTGAACTGCAGTACCACTTTGTAAGAGATCTGACACAGAAAAGAGAAATAGATCTAGAATACTGCACTTCTGATGATCAAGCGGCGGACATCTTCACAAAACCACTGCCCAAGCTGAAGTTCGAAGAAATGAAGAAGAAGATAGGAGTGGTTGACGGAGGCACCGATTAAGGGAGAGTGTTGGAGTCGTAATCGCCGCCACCGCCATCGCCGTGACCTGAAAAGAAAAGTGAAGCTCAGAATTTTATATATATATAAATATAAATGTAATTATGTGTGTATTATGTTTATTAAGTTAATCCGTTATTATCCTTAAAACAGTTTTATAAACCGCTGTTAAGAAGTTATGTAAGCAGTTGTTCAGGGACACGTGTATGATGTAAATTCATCAGGCATATGTATTTAAAGCCGATGATTTGTTTAATGAAACAACTGTTCATCTCCTTCTTCGTTCTTTTGTTAATTTCACTGTTCTCTACCGCAAAACACCGTGAAATCCATCAATGTGGGCATACGCTTATTAAGGATTATTTGTTTTGTGATGCTTACCCTCCCCAGTTTGACAATGTTGTTTTGTAGATTTTAGCGATCCTAAAGCAAAAGAAGAAGAAGAAGAAGAAGCAAGGTTGGGCTGGATTAGTGATGGAAGGGAAG
Source organism: Dactylorhiza incarnata (assembly GCA_033032865.1). Taxonomy (NCBI): domain Eukaryota; kingdom Viridiplantae; phylum Streptophyta; class Magnoliopsida; order Asparagales; family Orchidaceae; genus Dactylorhiza; species Dactylorhiza incarnata. Next base: position 380,610 of record JAWHQI010000626.1, on the reverse strand, counting down.
AAGCGTTTCTGGCTATTCCATTTTCATAATTCTCTGGTTAGGCTGGCTTATGCTTTTATTGGAATCATTTAAACACAACCCCTGAACTGTTTATTGGAATCATTTAAACTAATCTTAATTTCCTATTTGTGATTCTTATAAATGTTTGGAGTGTAGATAAAAGTACTTTGATATATACACCTTGATGTGGTCATGGTGTCGGCAGAATTTTACTCACAACTGTTTGTTGATATTTCAAGTAATATTGTATGGTCTGAAATAGACCTACCTCTCCAATTAAAGAGTATTATGATCTCAAACAATTCAGGAATAAAGATGCATAACTATTTTCGAACCTGTAGAATCTAGGGTTGATGACTTTATGGTGGAGACTAAAAGATTTCACGAAGATGAGGATATCATGCATTCAAAGGTTTTTATGGTTTGACCAAGTTTTTTCCCTTGGCAGTTTCACTCATAAGTAGAACATGAGATCTTATCAAGTTCCTTTAAAGGAATTAAGGCACTTTGTGGCATTATCCTCACACTTTCTACAAGCTTTAATATCAGTTTGTAGACCTAAAATAAAGTTTCAAGGTCTGGGTGCATCATTGTTACGTCGTCCTAAGCCTCGTATGCAGTTGAATACCACATTGTTTGCACTAATATCTTCAACAGTACAATTCCTCATCATCCTAGGTAGAGAATGACCGATTCTCTCCATCGGTCTTCTTTATATCTCTCATGATATACCCAGTCTTCTATGCCATGTAATGCACATATAGACGGGTTGCGACTACCGGCAAAAAGAAACCCAAATGAGGTGAATCCTAGCAATTTAAATTAGGATATTCTTGGCAGAGACCCGAGGGGTATTGTTTTCCAGCTATAATATTGGACATAGTTGAATAATGATGAAAGATAAGGAAAGGCTAGACCCAGTAGACATCGACGATCATAATACCAAGATACAAATGTGACTGACATTCAAACCATCAAGAGAAAAATTCCTACCAAAATCAGATTAGAGAATTACTAACTTCATATACTAAAAATGTGAGAAAGTCGAGGCGTAGTCGTCTTCACTGATCTCTAGGCACAATCATCGCTGAGACACTCCATTCACCATAAGAATGATCATTGGAATGATCCCAGTAATCACAGGTTTGATGTCATGAGAAAATTTGGGGAATGCCTTAACTCCTCACTCAGTGTCTGCTTCTATACCTCTAATGTTTTTGCTTATATATATCATATATGTGTGTGTGTGTGTGTATAGTGGTGATGTAGGGTAGGCTACGTAGGTGCACGACTAAATGCAATTTTAACGTGACCTGCGGGAAGATTACTCACCTTAACTGCTATATGTAAAAGTGCAAGATCCGATGGTGGAATCAAAATACAGGAACAAATAATTAAATCACAAGCAAGTAATTTAGGTCGAGTAAAATAATTCTTTTGGCAAAACAAACTTAGACTTTCATCCGCGTGGAGGGAAAAAATAAGAGCGCACAACGAATAGCTTCTGCAAACCACAAGAATATCCCAAAACAAACAACTACCAATAGAGAGATCCAATCAAGCATGAAATCGCATAACCATATATTAATTACTGAAGAAAATGTTCCATACAATAATAAAACACTCACATAGTAAGAGGGGTTGCCGTGCAATAGAGATCCGGTGACTCGCGTGTGGTTGGTGGCTGTCCGGAGGAGGAAGGAATGTTGAATGGTGCTATACAGTGGCTGGAATATTGGCACTGGAGGTGGGGAAGGGCTGAATTTAGGGTTGCTGGTTGGATTGGCCTGGAAGCAGGTAGCAGGGACAGTGGGGGTGGAATCCAGTGGATGGGTTGAGAGTTTTGGGGCGTGGGTTTGCTGGGAGAAAAAAGGGTGCTCAGGTGGGGAGTAAGCCCAAATTATTAGGCTGAGAGCAGTGGTCTATCAATGGCCAACAACGAGCTATAGCTGGGTTACGAGAAAATAGCTTGAGTTATGTGGGAGGGAAATAACGGGGCAAGGATGGAAACAGAGTCACGGTGAGGCTGGGGGATGATTCACGATGGAGAATCAGGAGGCGATGTTGGGTGGGATTCACGGGAAAGTAGGAATAGTAGGCGGGTTGCTTTGTGGGAATCATAGGAGGAAAATTAAGGAACAGAAAGCGGGCTACTGTTGAGGGAATCATTGGAGGAAATAAAAGAAAAATAGGTGGGCTGCTATCGAGGGTTTGCTAATTGGATTTCTTGATGTGGGCATCAGCAAGAAGAAGATATAAGAGGGACATGAGAACAAACCTAGGAGTCGTCACCTAGGGCCTCGCGGAGTCGTCACCGTGAAAGGATTGACGGATTCCGGGAATTCTTCTTCTCCAAAATATAAATGAGGTGTAGAGGATGGATATACCATCACAGTGTCACTTGACTTCTCTTCCTCACTCTCGTGACCATACTCACTAGTCATACTAATGTCGCTATCCACCTGTATCATACAGTCATGATCGTGCTCGACTCCAAAATCAAGTGGGAACTGAGTCTCATCAAGATGAGATGAATCGTCGGGCCTCTCATGTTAGTGAGAGCACTACTAGACGCATCGGTAGCTTGACCTAAACCCCTAGATTTTATCCTATTGATTCCTCTTAAGGCAGTCATCAGGCGATCAAAATGAGCATCCATGCGATCAAATTGATCAAGAACTAGTTGCTAAAATTCGGCTTCCAAAATCTCCATTTTCGAAACACTAGGACGGTCTCTACATGTGATGTTATCATGATGATGGTCACTCTATAAGGCTCTTGATATTCATTTAGATAGTCATTCCTGACATACTCAAATTGTGTCAGAGGGTAGACGTGATCCCTACGAATGTGCGGCGGCAGGCGAGGATGATCAACAAAACAGGATGAGGGTCTTTCAGGAGGAGTTCTATGGGTTCGAGCATATACGGACTCCGGTTCCTTAAACAGTCGCGAGATGTAATGATGATGACCCCAACGATACTTAGCTCTATTAACATAAAATCGCGTCGGGTAATCAATATGGCTAGCCATGGGTAACCTATCAACTCTATGTGACGTACCACTACATATATAAATGTGGTGCAAACTTTGGGCTCTGATACCAACTGATGTAGGGTAGGCTATGTAGGTGCGCAACTAAATGTAATTTTAACGTGACGTGCGGGAAGATAACTCTACTCACCTTAACTGCTATATGTAAAAATGCAAGATTCAACGGCGGAATCCAAATACAGTAACAAATAATTAAATTCCAAGCAAGTTAGTCCGAGTAAAATAATTCTTTTGGCAAGGCAAACTTAGGCTTTCCTCCGCGTTGAGGGTCAAAACAAGAGTGCGCGGCGAATAACTCCTGCAAATCACAAAAATATCCCAAAATAATCAACTACCAATCGAGAGATTCAGTCAAGCATGAAATCACATAACCATATATTAATACTGAAGAAAATGTTTCATACAACAATAAAACACTCACAGAGTAATGGGGGTTTATGTGCAATAGAGATCCGGTGACTTGTGGGTGGTTGGTGGTTGTCCGGAGGAGGAAGGAATGTTGTATGGTGGAGGAGGAAGGGATGTTGTATGGTGGAGGAGGAAGGAATGTTGTATGGTGCTATACGGTGGCTGGAATCATGGTATTGGAGGTGGGGAAGGGCTGGATTTAGGGCTGCTGGTTGGATTGGCCTGGAAGCGGGTAACAAGGACAGTGTGAGTAGAATCCAATGGCTAGATTGTGAGTTTTGGGGTGTGGATTTTGTGGGAGAAAATAGGGGCTCGGGTGGGGAAAAGGCGCAGATTATTAGGCTGAGATCAGTGGGGCATCAATGGAAAGCAATGGGCTCTAGCTGGGTTACGCGAAAATAGCTTGAGTTGTGTGGGAGGGAAATAACGGGGAAAGGATGGAAATAGTGTCATGGTGAGGCTGGGGCTGATTCACGAGGGAGAATTAGGAGGCGCTCCTGGGTGGGATTCACGGGAAAGTAAGAGCAGTAAGCGGGCTGCTGTTGAGGGAATCACTGGAGGAATTAAAAGAACAGTTGGCAGGTTGTTATTGAGGGTTTATGGACTGGATTTCTGGATGTGGGATGCAGTGGCAAGGAGAAGATATAAGGGGGATATGAGAACAAACTTAGGAGTCATCATCTAGGTCCTCACGAAGTTGTCGCCGTGAGAGGTTCGATGAATTTTGGGAATTCTTCTTCTCCAAAATCTGCCATGAGGATGGTGGCTGCCCCCTTACTCCTATTTATAATAATACAACATTAGGGCACCCTGACATCAACGTCTATGATTAACCGAGAGTGTCAAGTGTGTGATCTCACTAAATAATGACTGAAAATCCTAAAGTAATATATGAAAAAGCATGCAAACAAAAAACCGGACGTATCCGCGGAGTAAGATCGTCGATCCGGAGATGCTAAGTATGGCAGGTGGTCAATCGGTCCTGAACGGGCCCAAAACTCATGCTCCACCGCGGGTTCGCGCCGTCGATCCCCATCAAGTGGCAAATGAACTTAAATTAGCCAATGCAGTTACCAAAATATCGATGCTAAAAAACATAATACCAAACATATTTATCCCATTAATTTAAATCTCTCAACTATTAGACTTTCTTGTTGTTATTTGATGCATTTTCTTGCAACTTGGTCTATTTATCTCTAGGTAAATTAGGACAATGCAAGTTTGTCTGCCTCCATATTAGTCAAGCCTTATGGTTATGCTTGGTCTTTATTTCTGTATGAGGCTTAACCTAATCCGGGTAATATTTGCATACTTCTCTTGCACCATCGTGGTCTTCCGAAGAACTTGGCTAGCCGTTTAATTGAGCCCAATATGCGGGATGCCTCTTAAATTAGCTGCTCTAATTTTACATTGCAAAAATATCATAACCAAAGAATCTCTTGCAAGACCTTTCTTAATATCCATTCTCATCACCTCCATAGATTTCACTTGATTGCACTCTATCTTTATCCAAGCATTTTGATAGAATCTTCTCTAATTTAGATTTTCACTACCAAACATAATACAAGGCTACATATTGGACAGTTGGTGAAGGATACCTCAGCAAGACTAAAGAAGCCAGCGAAACTAATAGTATTACAAAAGTTAGCGTGAGTTACTCAAGAAATTAATAGCTTTCAGCTTTTACATTTTCTACAATTTCTTATATTTCCACTCCAAGTTTTGTTTTTGTTTTTTTAATTTTGTTTCGGTCAAATTACCGTTATATTCCTTTGAAAAATATGCATTGCCTTAAGTGATGGACCTTGAGTTGAATGTACTTTACAACAAATCTTTGGACTGGATCCTCTGTTTTCTCCGTTTCCTCTCGCTCTTTCAGAAAACTTTCATTATGTTTGTGCTCTTGGATCTTCTTATGCTTTGAGTGCTCCTCTATATGACTTAAACGAAGCATTATATTAATTACATGAAGCTTGTCTCTTCATTAGGAGATTGCTACTTAATAGCTTTAGTTTGCCTGCTTCTTTGTTTCATTCTAAATATAGATTTAAGATTGCCTAACTAAAATTTTGATAATATTCTTCGATGGTTATCATTCTTTTCCATTAAAAAATGCACTTACACATCTCATAATAATCATATAGCCTTACCTTTTTCACCATTTGGTTGTTCTAAATGTCCGCCACCACAAACTCTTTTCTATTGATTTTTTCCTCGTGATTTGATTTCCATGATTAGTCCAATATAATCATTGCGCATTTACCTTCTTTTTTATGTCAATTTGACCAGTTATGTACCATCGTCTCTTTGCCACACAAAAATAATGCTTAGGTGATGATAAATACTGAAATTTTACATCTGCAGCCAAGCAAGAGGATCGATGATGCAAAGCTTGCAAAAGATTTCCAAGCTGTGCTGAAAGAATTCCAGAAAGTTCAAAGTCTTGCAGCTGAGAGAGAAACCGCCTACATACCCTTTGTACCCCAAGCAGTTCTTCCTTCAGGGTCAGTGCTGTTATCTTTAAGCTTAACTAAGATTTGTGGCTCATGCATTTGACCTGCAAATGTAATAGTTATCAGCAAGATAGCTTTATAGCACCAACGTTGAATGCAATATTCTATCATGTGAAAGTTGACATCCATATTTTGGAACAATTGCTTCATTTTTTACAGAACAAGATTAATGATGGGGATTACGCCACAAAAGGGTATATATGACGATCGGAGACCTTCATTTTGTGCCGACCGACGATCCATAATTTTTTTTTAAATTGTATTTTTCTTAATTTTGCAAATGTAATTGTAAAGCCATGGCCATCCATGACGGCTTCGAACTCGATAAATAGGACTAGAGTCCTTCATTATGGGGGATTGAAAGTTGAATAAGTTCCTATTTTTGGTCACCCGATGTCGAAGTTTGAACCTAGGTGTTACGCGTACGCGCGTATTATTATTGTACTTCTTACTGTTTTAGGGTTTTGTCATGTGAGCCCCCCTCCCTATATAAAGAGGTGGTTTGGGAGTAGAAGAGATCTTTGGATCATTAAGGTTTAGGGCTCTCTTTTTTTAGAGGGATCATTGGAGGACCCAGCCTCCTTGATCTTGGCCGGAGTTCACTCCGGATTGTATCCGTGTTCTTGATTAATGCAATCTTGCCTCGTTCTCTCTTCTTAATCGTAACAAGTGGTCCGACCTGCCGCCTTCCGGCCGCGGTTTCCGCCGCCCGAAGTCGTTCCAGCGCCTCCTTCCCCGATTCCGATCACGTACAACTCCTGTTCCGCGCTCCGCATCGTGCTTCCGCTCCTGTTGCCGGTCCCGATCCCTGATCCCGCGCCTCCTTCCGCTTCCGATCCGCGATTCCGCTTCCGATCCCGATCCCCGATCGCGCGCCTCTTTCCGCTTCCGCCACTGCCATCGATCCCGCGCCTCCTCCCGCTCCGATCGTCGCTCCTGTGCCATCGATCCAGCGCCTCCTGCGCCATCGCCATCGATCCAGCGCCTCCCTCCGCTTTCGCTCCTACCATCGCTCCAGCGCCTTCGCCGGATAGCAGCCCTGCTGCCGATCTAGCCCCCCCCCAGCCGGTGTCCTCCTCCGCCCCTGCGGTTTCTTACGTGCATGCCACGCCGTTCCCGCCGTCTAATGGGCAACCCAGATCCCACGCCTTCTCACCCAACCACCGATCCCGCCATTCTTCGTCGCTTGGATGACCACGACAGTTCCATCGCGTCGCTGCAGGCCCTCATGTTACGCATGGATGCTAAGCTCGACTCCCTCCTGGCCGGCCGCCTTACCACCTCGGCAACGTCGGTGGCGGATCCGCCGCCCCTCCTTGGGCCCCCCCCCCCCCCCGGAACTCTTCCATGCAACAGCCCCCCTGCCCGGGGTGTGCTCACCGGGCCCTCGTTCCTTGGATGTCTCCTCTTTCAACAGCACCGATCCTATGGGATGGATTGCTCGGGCCGAACAGTTCTTCGAGCTACAACAGATCTCGGAGCCACAGAAGGTCAGCACGGCCTTGATCGGCATGGAGGGCTCCGCCCTCCACTGGGTCCGCTGGCTCCGCCAATCCTCTCCCGGCCTCACTTGGACAGCTCTTAAAGAGGCCCTCATTCAGCGGTTTGATCACCGTTACCCCGGCTCTATGATCGAACGCCTGTGCGAACTCCGTCAGACCGGCCCCATTGATTCGTACGTTGATGCATTCATCGAGTTGGTCACCCATGTTCCTGGTCTCCCACCCGACCATTACTTGGCTTACTTCATGCACGGTAGACAACCCCACATCCGAGCCCGCCTCCGCACCCTGCAACCGTCAACTGTCCACCAAGCCATGAACCTCTCCCCACTGGTGGAAGCCGAATTCATGGCAACGTCCGGGGACCCTCCCTACCAACCATATTTCCCTCCCCCGCCTAAACCTCCACCACTACCACCTCATCCTCCTCGGCCCACATTATGGGCCCACCCAACAACCGTCATATCCCCACTCTCCGTCTTTCCAACCAAGAGTACAATGACTTGCGGAGCAAGGGTCTGTGCTACCGCTGCAAGCAACCCTACTCGCCTAATCATAATTGTCCTGCCAAGGAGTTCCGGACCCTCATCAGGGATGATTTGGACGAGATCGGCGCGGCTGCCTTGGACACCCTTCTGCTCACGGATGTACCGCCGGACGGAGATCCGGGCACCTCTGCGGCGGCCCACCAGCGGACACATTACTACTAGATGGCGGGCGGTACTTCGACCTTGGGGTCAAGGTCGATTTTCTGGCGGGATGGATTGTTACGCGTACGCGCGTATTATTATTGTACTTCTTACTGGTTTAGGGTTTTGTCATGTGAGCCCCCCTCCCTATATAAAGAGGTGGTTTGGGAGTAGAAGAGATCTTTGGATCATTAAGGTTTAGGGCTCTCTTTTTTGAGAGAGGGATCATTGGAGGACCCAGCCTCGTTGATCTTGGCCGGAGTTCACTCCGGATTGTATCTGTGTTCTTGATTAATGCAATCTTGCCTCGTTCTTTCTTCTTAATCGTAACACTAGGTGCTAAGCCTAGGGAACTCCATCTCCCTCCCCTTGGTCGGGCCCAACCTCCCCATTTCTCATTTCCGGCCACCACCTTGCCTAACAGTCCCTGTAACACCCTGTCTGTAGATGTCATATAACATAGATCCATTCGAGCCCCATAGACTATAACACCAACAAATGAATTGTTATCAGGTGATAGATGATACGATCCCAAGATTCAATAAATCACAGAGTTTATAATAGTAGTGTAGAAGCGTCAAACTAAAGAGAGTCCATGAACTATCAAATCAAATTGAAATAAAATAGTATCTCAAAAGACGGTATGACTAGTACAAACATTAATCATGAAACAGTAAAGTCCAAGACTCGCATGCTCGATACAACAAAAATAGAAAATACTAAAAGCAGGGAAACAATAGACCTGCAATAAAAACAAATGGGAGAAAAACGTGAGTCAACTAAGAGCTTACCAACAACGGTGAAATGACTCCCTCCTGCTGAGTATCCTAGCTAATCTTGGGGAATTTCATCACTCTATCGATCAACATTTCGCAAATACAACAATAATAATATGTAAAACGAGTAAACACAATATACATGCAATGTGTCTGTCATGGGTCTTAGTATGACATTATTTATTTCTTAATAAATAAATAATGTCATACTAAAAAGTCATCATTTATGTCGCTTCCTTATATGACGTCATCATTTATGTCGTGTCTTCATCTGATGTCTTTTTTAGTTGCATTCCAAGTCTGTCATTGATTTTCTATTTATTTACATTCCAAGTCCGTCGTTTGTATTTCCATTAGAGCCAGTTGTAAGTCTATTTAAAGGACTCATTAGGTCTTGTATTGGAATCAATGAAGAAAGTCTATTTTTCCAAACCCTAAAAGAGATCTTGGAAGCTCTCTCTCTTGAGCACACCCCGCTTAGGCAGCCGCGGTCATGGCTCTGTAGTATCTCCGCCACCGTCATATTCACCTTCGGTCACTCCTCCGACAATCACCAAGTAGGCCCATAACAACTTGGTATCAGAGCATCTCGGTCCTCTTCCGCACGCCGGTCCTCTGTCGTCACCCGCAGCACCAGCCGTTCCTTCAACGACGAACCACTGACCACGTCTCCATCTACAGCGAAGCCGGCGTCTACTTCATGTCGAATCCATCCTAGCATCGGCGTCTTCCGCATCTATTCCGCGCCTCCAACAACGGATCCCTCGACGCCGCAGTTCCCTCTCCCATACAACCCACCGACACGAAGCCCTCCCTCGACGGAATTTCCGTCTTCTCAACATAGGGAAACGCCGCGGGTCATGTGACACACCAAATTCACGTCTGTCCACGCCACTCATTCCTCCGGACTCAAACGAACAACTCCACAACAGGATGATCAGCCCATAACATATATAAATTAATTTTTATTGCTTATTAATTCTTAATTGAATTAATTAATTAATCAATTAGTTATGGAACACATCAAGCTTAATGACCCAGAGATCGCCGCCCTTCGTTCGATAGAGGATGACTTGACCGCACTCGTACGCAAGTTTGATGATTGGATTGTCGGCCTTCCGCCAAAGCTTCCTCCTTCGTCGCCTCCGCTGCCTCTCCTAGTGCAGTCACCTTCTTCGCCTGTCGACGACGTACCATCGCTCTCCGCGATGATTGCCCCTCCGCCATCACCTCATGTGGTGGTGCCACCCCACCTTGGGCCGCCTTCATCAGTCACTGCAGCCGCCGTCCCACAGATTCTTTTGCCGCCCCCTGCTCCGTCGGTACCTCCGGCCACCTCACCGCCAGATCCGTTCCTTCTGCCAATCGTCGCTCCTTCAGCCGTCTTGTCACTGCTGCTGAACACCGCTCCACCAGACCCGCCAAAGACATTCCTTTTGCCGCCCATTTTTTCGACGACGCTGCTGCTACTCGCTGACATCCCCGCCACCACTACGCGCTATCAGACATTATTCTGGCGGGAGATCACGATGCCAGAAGACTCGGCCAACCACGCAAAGTTCGAGTTTGAGGACAAGCTCGATTTGAAGGCCGGGAGAGATGTTATGGGTCTTATTATGACATTATTTATTTCTTAATATGCATTTATTCTGTCTTAAAAGTCGCGTCTTTATATGACGTCATCATTTATGTTTTGTCTTTACCTGATGTTCTTTTTAGTTGCATTCCAAGTTTGTCATTGATTTCCTATTTATTTACACTCCAAGTCCGTCGTTTGTATTTCCATTAGAGTCAGTTGTAAGTCTATTTAAAGGACCCATTAGGTCTTGTATTGGAATCAATGAAGAAAGTCTATTTTCACAAACCATAAAAGAGATCTTGGAAGCCCTCTCTCTTGAGCATGCCCCGCTTAGGCAGTCGCGATCCCGGCTCCGTAGTATCTCTGTCATCGTCATCTCCACCTTCGGCCACTCCTCCGACAATCACCAAGTAGGCCCATAACAGTGTCTCAATCATCAAACATGTTCTTTACTGTTGATATGCTCAAAGGACCTACTGTGCATACATGATTTAGAATACTTGAACTAAACATGCTAGACCACCCTCAGTAGCGGGCCACCGTATCCTAAGTTATGTCATCTATTCAGGCATTCAATATCATTCAGACATAATGCACTCAAGACGCTTAATACACTTAGGCACACAAACCCCACACAAATATCAACATTCTTGCATGCTCTGACTATCAATCACTCCCATTCGGTTATTGTTCACGCCGTCCGAAGTAGGGCATTCATGCTCTGTAATGCATTCTTGCTTTGATACAATCGCGTCATCCCCATGGCAAAGTAATGCTCACTCCCGTTCCGGAGGTTCATAAACACGCGCCAATCATTCATATGATGAATCAATCCTCTGTGCCAAACACATGGCAGTAGATGTTCACGCTCTTCTCAGTTATAGGAAAACACTATCTCGTCTGTCCCACCGATCTTATAATCATGGATGACTATGCACGCCCGGTACCTCAAGCATATCTACGAGGAAAAGTACCACGACTATGCCCCGAATCATAAATTTTAGCCTCACACGGCTCACGACATTTATACTAGGTTAACACCCTACAACTCTCTAGAAAATCATATTCATCACACACAACTAATCACCCTACGACTTGCCGGCCAAACCTTATGCAAAGGATTACTAATCGAGCACAAACATTTATTTGTGTCACTAGGGGTTCCCACTCTCAAACGGGGTGCATATCAAATCAATGTTTTACAATTAAAGCTTAAATCCTCCTACGTATTCTAAAGGTTATAAATCTAGTCCTGATCTCCTCCCCAAGATAAAACAACGACGAATAGATGAATAGTTATCCATTAACACATTTATGCATCTCCTAGGTGAGCATTACAAACAAACATCACCGGATCAACGAAAAAGGCTTCCTCGGCATGACGGGGACACAATCTCATGCTCCATGGTTCATACAAACTGTGGTTACAACAACTCCGATAATTAGTGAAGGTAGAGAACACCAATGCAAAGAGAAACGTAAGAAACATACAATCTAGTGCTAAAACCCGAGAGAAAAGGGTCATTACCTTATTTCCATTGCGATCAGTGGAAGAAGCTCCATACTCTCACAGTTTCGGATCTCTGATCCAAGCCTCCAAACTCCTTGACTTTAACCCTAACTTCTTCTTTGTCGGCTGTAATCTCTCTCTGTAATCAAAGTCTCTCTTCTCTCTTGAAACTCGGATAGGATCATCATCTTCTTCTAGTGATATTGCTATTTACTGAACACTCGCAAATCTGTACAAAGTTACTGGAACTCCCTTCAAAAGTTGTGTGGTTCTTGAGTCACCAGAGAAAAAGATTCTTTAGGTTCTTGAGCCTCCAGGAGGAATAGGCTCTGTTTGGGTTCTTGAGTTTCTAATGGAAAAGACTATGTGGCCTTAAATAGACGGTGCTAACCCACAGGTTGTGGAAGAGAGGAGTACCAGATTTGATTTGAGAACTCTATAAAATTTTGTGTCCCTCTATTCTATAACTTAGTTTTATTTTTTGTCCTTTGTTTTTATTTCTCCGTGAGTTGTGTTGTTTCAGTTTGTGATTTATGAAGAAAGTTTTATTCTCTATTCAGCCCCCTCTCTAGAGAAATATTCAGATCTTATTCCGCATTTTCAACTTTGCTAACTCGTGAGTTACTATGTACACAGTTAAATAATATCGGCAATGCCCATGAGGTCTAACTAGCAATGAGTGATTCTGATGCGGAGCAAACACGAGGACGAGTTTTGGGCCCACTCGGGGATGATTTGGCGACTTACCATATATGGCGTGCCCGGATCGACGATCGGACTCCACAGATGTGTCCGGATTCGCGTTGCGAATCGATTTGATATATTATTTTACTATGTTTGCATTTATTTTGATGTATTTGGGTAGCCTCACCTCCGGCCAATCATAGCCGTTGATGGGGGATGCCCTAACCCTCCTTTTATTATAAATAGATAGGTAGGGGCTGATTATTGGCATTGCAGAATTTGGAGACAGAATTTTCGGATCTCTGCGATCATCCACCGGTGCCGACGCCGTGGAACCCTAGGTGACGACTCCTAGGTGGTTTTCTTCCCCCCCAAGGTACCCCCTATCCATCCCCTTCTTCTTCCACCTCCGAAGCCCTCATCCGCAGCCCCACAATCCGCAGAAACACTGTTCACGCGTGAACTGTTCACAGCCGCACTGTTCATACACGCACTGTTCACAGTCGCACTGTTTACCTGCGCACTGTTCACCCGCAACACTATTCATCCGCCAGCCCCTCTACCAACCCCCATAGCCACCTCCTCCTCCGAATCCGCCACCCCAAGCCGCCGCCTCCCTCCTCTCCGTGGATCCACTTCTAAATAGCCTAAAAACGCTAGATCAGTCCAGATCCAGAGTTTCGCCTCCCGATCCGTTATTTCCACCATCATACGCCCTACCGCACCCCGGATCCGCTATCACACATCGGATCCATCCATTCCCCACCCGGATCGATCTCCTAGTGGCCGGATCTTTCCATTTCCGGACCGATCTCCTTATTTTCCGCCAAGGACAGCCACCGCCATTATCGTCACGCCTCCGGTTCCACCTTCGATCGCCGATCTACATACCCGGACCCGGATTCTTCATTGCCTTGGTCAGCCCACTACTTTGTGAGTCTAATTTGTATTGGATTATTATTTTCAACATATTTATATTGGATTGGATCTCGTACCTATTTTGGATATCTTGCATAGTAGTTGTTTGTTAGAATATTATTGTGATTTGCAGGGTTTATTCGCCGCGCGCTCGTGCTTTGGCCCTCCACGCGGAGGAAAACCAAAGCTTGTTTCGTCCTGCGTCAATTGGTATCAGAGCCAGGTTACGCGCTCTTTTTGATACGCAGTCGTAGAGTCTATAGGTTTTCATTATGTCTAGGTGTCACGATTATCACGATTATTCCTCCCCTCACTTTGGAGGTCTCGAGTCCACTAGCACCCGCTCTCACAGAGCCCCGTCAGGGAGATCTCCACGTTACTACGACGATTATTCTCGTGATGATTGTCATCGTTCTTATCCGTACACGCGAGCTGATCGTGTTGATCCTTCGACACGACTCGGTTACCTTAGGAATGATTATTACGAGGATCGTCGTTCCGAGAGAGATCTTGAGGGTCAGTTTCGAACTGCTGCCCCTTCCTTTGACGGCTCATCGAGTCCCGAGTCTTTCAGTTATTGGCTCGTGGATATGGAGTATTATTTTGACTATTTTGAGGTATTCGGTGAGCGTCGCGTCAAGTTTGCGAAACTTAGACTTTTAGATCAGGCGAGAGCATATTGAGCTAGCATTGAGAGGGCACGCGAGCGAGACCGTCTACATCGCGTCACTAGTTGGGTGGACATGAAGCGTACATTGTGTCAGAGGTATCTGCCTTCGTCATATCGGAGTCGCTTGCTCGACCAATTATTTTCCCTTCAGCAAGGATCCATGTCCGTCACTGAGTACAGGGATCGCTTTGATGAGTTAGTTGTGAGGAGCGATATTCGAGAGGACCCAGCCATGACCTCTTGCAGATTTCGGTCTGGCCTTCGATCAGACATTCGTACTGAGGTGGTTTATCATAGCTCGAAGTCCCTTGAGCAGACGTATCAGCTTGCCCTTCGTTATGAACAGTCTTTGAGATCCGCAAGAGCTGGTCGATGGGATTCTCACCTTGACCTCCGCAGTACGAGCCCCTCCCACACTGAGGACACCACTTTGCCTATCATTATTCCATCAGACATGACTGAAGTAATACCTGATGCGGATTGCTCTCACCCCAGTGAGGTGCTTAGCCCAGTGCGTGACTTATCTCTAGTTTCTGACCCGTCTTTTGTGACCCCGACTGAGAGCGAACCTGAGCGGCCTATTGAATCTGTAGTGTTGTGTCCTTCACCCACACCTCTTTCTCTGCCATCCACCGGGTTAGTTAGCACCCCGACCACAGACCCACTTCCTGACACCGCACATACGGATCCATTCTTGAGTGTAGGTCTATGTCACTCTCCCCTTGTCATTACCCCGAGTCACATCACGACCGAGAGACCAGAGCCTGATGTTGATCTCATAGTGGCTATGTCATCCATTCACGGGGACACTACCCCTCACGATGGTACTCATCTGGAGGACCATGACCCTAGTGACGAGTTCCATGACGAGCCCCCAGTTGAGCCTCCTGATGATCCACCACATCCTGGTGAACATGAGATTCAGGTGAGGCGCTTGTTTACGAGTTTCGAGTTGTTGATGTCTCCTCCCCTATCATCTCTGGCCTTGTCCCAGAGGATGGGTCGTGAGTGGAGTAAGACGTATGTAGGGACTACCTTGAGCACACTAGAGCCTACTTATATTTTGAGGACCTACGTTATGACACATCTCACTCGTGATGACTTTTGGGACACACCACCCGCTGACCCACCCGATGAGTTCTTTCTTTTCGGGGACACTCATCACACTATAGAGCCACGTTTTCTAGACGGTGCACATGATTTTCACTTAGGCGGTCGTCGCATTCGCGATGACTTTTCTTACACACCTCCTGGTGAGCCCCCTGATGTGTCACGTTCCCTGAGAGACACTTGGATCTTTATGAGCTCGTATTTGAGTATAGTTGCCTCTCACGATCATCTGAGCACTCATCACACACGAGATGAGTTTTTCTACACTCCTCCGAGAGAGCCTCCTGATAGGCCACCTCCTTTGGTAGATGTTCAAGTGGATATTATCCTTTCCCGTAGCGAGTATTTTGTGTCTGTCGTGTCTCATTTACATCATTTGCATGAGTATGTTGAGTCATTTCGTCATCATTTGCATGAGTCTGTTGTGTTGTTTGTTCATCGTTTGCATGTGTGTCATGAGTCGGTCCGACGAATAATCCATATTGATAATAAATATTGTAAATCACATGCGGATGTTCATTGGCAAGTGCAGGTATTTCATGAAGGCGAGCAGGTGATAGTGAGAATCTGCGTTGTGAGGCTCCGTGTGAGGCTTGCTAAAAGCATGAGCGTTAGGCGAATGAATCCCTATATAATCATGAGACAGATCGAAGCAAACATCTATGATCTTGATATCCCTGCAAGTATGGGTATCCACCTGATATTTAGTGTTGAAGATATGACGCCGTACTACGAGCCTCACGAGTATGTGGACCCAAGCAGTGGGGACTTCCAGCCGCCCACACCTCCACTCCCGTTGCCTTACCACCCTCATAGCTCACCCACGTCTGATGGCCACCACTACTCACCCACTTCTGACACCCACCCACCTGGGGACTCGTCTTCTTTGGTTCTACCTACGGCGCCGCCGATCGCACCGGGATCCACCACTCGTGAGTTGAGCGTTGAGAGCATCACGGAGACCATATTCTGTCGGTACATTCCTACTACAGAGGTTGATGACATCTGGGTACTTGCAGCAGAGCTTGATCGATTCGCCCCTGGACTTCGACTTCAGTACGGCCGTCTCCATTCACCGGAGATGACGACTTTTCAGTCAGGGGGAGTTGATTGGCGAGACCACTTTTCAGCGACGACACTTGGACGACCTCTGGCGGGCATCTTCGAGTTTTACCTGGCATTCGGCCAGAGAATTCTGACCCCTATTCATCGGGAGATGAATTCTTTCAAGCCGGGGAGATTGATGCGGAGCAGAGGCGAGGACGAGCTTTGGGCCCATTCGGGGCTGATTTGGCGACTTACCATATATGGCGTGCCCGGATCGACGATCCGACTCCGTGGATGCATTCGGATTCGTGTTGCGAGTCGATTTCATATATTACTTTATATATTTTGGTTTATTATTGTTGTATTTAGGTGGATTTTCCCCCGGCCAATCATAGCCGTTGATTGGGATGCCCTAGCTTTGTTTTTATTATAAATAAGAGAGTAGTGGGCTGATTGGAGGCATTGCAGAATTTGGAGAGACTATTCCCGGATTCCAGCGATCACCCCGCGGTGCCGACGCCGTGGAACCCTAGGTGACGACTCCTAGGCGCCCAAACTCCTCCCCAAGGTACTACCCATCCATTGCCTCCTTCTTCTCCCTCCGAAACCCTCATCCGCAGCCCCACAAGCCGCAGGAACACTGTTCATACGAGCACTGTTCATGTGGGTACTGTTCACCGCCGAACTGTTCATCCGCGCACTGTTCACCACCGCACTGTTCACCACCGCACTGTTCATCCGCGCACTGTTCACCGCAGCACTGTTCATCCGCCAGCCCCTCTGCCAACCCCATAGCCACCACCTCCTCCGGATCCGCCACCCCAAGCCGTCGCCTCCCTCCTCTCCGTGGATCCACTTCTAAATAGCCTAAAAACGCTAGATCATTCCAGATCTAGAGTTTCTCCTCCCGATCCGTTATTTCCACCATCATACGCCCTCCCGCACCCCGGATCCGCTATCACACATCGGATCCATCCATTACCCACCCGGATCTATCTCCTAGTGGCCGGATCTATCCATTTCCGGCCCGATCTCCTTATTTTCCGCCAAGGACAGCCACCGCCATTATCGTCACGCCTCCGGTTCCACCTTCGATCGCCGATCTACATACCCGGACCCGGATTCTTCATTGTCTTGGTCAGCCCACTACTTTGTGAGTCTAATTTGTATTGGATTATTATTTTCAACATATTTATATTGGATTGGATCTCGTACCTGGTTTGGATATCTTGCATAGTAGTTGTTTGTTAGAATATTATTGTGATTTGCAGGGTTTATTCGCCGCGCGCTCTTGCTTTGGCCCTCCACGCGGAGGAAAGCCTAAATCTGTTTCGCCCTAATTTAATTATTGTATCTTGTTGTGAATTAACTGCGTGGGATATCATTATTTATTATTCAATTGCGATTTAACTGTCGGATTTGCATAGCATGTAGGGTTGGGTCGCGGTTTATCCGCCGCCTATAGATTCGTCCTGCGTCAGATTCTCTTCGTGCTGTCTCACTCTTTTGCCCAAATATTATTCATTTCTGAAGTATCACAAGCCTCTATTTACTTAAACAATTAAAGAAACAAAAGTCTAGAAAGAGAGTAAAGAGTTTCAGTCATAATCAGAAAACTGGAACATAGTAAGCAGAGTTTCAGGAATAAAGAGTTTCGGTGAAGAAAGAGAAGACGCTTAGGCAGTGAACTGGTATAATTAGGGGTTATAGGGCCGGGTATTGTCCAGATATATGAAAAAGGAGTGAGTGATTCCTCCATTGGAAGCACTCGTGCACCTTGAATGAGAATTGGTCTTGAATTTTTTTGGTACTCCAAAAGTTCTTATTATAGCACGATAAACACAAGCATAAAATTAGTCTTATGGTTTGTAGTATATGATACTAACTATGAAAATTTCAATGCCTCTAATATATTTTAGACTCCTTTTGAGTCAGGACATCCGACCCCTATCCAGTTATAACTTATAATGTAATAGTTTGAGCTTTATGTTGATTTCAGGAAAATAATAATGGCTTAGAGTTTAAAAGCAAAGAACTGGGCACCAATTTTATTTTAGCTACATGCTAATATTTTTATAAACTGTTAATTTATATAATTTTTCCTAAAATACATATACCTAAAAGTGCTCATTTTTTAATCTAAACCTAATGTAATTTTCTATAATAAATTTCTTACTCTTTAAAAAATATAAATAGGTCCAAAAATGTAAAATAAGCCTAAAGAAAGAAATAGTATAATTGATCACAAATATTGGTTTAATACTGGAAAGTTACCACTAACTATATTCTCCCAAGAAACCTGAATGAGGTCTGCTCATTTTAGCTGGCAGAAGTGAAAGTAAGAAAGGAGGAAAAAAACTCTCATCTGCTGGTCGATCATTATATTGGCCTGTTATATATTTGTATAAACCGATGTAAATATGAAGTAATTTTACAAGTTTAAACCGCTACAAATTTAGCAGTGGTTAGTTATCACTGCTTATTAGCATGAATTTACAATGCAATGTAATGCTCACTCCCGTTGCTTTAGGGTTATTCGATCTTATGGTGCTGATCCCCTGGTAGGTAATTTTTCGATTAAAGATTGAGCTTGTTGAATTTCCTCAATATTGTCTTCTCCTTGATCTTCAAACTGTAATTTATGTATTAGATTTGGTAGAACTCGTACATTTGGGTAGTATAATATTTTATTTGTGTTACATCATATCTGCATCCATATTGAATCTTCATGTTTAATGATATAATTCTGTATTGCCGCAGCTACACTGCAAGGGAGGTTGATGTTGGTTCTGAAAAAGCACCAGAGGAGCGTGCATTGCTGGTGGAATCTAGAAGGTGTAGGATTATTGCAGTTCTAGTTTTGACATCATTGTTTATATTGCATAATCATTATTACTTCTATACATCAATGCTTCTTTTACTTCGCCTTGTGCTTCGAGCAAGTATTATGGGAGAAATGAATGCCGACATTCAGTTTGCACCTTCAGCACAAATTGCTTATATCTAGTTACACTGCATATCATTTTCTTTTGTATAGCTGGGCAGATTGAGTAGAAACGAATAATACTTTGTTAATCCATCAATGGAGACCTTACTCATACATATACTTGAGTAAGGGAAAACCTAAAAACAGTAAAAATGTCAAATTATCCCAATCCGGGATTAATACAATAAAGACGACTTGAAAACTAAATATAAATTACAACTCTCCCTCTCAAGTCGGACGGAACATGTCGTTCATCCCAAGCTTTCGAATATCATCGGTAAACACATCACACCCCAAGCTTTTGGTGAATACATCGGTCAGTTGATCTTTGGAATTAATAAAAAGAGTGACCAGCGTCTTTTTATCCAAGTGATCTTTGATAAAGTGTCAATCAACCTCAACATGCTTTGTCCTGTCATGTTGGACTGGGTTATGAGCTATACTAATAGCTACCTTATTGTCACAGAATAAGGAGAAAGGGTATGTCTCAGAGGAACCCAGATCTTGTAACACAGTACACAACTATAGACCCTCACATAGGCCTTGAGACATAGCACAATATTCTGCCTCAGCACTTGATCTAGCCACCACATTCTGCTTCTTACTACGCCATGTCACAAGGTTTCCACCAATGAAGGAACAATATCCTGTTGTGGACTTTTCGTCATCACGACATCCAGCCTAATCAGCATCAGTAAAAACTTCAATCTTCAAGCTATTGTTTCTGGAGAATAGGAGACCGCGGCTAGGGGATTTCTTCAAATATCGTAGCACGCGATACGCAGCTTCTTGATGTCTGATCCTGGGAGAATGCATATACCTGCTCAGGATACCAACCGCAAACGTAATATCAAGACGTGTGTGAGATAGATATATAAGTTTCCCAACCAATCTTTGATAACGTGATACATCAGTGTGATACATCAGTGTGATCACTATCACCATCTCTATATTAATCCTGTGATTTTCCTCCATAGGGGTGTTCGCAGGAACACAACCAAGCATACTAGTCTCCTTTAGGGTATCCAATAAATACTTCTGTTGGGATATGAAGATACCCTGATCAGATCTACCACCTCGATATATACCCAGGAAGTATCGTAATCTTCCCAAGTCTTTCACCTCAAATTCAGCAGATAAGAGGGTCTTAAGATTAGCAATCTCCTCTGTGTCATTTCTGATAATCACAATGTCATCCACGTAGACAATGAGAATCACAACCCTCTGTTCACGTCTCCGGATAAACATGGTACAGTCAGAGTGTGCCTACTTGTACCCAAACTTGAGCATAGTCGTGAGGAATCTCCCGAACCAAGCCCTAGGTGATTGCTTCAGGCCATATAAGGATCGCCTTAGGAGGCAGACAAGGCCTTCAACTCCTTTCTTCACAAAACCAGGAGGAAACTTCATGTACACCTCTTCATCAAACTCACCATGAAGGAACGCATGCTTCACGTCCAGTTGATGGAGATCGCAGTCCAGGCAAGCAGTGCACGATAATAATACCCGAATGGAGTCCATCCTTGCTACAGGAGCAAAAGTCTCCTGGTAGTCAACTCCCTGAGTCTGAGTATATCCTTGAGCGACCAGACGCGTCTTGTACCTTTCCACCTTACCATCTTGGTCCTGCTTAACAGAGAAGACCCACCGCGAACCAATAGCTTTCTTGTCAGGAGGAAGAGAAGAAACATCTCATGTGTGATTTTTGTCCAAGACAGACATCTCATCTTGCATAGCCTGTATCCAAGCAGGTATCCCCAAAGCTTCCTGCCTTGTCTTAGGAATAACGACTAAGGAAAGAGACGAAACAAAAGTTTGACGAATCGGGGTAAGATGATGGTAAGCCATATGGTTAGAAATAGGATGTTGCGTACAAGTAGCTTTACCTTTCAGCTGCAAGAGGGAATGCAAGTTCTTCTCATTCTCTCTCTAGTTTCTCTTCCTCTCTCTCTATCTCTAGTTCTTTACTCTTCATCCTTATTCTAGGGTTAGGGTGAGCAAAGCCCCCTCTTCCTCTGTCCTTCTTAAGGTGAGCTCGTCTCCCTTGTATCTTCGCTTCCACCGCCACCTCCGACTAAGTTACAGGCTAGGCCCATTGGTATCACAGCTTTCGATCCTCTCCTGCTCTTCCGCATCCAACAACTCCGAAGCCTGGACAATGAAACGAATTCCGCTCTCGATCAAGTACCTAGCGAGGGCTTCGTCGTTTAACATAGCAACGCCCGTCCAGTCCACCGAGGCTGCGATCCCTTCCCAGAACAGTTGGGGCTTGCGGACCGTACCGTGGCACAACTCCAGAAAATGGTTCAAGATTGCGCCGAGCCTTCATTCGATACACCAGGGGGACCAGATCTTTCAACCCTCGCCGCTCTGGTAACAACTCGCCGACGCACTTCCAATCGAAGACGACATCGATGTACCTTACCGAAGCCATGCACCGCAACTTCGATGACTTCGACTTCTCCTCTACCACTTCCAACATGGCCACAACCTGCTCCCAACTCTAGTCATCATTCGTTTTCTCCTCATCGTCTTCGATCGCATGAAAGGAGTCTGGTGCACACAGTCACAGTGCCCGCGCGACTCTACCTTCCTTGCGAACGTCCCGTTGATTCCATAGCAGTATTGAGCCCGACTGAACAAACGTCGATCCCCTTCCAACTAGCTGCAAACCTATCGAGCATGTGTGCACGCCCTAGCCCTTGTCGAGCACTACGCTTCTCGAGCCCCACGCCAGTAAGAGCTGAACATGCCATGAGGGATTTGGTTGGATAGCCTAACAAGAAGAGTAATTAAATAACTGGGCCAGGTTTCTTCTGATCCATGTTTCTCTTCTGCAGCCATCTTTGATTGCCTCCTTTCGATGTCATTAAAGGTGTCAGCATTTATGAAGAGCTTGTTGTTGCCTTGAGCCTGAGCCCTTTCCTGATATTAATTAACCAGTTAATTAATTTTACGGTATGAGGATAAGTGTCACGAAACAAGTCACCCTCTTCGATGTTATTAAAGGTGTCAGTGTCATTTGACGTTAGGCTTTCTTGACTCACCTCTAGCATTGACCAACACTTCGGAGTCCCGATCCCACTAGAGCAGTCATCTGTCCGCCCAACGCTTGGAGAAACTCCACCAATCTCCGCATGTCATGTCGCTCCACCATCGCCTCAAGTTGTTCCCTCTCCGCAATTCACACAGTCGGCATCGTCGCCTCTAAGCCCAGCGGTGGTGCCGCCACAATTTGCGTCGTCGCCATCATTCCCCATGGTCTCCATCTTGCAGCTTCCGCTCCAGTCACTTGTTCTGTCGGCCCCCCTGGCGCCATTCCTTCCAGTGATCGTCCCCCATCCGATGAGACTACTTCCGATCGCATGTCCTGTTGCCCTGCCATCACCATCGACGTCTTCCATACCTACCAACTCCATGCAGCTCACTCCACTAAAACCACCTGCACTATTGGCCCCTCTTCAGCCATTCCTCCTGGCGATCGCCCCCTGCCGATGTCGTTGTATTCGATCGCCACAGCTCCCCGTCAGCAGGGTTCTCTGTCGCCCTCGAGCACCCACATGACACACTTGCTTTAACGTCAAATATATTACCCGACAGTCCTCTGTCAGCAAGTGCCTCCGCTATGACAGAGCCCTGCAACCCTTCGTGACATCTGTGAGCATGATGACGGCCTACTGCTCGATACAATCTCCGTTACAAGAACTTGCTACCATGTGTTTTTCTGGCGGGAAATCAAGGAGCCGGGCGATCAGACTTTCCGAGACTAGTTCAATCTTGAGGAGAAGTTCAATTTGAACGACGGGGGAATGTTATGGTCTCTGTTACGCGTACGCGCGTATTATTATTGTACTTCTTACTATTTTAGGGTTTTGTCATGTGAGCCCCCCCTCCCTATATAAGGAGGTGGTTTGGCAGTAGAAGAGATCTTTGGATCATTAAGGTTTAGGGCTCTCTTTGGAGAGAGGGATCATTGGAGGACCCAGCCTCCTTGATCTTGGCCGGAGTTCACTCCGGATTGTATCTGTGTTCTTGATTAATGCAATCTTGCCTCATTCTCTCTTCTTAATCATAACAAGTGGTCCGACCTGCCGCCTTCCGGCCGCGGTTTCCGCCGCCAGAAGTTGTTCCAGCGCCTCCTTCCGCTTCCGATCCCGATTCCGCTTCCGATCCCGATTCCGATCCCCGATCGAGCGCCTCTTTCCGCTTCCGCTACTGCCCTCGATCCAGCGCCTCCTCCCGCTCCGACCGTCGCTCCTGTGCCATCGATCCAGCGCCTCTTGTGCCATCGTCATCGATCCAGCGCCTCCCTCCGCTTCCGCTCCTACCGTCGCTCCAGCGCCTTCGCCGGATAGCGGCCCTGATGCCAATCTAGCGCCCCCCAGCCGGCATCCTCCTCCGCCCCTGCAGTTTCTTACGTGCATGCCACGCCGTTCCCGCCGTCTAATGGGCAACCCAGATCCCACGCCTTCTCACCCAACCACCGATCCCGCCATTCTTCGTCGCTTGGATGACAACGACAGTTCCATCGCGTCGCTGCAGGCCCTCATGTTACGCATGGATGCTAAGCTCGACTCCCTCCTGGCCGACCGCCTTACCACCTCGGCAACGTCGATGGCGGATCCGCCGCCCCTCCTCGGGACCCCCCCCCCCCCCGGAACTCTTCCATGCAACAGCCCCCCTGCCCGGGGTGTGCTCACCGGGCCCTCGTTTCAACGGCACCGATCCTATGGGATGGATTGTTCGGGCCGAACAGTTCTTCGAGCTACAGCAGATCTCGGAGCCACAGAAGGTCAGCACGGCCTTGATCGGCATGGAGGGCTCCGCCCTCCACTGGGTCCGATGGCTCCGCCAATCCTCTCCCGGCCACACTTGGACAGCTCTTACAGAGGCCCTCATTCAGCGGTTTGATCACCATTACCCCGGCTCAATGATCGAACGCCTTTGCGGACTCCGTCAGACCGGCCCCATTGATTCGTACGTTGATGCATTCATCGAGTTGGTCACCCATGTTCCTGGTCTCCCACCCGACCATTACTTGGCCTACTTCATGCACGACTTACAACCCCACATCCGAGCCCGCCTCCGCACCCTGCAACCGTCAACTGTCCACCAAGCCATGAACCTCTCCCCACTGGTGGAAGCCGAATTCATGGCAACGTCCGGGGACCCTCTCTACCAACCATATTTCCCTCCCCCGCCTAAACCTCCACCACTACCACCTCATCCTCCTCGGCCAACCATTATGGGCCCACGCAACAACCGTCATATCCACACTCTCCGTCTTTCCAACCAAGAGTACAATGACTTGCGGAGCAAGGGTCTGTGCTACCGCTGCAAGCAACCCTACTCGCCTAATCATAATTGTCCTGCCAAGGAGTTCCGGGCCCTCATCGGGGATGATTTGGACGAGATCGGCGCGGCTGCCTTGGACACCCTTCTGCTCACGGATGTACCGCCGGACGGAGATCTGGGCACCTCTGCGGCGGCCCACCAGCGGGCACATTACTACTAGATGGCGGGCGGTACTTCGACCTTGGGGTCAAGGTCGATTTTCTGGCGGGATGGATTGTTACGCGTACGCGCGTATTATTATTGTACTTCTTACTGTTTTAGGGTTTTGTCATGTGAGCCCCCCCTCCCTATATAAGGAGGTGGTTTGGGAGTAGAAGAGATCTTTGGATCATTAAGGTTTAGGGCTCTCTTTGGAGAGAGGGATCATTGGAGGACCCAGCCTCCTTGATCTTGGCCGGAGTTCACTCCGGATTGTATCCGTGTTCTTGATTAATGCAATCTTGCCTCATTTTCTCTTCTTAATCGTAATAGTCTCACACGGCCCGCTATCCAATTTAATTATTTTTGTTCGCGTCTTTTAGGTTTCAATTTATGTTCGTGTCTTTTAATTGTCATGTACAAGTCAATTTATTATTAGGCGTTTTTAATGTAGGTCCAAATATTTGGACTTATTGCATTTTGTCATTATGTAGTGTTATATATAGACTCTTCGTGTCATGAATGGGATTATGCAAGAATTAAACCAAGTCTTTATCTCCCTTTAAGTTCTCCTTCTTTCTCTAGTTTCTCTTTCTCTCTCTAGTTCTTTACTCATCATCCCCATTCTAGGGTTAGGGTGAGCAAAGCCTCCCTCTTCCTCCTTCTCTCTTTCATCCTCCTTCGGGTGAGCTCGACTCCCTTGTATATCCGCCTCCACCGCCACCTCTTACGAAGTTACATGCTAGGCCCATAACAATCTTGAACAACAAATTGGAGATTATTTCACATGTTCGAATTTTGGTGAGATCTATGTGTCTTTGACACTAGATCTTCCGGATATAGCTAACGGATATTTGTTTCGTGGCTCCCATTTATGAATTCTCATATTTCTCTTCGTGATCATCTGATTTGGGAGACACACTAGTGCGGCCGCAAGTCAGTTTGGTAGATACAAGACCGTTGTCTTAGTTGAGGATCACTTCTATTGGCCTAGCCCGAAGAGATAAATAATTAGGTTACTTCGTCATTGTTGTAGCTTCTTGATGACCAAGGGGTTTAAGAAGAACACTGGATTGTACACGTTATCGGTACTTCATTAACCCTGCGTTGGCATTAGTATGGATTTTGTGTTGATCTTTATTGTACCTCCATATTCACGGTGGTTGATAGATTTTCCAAATTGACCTATGTCATTGTTTGTAGTAAGACCGTCGGCGTCTCTCACATTGCGACATTATTCGTCAAAGTTGTTTTTCTATTGTTCATGGGTTGCCTAAGAATATAGTGTCTGACCTGACGTGAGATTTATAAATTATTTTGAGAAGACACTTTGTAATAAAAATGATACAACCCTTCAGTTTTCCACAACTTATCAAGGACAGACTGATGAATAAACCGAAATAGTCAAAGTCTAGAAAACCTTTTGCATTGTCTAGTTGGTGAGCATGTGTCTACGTGAAATTTTATACTTGCCTATAGTGGGGTTTGCATACAGCATTGGTACTAACAATGAAGGCAGTGGGATGTGAGATCCCTGCGATAGTGGATAACTGAACATAAAGGGGATGATGATGCAGAAGATTCGTTGGTCATTTGGAAGGATCGATAGGCCCTAAACTCCGCAAACTCTGCTCAGAGGGGATCTTGGTTTCATCATATTTCTTGACAAAGGGAACATGAGCCCGACAAAGATGCCAAAAGTGTGAATGCAAGACAAAACACTTCTCAACTATATATCCTCGTCTTTGATGATTAGTGCATCTAAGCCTTCTTAAGGAGGACCATTGTCATGTCCCCATCCTCTGTCTTGGCCGTGTTAGCCAACTTGTGTCTCACTTGGTGGTGGGCATATTAAAAGCAGTGAGTCCGCTGGGTTGAAAAGATGAGTCTACATGAAGATCCACGCACTCAACTTAGTTTTTTTTACGATGATGATGTCCAAAGGTGACCACTGCAGCAACGATCACCATTAGAGGCTGGAGAGGAAGACATCTGCGATTTAATATTTCTGGGTGCAACTCTCCATAGGAGAAGAGGATAGTAGCGGAAGGACTGCGACTCTTGACGGGAGAGGATGAAAACACTAGAAGGATAGCATTTGGAGCCATCGATGGAAGCAGAGGAAGGCAACGGAAGAACTGCGGATGCAATTCTACCTAAAAGAACCTGAAAATATAGGAAGAGGGCGGCGGCAGAGGTCATGGAAGGCATTGGTGCGATCAAAGTTCAAAATTCAGCAATCGACTGTGGGCTCTGTGGCTGGGTATTAAAAATGGACGATCACCGACGCCTGCTTTGTGACTGTGGCTGAAGATCGAAGATCAGTGATTGACTGACTGACTGTGTTGGCTTTCGCAACTAGAGCTGGAGGCCTCATGCTTTGGCTTTTTGGGGAAGAGTAGCAACTGTCATCAAGACTGACAAGTGGGTAGAGGTGGAATAAGCTTAGCGGCACTCACTCAGAGAGATGAGAATTTAGAGGAAAGAAGTTTCAGAGATGGTGAGAAAAGAAATCAGTTGAAAAGGAGAGTTGAGAGGAGCAGACCCAAAGGCGACCGATTACAGAAGAAGCAAGGAGAACAAGCCAAAGTTTGATGGAGGTGAAGGGGTGGAAGAATATTCCCTAGGGCGACCGCACTGATATTGTGTAGAAGTTTTTTTTTGTAATTTGTGTTAAATTCACATACAACTACATTTATATATAGGACAAATAATCTGAAATTACTAATAAGTCCCCTGGAATTACAAAATACAAATGCATAATCTACACAAACTAAATAAAATTTACAAATAATAAATACATAGTCAAAGACTTTCAAACTAGAGCCAACCCAAACGAGCCCCTTAGAACTCTCTCATGGGATCCATTTATAACCTGTTTGATCAATTGCCTATTTCTGGGGACTTCAGGCAGGAGGTTCTGCTGTTGGATAATGAGATTGTTTTCAATGAAGCTATCATCGAGGAGCGAGAACAAGGCCTTCAGGAGATTCAACAACAAATTGGCGAGGTGAAGGAGATATTCAAAGATCTCGCAGTTCTAGTTCACGATCAAGGAATCGTGCTAGGTGAGTTGTTTCCTCCCAAATCTTATTGATTCTCTTACCGCTTCTTAATCACCCCTCCCAATTTGTAGATGATATCGGCTCCAACATCGACAACTCCCTCAAGGCTACCTCGCAAGCTAAAACCCAGTTAATCAAAGCATCAAAGACTTGGAAATCGGGTTAATCAAAGCATCAAAGACTTGGAAATCGAACTCATCTCTGGTATAAACAACGCGCACACACATATACGAATAATTACCAAAACTTCCCCTGGAAGATAGCATAATTACAGATTGCACCCTCTTATTATTGAAATTACAAGAACCTCCTCTGAATGTTATAAAACATAACATTTACCTCCCTTGAAGTTCATATTTCATAACATCCATGCACAAAATACCCAACTGAAAATGTACTCCGAAGGGGTATTTTTGTGCATGAATGTTATGAAATGTGAACTTCAGGGGAGGTAAATGTTATGTTTTGTAACATTGAGAGGAGGTTTTTGTAATTTCAATAATAAGAGGAGTGCAATCTGTAATTTTGCAAACTTAGAGGGGAGGTCCCGGTAAATGCACACATATATATATATAAACCGTCTGACTATGAATCTATGGTATTTGCTTCTCTACAGGGATGCATCCTTTTGGTGATATTTAGGGTTGTCTTGATTATAGTAATCATAGTACTGGCAGCTTGATAGATATGATATTGTGTTTTTGTAAGTTTTTTTTTTGAAGTTATATCTTAATGTAAGAAAGAGCCAAAGTTTGTATATTCCGTTGTGTATTAAATATAATGCATGAATACAAATATATAAGAGGGAGAAAGAGAGAGGAAGTCCTTATACATGATGTGGGACTAAAGAGAAGAGAGAGAAACAAACAAATAAAAGGGCTCCCATATGGGTCTTTACATGGGCTTTTCTAACACTTAGGCTTCGTTTGGGGGGACTTATTTTTCTCGGTCAAGCGGTTACGACCGCATGAACCGGACCTTAATAAGGGTCTGGTTCATGCGGTCGTAACCGCTTGACCGGTGAAAATAAGTCCCCCCAAACGAAGTTTTACTTTTATTTGTGCTTTATTTTTCATTTTATTGTTGAGATTGCTTCATTGCATGTCTGATGGAACTACCATGAGAGTTTTTTATTTGAACACGCAATATTCAACTAGCTTCATTTGAGCATGCTAACCTAAACATCAAATTATATAGCTATGTGCACACCCCCAAAAAAGTACCTGAATCCACCTTAAAATTTAATTCTTACCCTACCCTAAACTAACACACACCACAAGTTTGTGTGTTCCGCCACAAACCCGCACGACGGCTCTCCTTCCTCGCCGCACTCACCATCGCATATCTCCAAAGGCAGCCTTTGTTCGTCTTCCCTTCCTCCATCGCTCCGCTCCACACCCCCCTCTCCTACCGGTGATTCCTTTACCGCTCATCCTCACGCCTCCACTCGTCCCCGGATCGTGGCCGAAGGCTCTTCAGCCACCACCTCTACGGTGGAAACGTCGAAGAAGCAGATCCTCATCGTAAACACCAATAGCGGTGGCCACGCTGTTATTGGGTTCCACTTCACTGGCGATGAGGGCTCCGACAAGATGAAGAAGCCGTCCTTCATCAGATTCTCAGTTGATTTCTCTTTTATGGTTTGCTGATGGGTACCCGTGATAGTCACGGGTAGGGTTTGGCCATTTTCTTGCATCCCGAAAGTGAATTTTCCAAAGTTTCTTACTTTATTGCTCGTTTACAGGGAGCATCTCATGTGGGTATGAATTTGTGTGTTTTTTTCTTACTGTACTGTTATTATATTTCAGGATGGTTTTTAGGGCAAGCTGTTTCATTAGGAAATCATGGGATGGATTCTCTGTGATGCTGCTAATGCTGTTAACAATCTCACTGATTTGATTTAAACTGTTTGGACAAATCTTCCATTGCTGGATGTATGTTTAATTCGAAATTGTTGTGGAAGAATTTAATTCAAACTGCAGAATCATTATATCAAACATATAATTTTGAGCTGCAAATAAATTTTATGGTATGCACATATCAATGATGTGCACTTAGTTAAACACGATGTGCGCATAACAATGCTCATAATATAGTGTTGAATAATGCTAATTAGGTTCAGGGTACAATATGTAAATGTTGCGCCCAGAGTGCTCTTTATTCTTTTTTTTGTTTTAATCAAACGGCTCATTTTTTTTTTGGGAATTTATATAGGCAGCCCGCGTTTGGCTATTGGCAGCTCGAAAAAATCGAAAAAAAACATTAAAATACTCTTCAAGCCCTTCTAATAGCAGCCCTAGGTTTTCGGTATTGCCCTCCCTCCAGATTTTCTTTCTCGCCCGCCTCGCACAGCGCCGTTCCTCGTCCGGCTCGGAAGCCGCCATTCCCGGCCGCCGGCCGCCGGAAACCGCAGGAGAAGAAGGCTAGGACGCCGGCAAAGAAGGCTAAGTCGGTGGAAGAAGAGCGGCGGGCGGCGGCAGCCATGGAAATGGATCCTGCTATATGGGGACCACCAGCGAGCCCTTCTCCGTCGTGGGATTCAATCTGCATTCCTTGAAGTGGGAGACGGATGTAACTCCGTCGTTGCCCGCGGAGCTGGCGTTTGTCCGGCTAGTGAGCGATGGAAGAGGGAAGAGGCTTTTCCTCATCGTCGGCGAGGGCAGGGATGGGATCTCGAGGAGCTTGAATGTGTGGGAGATGGTGACGGAGGAGGAGCGACGGTGGGAGGAGGTCGGGAGGTTGCCGGATATGATGTGCCGAAAATTCATCTTGGTTTGCTACCATAATTACTCGCATGTTTACTGTCTGTGGCAAGAGGGAGTGCTGTGCATTTGCTGCACCAACTGGCCGGAGGTGTTGTTATTCA
This sequence comes from Dactylorhiza incarnata, assembly GCA_033032865.1. Lineage (NCBI taxonomy): Eukaryota > Viridiplantae > Streptophyta > Magnoliopsida > Asparagales > Orchidaceae > Dactylorhiza > Dactylorhiza incarnata. The sequence goes on along the minus strand of JAWHQI010000626.1, from coordinate 349,740 downwards.
AGGTGGGGAGGGGAATTTGGCATTGGCTGCCCAAGTGCCCGCTGATTAAGGAGAAATGGAGCTGTGGATTTCGCTGGTTCTCCTTTGCTCCAGATCTTTATGCCATGGTTTGAGGCGCTCTAGATCTTTATGCATAACGTGTTTGTGCTTTTGTCTGACTAACTCTGTATCCTGGTACTTTATTTTTATTTTGTTCTGTTTATACCAATCTTTATATCAATATCATCGTACTGTATACTGTATTCTGATTTTCAAAATTTTGAGTTGTACTTGTAAGGTGTTTGTGCTGTGTATAAGAACAATAGATTGCAAACATGTTTAATCATTTTTTTGTGGGCTGCCAATAGCGTTAGTGAAAATGGGGCTGCAAATAGCGCTTTATCGGGCTGCTATTATCTTCGGGCTGCCAATAGCCAAACACGGGCTGCCTATATAAATTCACATTTTTTTCTTAAAAGTTTTTTTGGAAAGTACAAAATTAATTAAAATTTGTTGAGAAAATATATTAAGCAGAAATCTGAACCTATTTACGACTAGTTTTGTTTTAATGTAATAAGTCCAACTTATGGTTGCAAACTAATTTTAGCTATGGGCAGATCATTTTTAATGGTAGATCAAAATAAAAAAAAAACTAAAGAGATCTATGAACCCCTAAAAATGATCTGCCAATATCTATTTTTTAATAGTGCAGGCTGTCAATAGTCGCATATGATCCAGTGAGTTTAAATTGAACGAATGTTATTTTCAATTAATTTTAAACAAGAACACCATTTGGATCAAAAATTAAGTCTCACATGAGTAACATTTATTCTATTCACTTTTCAAAAGTACGCCAGAGCTTATATAGCCTTCGTTTGGCGCTGCTTATTTGCTCCAGTGAGTTTGATCAAAAACATCATTATCATAGATTGTATGTTTGGCAAGACAAATGTTATGGCTGCTATAAAGAAAATAAACTAGTTTTGAGCATAAAATGGATGAATTTTTTTAGGTGAGGCGGGGCGTTCACGGCCGGCCATAGTGTGATAGTTCATATGGCTTTAGTACTAAAAAAATTATTTGGCCTAAAAATTATTTAATAAGTTCAGTTTATAACAAATATTTTTTAGTTAAATTTTTCTATATCACTAGTGTAATATTTTCCGCCGCAGAATTTTTAAATTATTCCGCAGATGGTGTCCCTGCACGCAAATCTGCAGATTTGCCGCAGTCCACGGACGCTGTGATTGCAGAGTCGGAGCGGATTTGCCACAGTCGGCGACCGCTGTCGTCACAGATAGGCTGAGTTAGATTACCCCAAGTTGCCCAATTAGAACTCCCACACCATCATTCAACCAGCATCTCCCATAAATCTCAAGACTACCGCTCGCATTCGAATCTATATACTATCAGCCAGCATCTTCTTCTGCAATTTCGACTTACCATTTAATAACGAGACCAGAATGCAGCAATTACCGCCAATTCAGATACACCGCTTCATAAATTAACCACGCGGTGGTGAAAATAGTAAATTAATAAAGCAGCGCAGCGGTAACAACTCATCAGACGGAACTCCCGCGTTTGGATAAAAATTATAAAATAAACACACCTCCCGTCACACTGCTGCATGCAACAAAATAAACAGCGGGGAGAAATATTAAGACCGCCGCCGGAGAAGTTTTTTCAGCCAATTACCTTCCTGGAATAGCGCCTGCCGGAGGGGACCTCGTGAGGGCGGCTGAGGAAATCGGTCTGTCCGTGCCAACCCCCGGCCTTCAAGGATGCCGGCGATGGCCTCGCAGCGGACGCCGATCCTCCGTGCCGAACGCCGGATCCGACGCTCAGCTTCGCCAGCTTTTCGGCCACCTCATCCGAAGCCCTGCTCGACGACCTCCTCAATGGAACCGTGCGGGGCGCCGACGAGTTCACCTCACTCGGCATCCTGTGCAAGCTCTTGCTCGCCGCATTCCCTGCGAGAAATAACGTGTTCATACGAACTCGTTACAGCCGTCGGATCATATGAAAAGCGGAATTATATTCTCCATTTGCTTTGCTGAAGAAGATTGGAGCTGCTTTAAATTACAATAATAACCTTACCGTGGTTTGGCTTTGCTGGTGGCTGGTAGCGTGGATGTTTCAGACTGTTCTTCAATTTCTCGCCCTTCTCCACGTCCTGTGGAATAGTTAAATTAATTAATTAATTTGATCTCTTAATAAATTAAATTAATAAAAACATATTCAATTCAAATTGATATAGCATTCACCTGCTGTTCCATGGTGAGCTTCCGCTGCACAGCTGCATCACGCAGAAAGCAACCGAGGATATAAATGGTCAAACTTTTATTACATATATAATAACTTAATAAGGTCTGTTTACTGGGACCTCCCTTGTAAGTTTGCAAAATTACAGATTGCACCCTCTATTTTTTGAAATTACAAAACCTTTTGCAGGTGAGTTTACATTTCATAAAACATGCATGCACAAAAATATCACATCGAGAGCAGGTTTATGTATTTTCTGGGGGATATTTCTGTGCATGAATGTTATGAAATGTAAACTGACAAGGAAATGTTTTGTATTTTCTGGGGGATATTCTCAAAATTAGAAAGATTTAAGCTTCATTTGGCGTGATGGTGGGAGTGCGGCCCCTGGACGCCCTCCAACCACCACACTTTTAGGATCAGTTTGTTTCCGAGGTGAGAATTGGAGCGGTGGGAAATAGAGGGGTGTCTGCGAAATGACGTTTTCGAGCGATGGCCCGGCGGTGAGAATTGGAGGTTACCAAACTGTTTTTTGTGTTGGTGTTTTCCCCCAATGAAAATAGAGCAAAAACGCTCAAACAAACAGAGCCATTAATCTAGCATTTGGGGGGGGGGGGGGGGGGGGGGGGCCTAGCGAAAAAGCAATGGCCACTGCTCCGAGTGTGAAACAACTGGTCACCATTGTTTACTGCCGCGGAAGCGATCTGGCGATTGCTAGTGCGCAGGAGGAGGCGGGAAGGACGGTGCGAGGTAGTAGGAAGAAATTGTACTACATGGCCTTATCCAGCAACTGTTGTATAACATATAACTTCTCAAACAAACAAAAAAGGCACCTGATTTGAGAGAGGCATTCATCTTAGCTCGGAGAGTGTTACTCGTGGGCTTGTTGTTCGACAGAGCCCCAGTCGAGTATCGTCTAAAACTCTTCGGCTCTGCCGAACCCTTGGTTCCAACTATAGAATTAAAAACGTAAAAACTACAGTTCAGTGGAACTTGATCAAAAACCATGTACACGGGAACAATGGAAAGAGAAACAAACCAGACGGAGGAGTATTTGGAACCCTGGGATGAAGAGTTGGTTGGGCATAACAGGCCTGAATTGCATAATATGAGCACACTTTAACCATCATATGTTTAAAAAAGGAAGAGGACTTCACATAATTACAAGAACATCCCCTCCAATTTTTTTGAGATTACAAAAATCCCCCCTTTAAGTTATAAGGCATCTCATCTCAGTTAACATTCAGTGCGAGTGCAACTTTTTAGAAGGTTTTTTTATTGTACTAAAAAATAACAGTGTAAAGTAATGTTAAAAAAACAGAAGGGAGGTCATTGTACAACAACAACACTCAAGCCTTTATCCCACCATAGTGGGGTCGGCTATATGGATCCTTTGTCGCCATTACGCCCTATCTTTAATCATAGCCTCATAATGCCTAAGTACATCATATCTTTCCTTATAGTTTCATACCAAGTCTTTTTTGGTCTACCCCTCCCCCGTTTAACATATCTAGTGACTAAACTCTCACAACGCCTAACAGGTGCCTCTAATAGTCTCCTATGTACATGTCTGAACCATCTTAAACGAGCTTCTCGCATCTTCTCTACAATTGGCGCCACTCCTGTCTTATCCCTGATACATTCATTCCTAATTTTATCCAGTCTCGTGTGACCACACATCCACCTAAGCATTCTCATCTCCGCAACTCCCATGTTTTGCTCATGTACACCATTCAATGCCCAACACTCAGAACCGTAGAGCATTGCTGGCCTAATTGCAGTACGGTAAAACTTGCCTTTAAGTTTTAATGGTACTTTACGATCACATAAGATTCCAGACGCGCCTCTCCACTTCAACCAACCTGCTTGGATTCTATGTATCACATCTTTATCTACACCTCCATCCTTTTGAATTATCGATCTCAGATATTTAAAGCACTCACTGTGGGAAATATCTTGGTCAAAGGGAGGTCATTGTAATTATGGAAAATCTTAGGAGTGGACCGGTAATTAACCCAAAAATGAAGGATGACATATCATGGAATCATAGAGAGCATTATGTTACCTGGAAAAATGGATGCTGCAGGACCTCTGCGGCCTTCGGCCTTTTGGCAGGGTCCCAGGCACAGAGAGACTGCACATGATATATGCGAAAAATTAAACTCAAATATATATAGGATGTGGTTTTTCTTTCATATTTTGTTTCATCAAATGATGTACTCTGCACTATTTTAACCAGATTATACCTCAATAAGATTCACAGCGTTCTCACTGGCTGAGGGGATTAGCTCAAATAAATTGGCACCAGGAATCTGCCGTGGATTTGAATAGATGAACAAGATAGATAAGCGTTCATTCAATTTATATGAAATATATATATAAATATAGAAGAAAAAAAATAGAAAAATCACAGAGCAAGTTAACCAACATTTGAGTATGGTAAAGCCAATATTTAAAATAGTCCGCCAAATAAAAAATAAAGCTAAATCACATAATGGCTACAAGATTCATAAAAAGGGCAGCCCGGTGCACAAAGCATCCCCGCGCAGCGAGGGTCCGGGGAAGGGTCCCACCACAAGGGTGAAATGTAGCCAAACCTTAACCTGCATTTTTGCAAGAAGCTGCTTCCAGGACTCGAACCTGTGACCTCAAGGTCACATGGCAACACCTTAACCGGTGCGCCAAGGCTCCCCTTCGGCTACAAGATTCATAAAGGTGAATTTTAACATAATCAGTTTTATAATCGCAAATAATTAGGTAACCCAGATATCTACAGTCGACTTTCAAAAGTCGCAAAACAAATGCAAAATCCTTGTTGTCTAGATTGATCAATAAATAAGGCAATTTTCTTTAGTTGAGCTAAATTTGATGTGCGATAAGATCATTATCATTAATAAAATTATAGTGAATGTTTAACAAGAATCCAAAAACATATCATTTACTGATAGGAAGACTTGGGTCGAAGAGGAAAGGTAAGTTGAAATTAGATTTTTTTTGGTGTATTTACTTTTTGATATATATATATTTGTGTATGCCCTAACCGGGCACTCATGTATTCTACCATCAGCCGTTCTACTTGGTATCAGAGCACAGGAACCGCTCGCGCTCGACCTCGTCCTCTCGCCGCTCGCGCTCGCCGCTCGCACTCGCTCGCCGCTCGTCCTCCGCCGCTCGCTCGCCCGCTCGGCCGCTGCCGCCCGCTCGGCCGCTGCCGCCCGCTCGGCTGCTTTGCCGCTCTCCTGTCGGCTGGATCTCGGCCGCCTGATGCGTTAGCCGATCTTCTCTCCTTCGGCTGACGCATCCTCTCATGGGGGCTGCCTGATGCTCCGCCGTCTCATGGATCTCGGCCGCCTGATGCTCCGCCGTCCCTTTCGGCTTGCCGATTTGTCCTCCATGGGGGCTGCCGGCGACGCCCCTCTTCCATCATCGGGTGCTCTCTTCGTCCTTCAGATTTAGCTTGCGCCCGGTGGATGTTCCTTCTTCCCTCTTGAGATCTTCAGTTTTTTTTTCCTTCTCTATGGGAGATCATTCCACCCCGGATCCGTCCACACATTCTCCCTCGTCTCAATCCGGTACTCTTCCCGGATCTACGGCCCCTCCGGTTGATGCTTCGCATCGTTTCTCGGGTGATCCTCCTCGGAGTCATGGCCAGTCTTTGAAGATTACTACAGTCGCCTTGGATGGGACCAATTACCTGGAATGGTCTAGGGCGGCACAACATGCGATTCGCAGCCACCAGTTGTATGGTCTTATTGATGGTTCCATTGTTGAGCCGTCACGTTCCGATCCCGCATGGCGCAAATGGGATGCGGACAACTCTTTGGTCGTCTCGTGGCTGCTTCATTCGATGTCCCCTCAGGTGTATCGCAGCTACATGCTGTTGGACTCCGCATATGATATTTGGACGAGAGCCCGTGATACTTACTCCCAGGCAAGCAGTTCGATGCAGGTCTATGAGCTCACTCGCCGCGTTCTGGAATTGCGACAGGGGTCTTTAACTGTTGCCGCCTACTACTCTGAGTTTGAGCGCCTTTATCAGGAGTTGGACTTCTTTAGTACCTTTACTGCCGCTTGTACGGTTGATGCGGTGGCCCTTCAGAAGGATAAAGACCGTTTCCGTGTTCATGTCTTCCTTATGGGCCTTAGCATGGAGTTTGATGCTGTTCGTCTGCACATCCTCCATCGTGAGCCCCTTCCCTCCCTTCGGGAGGCATTCAGCATGCTCCTCAGCGACGAGAATCGCCGTCGCACTCTTGGTTCTGCTACCCTTGGTTCTGCTACCGATCACTCTGCTCTGGCAAGCATGACTCGTGGTCCCTCCCCTGTTTGTAGTCATTGCGGGAAGACTGGACATGTCAAAAGCTCCTGCTTTCGTTTGCACCCGCACCTTGCTCCAAGTGGTCGGGGCTCTAGTACCCGTGGTCGAGGAGGGTACCGTGGTGGTGGTGGTGGTCGCTCTTCTGATGGCCGCTCTCAGTCTTCTGCTCACTCTACTGCTGTTCTGGATGATACTTCTGGAAGCCTGTCTACTGCTGAGTTAGAGGCCTTCCGACGCCTGTTGCGCTCTCACACAGACTCTACTCCTACCTCTCATGCTGCTGTTGCCACTTCAGGTCTGTCCAGTGCTCATGCCGTGTCTTCCACACCCTCTGACTGGATAATCGACTCAGGTGCGACCGACCACATGACTGGCTCTGCCTCAGGTTTTACCTCCTATACTCCCCTCTCTGGTCGTGATAAGGTTATTGCTCCCAATGGCTCCCTCTCTGCCATTGCCGGTAAAGGGACAGTTTCATGTTCTCCTGACCTATCACTTTCTTCTGTTTTACATGTCCCTTCCTTTCCCCGAAATTTACTCTCTATTAGTCACTTGACTAATTCCTTACACTGTTCTGTGACATTCTTTCCTGATGTTTGTGTTTTTCAGGATCTGGCTACGAGGCGGACACTTGGCAGTGGTAGGAATGTCGGCGGCCTGTACTTGCTGAACCAGTCTTCTCCCAGTGCCCTATCTTCCACCAGATCTCCGACCCTTGACGATCTTCGACGATGGCATCAGCGCCTTGGCCACCCTTCACCTTTATATCTTGCTAAATTGTTTCCTGTTTTTTCTCCTTTACTTCCGTCTTTTTCTTGTGATGCTTGTGAGCAGTCTAAACATGTTCGGTGTCGTTCTACTCATTTGTCTGTCCCTAGTCTGTATCCATTTGATGTTATTCACTCTGATGTTTGGGGTCCATCCCCCGTTATCTCTTTATCTGGATTTCGTTGGTTTGTGACGTTTATTGATTGCTACTCTCGCACTACTTGGCTTTATATGCTTAAAAAGAAAAGTGATGTTCTTTCTTGTTTTCAAAATTTTCATAAGATGGTGGTCCAACAATTCGGAGGCACAATACGTGTGTTACGTAGTGATAATGGTGGGGAATATGACGATCGCGGTGTCTTTGGGGCTTATCTTGCGGACCATGGTATAATTCATCAAACTACATGTGTCCATACCTCCACTCAAAATGGGGTGGCCGAACGGAAGAATCGACAGTTGCTGGAGGTGGCCCGGTGCTTACTTCTATCTATGCACCTCCCTAAATCCTATTGGGGGGATGCTGTTCTTACCGCCGCGCATCTCATTAACCGCCTTCCGTCCCGTGCTCTCTCGTTTGCTACGCCTCTCTCTCGTCTAGAGCAAAAACACATTGTCCACACCTCTCACCTTCACCCTCGTATCTTCGGCTCCGTGTGTTTTGCCCACGTCCATACCCCGCATCGTGATAAACTTGATGCGCGGTCCCTTCGCTGTGTTTTTGTTGGGTATTCCTCTACCACCAAGGGGTATAGATGTTATCACCCCCCGACACGTCGGTATTATTGTACCGTTGATGTCACCTTTCGTGAGGGGGAGTCGTACTTTGGTCCTCGTCAGGGGGAGATGATTTGTACAGATGCCGAGATAACCGACTCCCCGCTTCCGATTTGTGCTCATCCACATCCTGTTCCTACTCCTCCACCTGACCCTACACCGCCTCTTGCTCCTGTTCCTCCTACCTCCGCTCCTCCGATCATATATACATACTCCCGTCGTCCCCCGACTGTTGAGCATGTGCAGGCTGAAGATGTCCCGCCAGTACCGGTGAATGCCTCCAACCCAGATTCTGAGGACGATCTCCATATTCCTCTTGCTCGCCTTATAGGTAAGAAGGGTAGCACTAAACATCCCATTGCCAACTACATTCGTTATGATCACCTTTCTCAGGCACATCAAGCCTTTGTTTCTTCCCTCTCATCTATTGTTATTCCTAAGACATGGCAGGAGGCTGCTCAGATACCTGAATGGAAAGCGGCAATGGAGGAGGAATTGCATGCCCTGGACAAGAATAAAACATGGCAGCTGGTGAGCCTTCCTCCAGGGAAGCGAACGGTCGGATCCCGTTGGGTGTTCACAGTTAAACAAAACCAAGATGGTGTTGTGGAGCGGTATAAAGCTCGTTTGGTGGCTCGGGGATATACCCAGGCCCAGGGCATTGACTACCAGGAGACCTTTGCTCCGGTTGCTAAGATGAATTCGATCCGTGTCCTTTTTTCTATTGCTGCAAGTCGTGGATGGGAACTACTTCAGCTAGATGTCAAGAATGCTTTCTTGAATGGTGATCTGGAGGAGGAGGTATACATGGATACCCCACCGGGCTCTGTTATCAAGGGGTCCAAGGGCAAGGTGTGCCGAGTTCTAAAATCTCTGTACGGCTTGAAACAGTCTCCGAGAGCATGGTTTGGGCGTTTTTACAAGTTCATGCTTCAACTTGGGTACACTCAAAGTCATGCTGATCACACACTCTTTATTAAGAGGAAAGATGCCCTGGTCTCTATTCTGATTGTGTATGTGGACGACATCATCATTACCGGGGATCACATGGAGGAGATCACTTACTTGAAGGAACAACTGGGCAAGGAGTTTGAAGTTAAAGACCTGGGAAAGTTGAAATATTTCTTGGGAATTGAAGTGGCTAGGTCTCAACAAGGGATCTTCATCTCCCAAAGGAAGTATACTCTAGATCTTCTTAAAGAGACTGGGATGCTTGGGTGCGCACCCGTGGACACCCCCATTGAGGCTAATCACAAAATTGATGCAGATGCTAATGGAGAAAAGGTAGATGTCTCAAAATACCAACGTTTGGTTGGACGTCTCATATACCTGTCCCATACTCGCCCCGACATTACGTATGCGGTGGGGGTCCTCAGTAGGTATATGCATTCTCCTTCCATTCGTCATCAGCAGGCGGCTTTTAGAGTGCTACGATATCTCAAAAAGGCACCCGGCCGTGGGATCCTTTTCAGGAATGGCAAATCTTTAGAAGTTGAAGTGTTTACCGATGCTGATTGGGCTGGTAGCCAAGATGACAGAAAATCAACTACTGGGTATTGCACTTTTGTGGGTGGCAACCTCGTTTCGTGGAGGAGCAAGAAGCAAAATGTGGTAGCTCGATCAAGTGCAGAGGCAGAGTATAGGGCAATGGCACAAGGTGTTTGTGAAGGATTGTGGTTGAGGACTCTCCTTCGGGACATTGGCTTTCAGGGGAACAATCCTATCATGATTTACTGCGACAACAAAGCCGCCATCAGTATTGCGCACAATCCAGTGCAACATGATAGAACTAAACATGTGGAAGTTGATAGACATTTCATCAAGGATCATCTAGACAAAGGGGATATCTGCACACCGTTTGTGAACTCATCCGATCAGCTTGCGGACGTCTTCACCAAGGGTTTATATAGCGACAACTTCAAGGACAACACAAACAAGTTGGGAATGATCAATATATATTCCCAACTTGAGGGGGAGAGTTGAAATTAGATTTTTTTTGGTGTATTTACTTTTTGATATATATATATTTGTGTATGCCCTAACCGGGCACTCATGTATTCTACCATCAGCCGTTCTACTAGGTAGACATGGCTTTAAAAGTAGCAGAGAAATGTAATTTAAAGAGTGGCAACTGAGGTTTATATTGATTAAATGAGAGCTAAAAGTCATGCTAAGAGCGAGTAAGCAAAAGCTACACCTGGGAAGATTTATATGACAGGCATGATATTGAAGGAAAAAACAATGATATAGAATACTTTGAGGTAAAGAGCCCACATGACTGTGTTATGGTCCACGGGTGATGGGCCATGGTTGAGAGGCCCAGTTATTGCATCTTTAGGTCTTTTATTATTATTAGTTGTGCTTAGTTGTTAGAAGGTTAGAATTTGCATTTTAAATAGTCTTTGTAGCATATTTAAAGGCAAGGAGGATTTGTATGAAGGCATCAAAGAAGTTAGTTCCTATTCCCTTGTCTTGAGTAAGAGATTTTGGTAGCTCTCTCCCGAGCACGCCCCGCCTAGGCAGTCGCGGTTCCGGCTCCAAAGTATCCCGAGCATGCCCCGCCTAGGCAGCCGCGGTTCCGACTCCAAAGAATCCCCTCTGCCCCTGCCACTACTCCGGCGAGCACACAATAGATTGATAGTCATGGATATAACCAATTTTACAAACTCCACCTAGAGATAGATGTAAGATCTTTGTTCTCAGTTTTGATAAAATTGATTGGAATGTTGTATTGTTCAACCCATTGGTAAGAACATCATTGAGTAGATGATCAATCACATAAGGAGCGCAAATCAATCCAATATCCAACTAATCTGATAAGAAATGCTTGTTAACCCTTATGTTTTGTTCAATCACGCAACACAAGGTTATATGTCATGGTGATTGCATAATTGTTGTCATAATAGTCTCATTGGTCCATCCCATTGTATCTTTAAGTAGTCAAATAATCTTCAACTACAGCAGCTCAAAAATTCCTTGAGCCATTGAGCTAAACACTGCTTCATTACTTGACCTTGCCTCAACATTCATGTTTTTTGCTCCTCCATGTTTTCCTCCAAGATACAACACTGAGAAAATAATCTCTTGTTAGGAATTGACACAACATAATCAACAACCGTATATACCTCAAGAACTAGTCACATGTTCCTCCCAAACAAAATTCATTTTTTCTTGAGTATCTTTAAGATAATGCAACACCCAATTAATAGCACTTCAGTGAGTTTCCTTTGTACTGAACAAACTAACTAGTTATGCCAACCACAAAAGCTATGCCAGGCCTTATATGAGACAGATATGAGTCCCCCCTCTAGTTGTTGATATATATCTCTATCTACAATCCTCCTCTACTTTCATGAATTTCCTATGTAATTGTAATATCAAATCATACAGAAGCCTCTTTTAATATTAGCTCATCATTGTAATGTACAAGACTCTACAATTGCAAGCCCAAGAGCGAGGAAACTGAGTGCAGAGAGATCAACGCTAATGACAACATTAACCATGGTAACGGTAAAGAGTTACACGATGAAGAGAGAAAATGGAAAAGTTCTTAGCTTTATATATATATATATATATATATATATATATTCAACATTCTACAATGTACAAGGGAGGCTCCTTATAAAGAAGAGGAGGGAGAGAGCTAAAAGGAAACTGAAGATGTGAGATTAAAGGAGGAGCTAGAGAGAAGAGGCTATGGGTCTTAAGTACATGGGCTTGTTTTATTTCTTGTAACCCCCCCCCCCCCCCCCCCCCCCCCCCCCCCCCCCCCCCCCCCCCGCGCAAGTTGGAGCGTACAAGTCGTAGGCGCCAAGCTTGGAGAGGAATTGTTGATATAGTGAGCGAGGTAAGACCTTGATGAGAATGTCGGAGATTTGATCGGCGGCCCGAACATGCCTTAGGATCAGCTGCCGATGTTGAACTTTTTCCCTGATAAAATGACAATCAACCTCAATATGTTTTGTACGCTCATGGAACACAAGGTTCTCGGCGATGTGAATTGCAACTTGACTATCGCTAAAGAGAAAAGATGGTGATGGAAGTTTGACACCTAAATTAGTGAGGAGACTTTCTAGCCATGCGAGTTCTGAGACGGCGGCAGCCATGGAGCGATACTCTGCTTCAGCTGAAGACCGAGCAACGACATCCTGCTTTTTGCTTCGCCAAGTAACCAAATTTCCGCCAAAATATGTGCAGTAGCCGCTAGTGGATCGTCGATCGTCTAGGGACCCAGCGCAGCCAGCATCACAGTAAGCAACAAGAGATAGAGAAGTAGAGGGTTTGCATACTAACCCTTGTCCCGGAGCATTTTTTAAGTATCGAAGAATATGCTCAACGGTTTGAAGAGGCAAGACCCGAGGAGTATGCATGAAGCGACTGACCACACCGACCGCAAAAGAAATGTCAGATTGTGTGACAGCGAGATAGATTAACTGGCCAACAAGGCAGCGATAGTAGTCCGGATTAGGAAGAAGGTGATCAGAGTCCGAACTGTGAGCACAGAGCTGGTGATTAGCATCCATAGGTGTATCTGCTGGCTTACACAAAGAGTACCCAGCGTCATGAAGCAGATCAAGACAGTATTTTCGCTGAGATAGGACAAGACCATCAGACCGTCGAGTTACCTCAATACCCAAGAAGTATCGGAGTCGGCCCATATCTTTCGTTTGCAACAAGACGGGCTTTAAGTCGATCGATCGTGCCATCAGGATGGTGTTTCACAGTGAAGACTCACTTGCAGCTAACCGTGGAATGGTCATGGGGAAGGGGAACAAGATCCCATGTGTGATTCGCCCAAAGAGCAGTCAGTTCCTCATCCATTGCCGCCCGCCAACCAAGGTGTTGAAGAGCATCCTGCACAGAGGAAGGAGTAGAAATAGAAGACAAGGAGATAGCAAACATGCGCATATCAGGGGAGAGACGATGCATGGATACATAGTCTGAGAGAGGATGTGCGGTGGAAGGTGTTGTTGAGTCGGCAGGCGGCGGGGTATCAGTAGTAGACGGGGGCTATCGCGGGGCACCAGAGCAAGGATAACGGCGAGAGTAGACACGAAGAGGAGGGGAAGAGACAGACGGAGGTGTTGGGAGACGGGTTGGTGGAGAAGAGTTGGTGGGAACAAAAGGTCGAGACGGGTTGGTGATGAAAGGATTGTTGCTCAAGAAAGGTGACATCAGCATATGTGATCAATTTTCGAGTGGACGGAGAGTAACATACATAACCCTTTTGAGTGCGAGAATATCCAACGAACAAGTAGCGCGTGGCGCGAGGGGCGAGTTTGTCGATAGGAGGGCCGAGTTGAACGAAACAAAAGAATGCAAAGACCCGTGGGGTCAAGGGAAAGAGGGGTCGAGTAGGAAATAAGAGAGAGAAGGGCGCTGCAAATTGAAGAACAGAGGAAGACTTACGGTTGATGAGGTAACAAGCAGTGGAGACAGCAAAGTTCCAGTAGATAATGGGGGCCTGCATCTGGAATAGGAGATATCGGGCTACTTCAAAGAGATGACGGTTCTTCTGCTCAACAACGCCATTTTGTTAGGGCGTATATGCACAGGAAGTATGGTGGATGATACCTGGCGAAGTACAGCAATCCCGAAAGGCATGACTGGTGTACTCGCGAGCATTATCTGTACGAAGAATTTTTTATATTTCGAGTAAATTGCGTTTGCGTTTCTGCAATAAAGGCGCGGAAAATTGACAAAAGCTCAGAGCGATCGCGCATCATATATAACCAAGTTACACGTGAATAATCATCAATAAAAGTTATAAAATAGTGATAGCCAGATACACTAGAAATTTTATAGGGCCCCAAGATATCAGAGTGAACTAAATCAAAAGGAGCAGTGCTCCGAGTACAATAAGGAGGAAACACAACACGATGATGTTTTCCATAGATACATGATTCACACTCAAAAGAAGAATAATGAAAATCCGGAAGAGCCTTCTTGAGCATTGGGAGAGGAGCATGACCAAGACGACGATGTCAGTCGATAGAGCTGACGGAGGAGAGAGCGGAAGCAGGGAGATCCAAGATGTCGAGCCCATCGGACAACCGTCCCCTACCAATGATATTCTGCGTCTGTCGATCCTGCACAGTAAAGGAGGACGAAGAAAAGGTGATTAAGCAGTCATGATCGTGGGTAAGGCGGCTAACGAAAAGCAGATTAAAATGAGAGTTAGGAGCATGAAGAACAGAAAGCAGCAAGAGAGAGGGGGTGAGCCGTATATTTCCAGAACCATTTACAAGAGTCATATCACCATTGACCACTGTAATGGATTTGGGATATGGAGAATCCAAGTACTGAGATGGCTTCTGAGGACTGACGTGATGGGTGGCACCGGAGTCCATAATCCAAGATGGGTTGAGGGAGAGACAGTCGATACCTTCATTAGATACGGAGGCACTAGAGATAGAAGGACGGGAGATCAGCCCGCGAAGATGTTGGAGTTCCACTCGTAGGGTATCAATATCGGAGCGAGACGTGGGAGTACCAACAGCAGGGGAAGCATGTGGCATAGATGGAGCATGGGGCAAGGAAAAACCATGTTTCTTAAAGCAGACAGACTCAGTATGACCGTCTCGGCCACAGAAAGTGCAAAGGCGAGGTGTCGGGCCCCGGGAGCGATTTCGCCCATCACGTCTATCACCCCGGGCACCAGACCGGCCACGACGAGGAGCGGAAGAAGGCCGGTGATCAGAGGCCCGATGTAGCAGAACTGGAGGAGACCTAAGTTATCAAAGGCACAAAGCGCACCGAGGCGCAAAGGGGTCCTGGAGCCTAGGCGCAGGCGTGCGCCTGGGGTATGTGAGGCGCAAAAATGAATTGGGAGCCCAATTCACTGAAAATCAGCAAATTGGGCACCTAATTCACTGAAAATCAGCGAATTTGGCATCCAATTCATTGATTTTCAATAAATTGGGTGCCCAATTCACTGAAAATCAACGAATTGGATGCTAATTCGCTGTTTTTCAGTGAATTGGGCATCCAATTCACTGAAAATCGGTGAATTGGATGCCCAAATGCGCCGAGGTGTACCTCGGGTGCGTCTGAGATCATGTTTTTGCCCCCTCCAAAAAAAACAGCTTGAAAAGCCCAGGCGCGCCTTTGGTGCGCCTGGGAATTAGTAAGGCGCGCCTAGGCGTGCCTGAGGTACCTCGCCCGCCTCTGCCATGCAGAGGCACTGGCTGGTGCGCCTGGTGCGCCTCAGGCGCACCTAGCCGCGCGCCTTGATAACGTAGGAGGAGATGGGAGCAAAGAAGAAGACGGTGGTGTCACCTTGAGCAACATGGAGCAAACATCAAACAGTGTGGGGATAGTAGGGGAGGAAAGTATGTTAGCCCGAACACTGGGGAGATGAGGAACCTAAGCCATCATGAGAGCAATACCGACCGCCTCCTTCTGAGCACGCTGAGCGGCTAAATCCAGAGTGGGGGGCTGATGTTGAATCCAAGCCTCAACAAGGGTCTTTGAGGTAGCAACATATGAGGTGAGATTGCCATCCGTGCTGAAATCAAGGTGTTGAAGAGCGAGGAAGATATCCAATAAGTGTTGAAGACTATCCTTGCCAGAGTAAAGAGAGTGGAGCTCATCCCACATAGCTTTAGCGGCCTCATGATACATCGTCATTCGATATGGTTCACTGTCCACGGAGTTCAAGAGCCATGATTGGACACGGCCATCGTCACGAAGTCATTGCTCAGATGGCGGCATAGAAGGGGCTCAGGTGAGATGGTGAAGGAGACCTTTGGTCTGAAGAACACGACGCACGAAGTGAACCCATTCCACAATTCTTTTTACCAGCAAGCGAGATAGTCGTAATCCAGAGTTCATCCCGAGCATCGGAGGAGGGAGGCACGGGAGCAAGAGCTAAGAGAGTCGAGGACGTAGGGGCAGCAGTCGTGCCCATCACAGGAGAGAACAAAAATCACGGTCACTCTGGTAAGTGGGAGCGGACACAGCTGCGAATAACAAAGCAGGACACTACCGGTGAATACCAACTGCGGACACTACAGGCGAATACCAACTGCGGAGACTATCGGTGAATACCAACTGCGGACACAACTGCGAATGCAGCTGGACATGTGAAAACTTGTTGCGCTGCGGGTGCTTGTGCGAACATTGCTGACTATGCGAACACCGCAACGGGAGTCGAAGGCGCACACACGAACACTTCGCGAACGGGAACGGGAGCGGACAACTGCAGTTGGTACCACGGGAGCAAGCGCGAACACTGCTGCATGTGCGAACACTGCAACGGGAGTCGAGGGCGCACACGCGAACACTTCTGCTTGTGCGAACACCGCAGTGGGATTCGAAGGCGCACACACAAACACTTGCGAACGGGAATGAGAGCAAACACAGTTGCAGTTGGTACCACGGGAACACGCACGAACGGAGAACACGCGCGGCTAACAGGAGCGAAACAAGAAGGGTGAACGATTTCCGCGACCTCAAAAAAACGCGCACACCGAGCTCAATCGGGCTGAGAGAAATGGGAGCGAGAGCTGAGCCGAAAAAAAATTGGATGGATCGAATATTCTGCTCTGATACCATGTAAAGAAATACACGATGAAGAGAGAAAATGGAAAAGTTCTTAGCTTTATATATATATATATTCAACATTCTACATTGTACAAGGGAGGCTCCTTATAAAGAAGAGGAGGGAGAGAGCTAAAAGGAAACTGAAGATGTGGGACTAGAGGAGGAGCTAGAGAGAAGAGGCTAATTGGGCCTTAAGTACATGCGCTTGTTTTTATTTCTTGTAATAGTAACCAACTAGACTAAGTCTAATGGCCCACTCCCATGTCATCAATTTAAAAAAATTATGCCTTAAGAGGACAAAATCAATACATGTGAAGGTCATATTGACAATATATTCGCATTAAGAAACTAGTCTAGCATTGAAAACTTTCTATAGATTATTAGCCCTCGATCTATAACTAATTGGTTTTAAGTTGGATGCATGATTACTAGCATTGTATCATGACTGAGATTCTAAATTCGCTGACATCATTACTCTCCTTCATCATTGACTTCATCGCAATCACGGGCTCCAATCGAGATGAGTTAACAAGCGGGAAAAAATAGAATTATGAGAAGGCCCTTGCAAATTTTGATAATTATGGATCATATACCTAATTTTTTCATAGATAAATCCAAAAAAATGAAGTGACAATGCGGTGGTATGGTTGGTAAGTCCTTTAATCGAAAATTTGAAATTGCAAGGATGTCAAATAGTTGTATAATAGGACTGCTATTTTGAGTGGGTCTGACGTCGACTTGAAAGCAAATTAAAATACTAAAAGAATCAAAATTAAATCTTAAATCAAGATAAATCCAATTTCGATTTTTAGCTCGATAAGCTAATATTTCAATCAAATTCTAACTCAAATCAATTTAAAGTAGCTCAATATACAAAATTTCAAGATTTGATAATTATATTTTACGTATTTAATATTCTGAGTGTGCTTGGATAATGGTATTTAAGTTGTTTACGTCAACCAAGTCTACCGACCTGAATAGCATAACACATAATAAAAAACATAGACAAATGATGTGGGAATAATTATTATAGCCCTGAATAATAGAACAATACATGTAAGACAATATGCATAAATGATATGGAAATAATAGCTAGCATGCAAAAATTATTGCCCTGAATACATGGAAAACAATATGAATAAATTATGTGGAATAATAACTAGCATACCAAAATAATGTTATAAAATAACGTCTTGGCCTGAATTTGAACCATGGCAAACATAGATTACAAAGCATGCGCGTGCGCGCACACTGAAAGAAGCTCGCTATCGATCCAATAGATTGATAACACTCACGATACAATATATCGAAGTGTGCTCAATATCCACCCTTGAGGGCATGATCCATTTAAGAGTTCTCTCGTAAGAAAGTCTAAAACAAGACAATGATTCAATAGGAGTGTGCACGATGCGGTTTGGTACGGCTTGGGCCCAAATCGCAATCGCACCGCAAGGGGACCGTTTTGCTCGAGCAAAACCGCACTGCATCGAAAATTTGCAGTGCCGCTTCAGTGCGATGCGGTTTTTTGCGGTGTGTTCGCGATGCGGTGAGGTTTTTTATGCTAATTAATAAATATTGGATGACATGGTTATAAAATTATACATTATTTCCATATAATATATATATAATAGGTCAATTCATGAATATATCAATGA
The DNA here is from genome assembly GCA_033032865.1 of Dactylorhiza incarnata. Lineage (NCBI taxonomy): Eukaryota > Viridiplantae > Streptophyta > Magnoliopsida > Asparagales > Orchidaceae > Dactylorhiza > Dactylorhiza incarnata. The sequence goes on along the minus strand of JAWHQI010000626.1, from coordinate 331,440 downwards.
CATGCTAATGGGGAAATGTGAAGCACATGAAAATGTAACTGACATTGTTTGCTCTTTGCCTTTGTAAAAGACGACTGCGTTGAAGCAGTATCGTCACATGACAGTATTTTCTCCTCTACACTTTCAACTTGTGTCTATTTACTCTTGACTTTAATAACTTTCACAACTTCAATTTGTAATTGTTTCTCTGTGCCTTCAATATTTTTTATTCGAATATCGGTATTCGACCGACAACCTAAGTGAAATTGCAATTCACAATGACTTATTTAATAAATGATATATGATGTCAGCTTCTCACCTTACTGAAATCACCATCACAACTTATTTAATCAATAAAATTATGATTCATATTTGTTTAAATGTCACATGTAACCTCACAACATTAGATATTTCATCGTTAATATTTACCACTATTGTTCTATATTTTATTATATTTTATTAAATTAAGCAAACAAGTCGACTTGACTCGGTTTACAAAAGCCTTAAACTGCATCGCACCAAAATTGCACGATGTAGTTTTAAAATCGGTGCAATTTGTGCAGTATGGGACATTTTTTGCGTCACCCCTATGATTTAAAATACCCAAAAGACTCATTATAGCTCCCTAAGGCTATATAAGTAGATATGGGACGCATGGAGCAGACTGCAACTGTGTGAAGAAGACGCATGAGATGCGGGACTGCTAGAATGGCAACGATGAGGTGCGGGACTGCTGGAATGGCAGCGATGAGGTGCGCAGAGGGAAAGGAGGCGGGCTGAAGGGATGGTATGGCTAACGTCAGCCTGATAGGGCACTAGGCAGAGGCGCACCCAGCGACAGGATCTGGCATGCGCGGAGACGAGGAATAGGCGCGTGCGGGCTCAACTGAGAAGTTGACGCAGGGTGGTGCGACGGAAAGCGGCGAGGCCGGTTGTCGACCAGTGCTGACTCCAACGAAAACATAGACATATGAGTAGTCTGTATCGCCAAGTTGTCGTTCCACGAACACAATCTCGAAGCTGGCAGTAGGTGAATACATCAAGTGGGCATGGGCTTCCAGCTAGACCAAGGACAATGAAAGAGAATCTGATTACGGTTCAGGATGGAGCCCTAAGTAAGTGGTAGGTCGGATCAGTTGATAGAAGCTCGTTATTGATCCAATAGATTGATACCAGTCACGATACAATATATCAAAGTATGCTCGATATCCACTATTGAGGTTAGGATCCCTCTAAAAGTTCTTCTCTACTAAGAGACCCTAAAGCAAGATAATGATTCAAGATGCCTAAAAGACCCATTGTCACTCCCTTATATAGGCAAATATGAGACAGATAATTGGGGAAATGCCCTAAGGCTAAATAGGTAGGGGGACGCGTGGATGACCCGGGAAGTCATCTTCATGTCTGTCACACTCACAGATATAAGAGCATATAAGCAACAATATTCGATCTGAATTAGGGCCAACTACATTTGCTTCATTACCAAATAGAAATCAGATGGAAATAATGAAAGATCAAAATTCTTGGCTCGTGGATCAAATCATTTGAGAAAAAGACCCAATCCCATGAGACCATACTATAGTAGACAGGGAAGGTGGTCTTTGACTTATCTTCATTGTACCACTTGGTCGAGGGATTTGTCCATTTTACTGATCGATAAGAAAGCTTATCTCCACTAATTGTCGCTGCGGCTTTTTTCACCAACACAAATCTTCCTTGAGTTCCCTTTCAAGCTTAACTCCAAATCAATAAGTGCGGACATGAGTTCAATTAAATTTTAGGAGGAAGTAATTCATGTGTTATTCATCCACAAGGGGGAAATATAAATAGGAGGAAACAAATCTACAAATCTCTGAACCCGCAATGTGGGACTAAAGCATAATACACATAATCCACAGGTCAGAGAATCTAGCGAGGACCGGAACAGGAAGACGACGAGATCCTGCCGCTCACGCGAGGCCCGGAAGACGCTATGCCCGGAAGACGCTATGCCCGGAAGACGCTATGCTAGGAAGACGCGCACGCCAGGACCCTGCTGTCGACGCCAGAAATGGCGGAAGAACTGTCGAGGAAGACGCTAGAAGCGCACGCCAGGACCCTGCTGTCGACGCCAGGAATAGCGGAAGAACTGCGGAGGAAGACACTCCTGCTGTCGACGCCGGGAGTACGGAAGAACGAACGCAACGGAAGAACGCCACGAGCGGAAAGAAGCGCGCAGAACAGCGTTCGCCCTCACACCGGAGAGGCGAGGGGAAGCGCGGGGTTAGGGCTCGGAAAGGAAACTCGCTCTGATACCAAATTAAATTTTAGGAGGAAGTAATTCATGTGTTATTCATCCACAAGGGGGAAATATAAATAGGAGGAAGCAAATATACAAAGCTCTGAACCCGCAATGTGGGACTAAAGCATAATACACATAATACAAATAATAGCTAATCAATAAGTTCTTCATGTTACTTTCTTCTCTAGGTATCTAATATTTTGCAGCAAAGCAATAAAACATTATATGAATGAACAACAAGCACGTCACAAGCATGCTTACAATAAAAAGGAAATACATAAACAACAAGTTTCATTTGGTTACTTGAAATTAGAAAACATGCTCTGAAGAATGACCGAGTTAACTAGATTTCAATTATTTGTTAGATGTAGTTCAAAATCAATATGGAATATAAACTACGTGAACACCTCAACAATCTCTCACAAATGATGATAATTTTTCACAAACAAAATAAACAAAAATGAAATCATCAATTTCTAAGACAAGTTTTTCATTTACCAGCAATCAAATGAGTCCTAAAAGTAATAAAGCAGACCGCCAAAGTGTCAAAATTTTAAGACAGTTGAGGAGATAAAATCAGACAAACATTTTTTTGAAAAAAAATGAAAGAAAAAACCTGTGCAAACTTGTAACGCATGGACTCAGCAAGTCGGAGACCCTCAGGCCAAGTGGCATGATCAGGACTGCCGATTACACTGCAAATTTTGTGAATCTCATCTACTTCACTGCAGAATCCAAAGATATCGCAGAGTTGGATCTTTATAGCAACAAAAACATCTTAGCCTACTATATGGTTAAAATCATTATGGCGATAATGATATTACGATATCTTAAGAGATGAAATAGTACAATTTTTGCATGAAATCATAAAAATATTTCACTGAATCAAAGACTGCGATAATGATCCCTGGAACACAAGGCTTTCAAATAAAAAACATCAGTTTCCGGTAAGTTCGAAATCAAAGTTGCAACTTTTTAAAAAACGGCTATAAACAGAACATGCCAACTCTTTTAAAACAGCTAAATGATATTCTTTTGAAACATATCAGATCATAGGATTACTTGGAGCCTGGAAAAAGAGGATGAAGAGTGAAAAGTTCAGCCATTATAGCACCCATTGCCCACATATCTAGAGAAAGAAAACATGTCAATCATCAGCATCGTCACATTTAAAGCATAAATGTGTATTACATATTCTATGATAATGAAGTACTCACCAACTGCAGCATCATAAGAAGAAGACTGCAATAAAACTTCTGGTGCCCGATACCTAAATATTTACAGAAACTTCATTCAAACCAATAACACAGTAAATTCAAGCAGAATTTGTATCCAAACAAGAGTTTCAGGAGAACTACCAGCGAGTGGAGACATATTCTGTATATGGTGGTTGAGAGCACAATTCACGAGCAAGGCCAAAATCAGCTATCTTTATAATATCTTTGGTGACCAATAAATTCTCTGCAAAATGTCATTATGATCATCAAAAACTTAGTCTGGCCTTCTCCCAAATATTTGGGGTCAGCAATACTACCAACTTCATAAAAAGAATAAAAAAAAACATCCCGCGATGACAAAAGATGGTCTGTAGGCATTCATTCAAAATAACTTGACTACATAAAATTTTGGGGTAATGCAGTATAGGTTGCTAGCTAGAGATATTAGGATTTATTGTTGAGGTGATATGATCCTACACATTTATTAAATGATAGTGAGCACGATGAATCTATAAGAGGTGAACAAGCGAATCCCTAATCTTACATGCAATGCAAATGAGCATGTGACGAATGCAATGAATCTAAACACCGTCTAATGAAGGGTGGGATACGTGGGTGTACGACTAACATACAACCATAGGTGAAATGTCGGGGAAACAACTCGACAATCATAAACTACTATATGTAAGATACAAGACCCGACAGCGAATTCAAGGCATAATAACAAATAATTAAATTACATGCATATATTTTAAGCAGGGCAAAATAATTCTTTAGGCAAGCGGATTTAGGCTTTCCTCATTAGTTTACTCATTTAGTGGGACGAGTCCCCCATAGTGTTGATCACTGCTGGAGATAAAGTTGAGGGAGCACGAGATACAGTCATACAGAGTAGCAGAGCGAGTGAGTGGACGGCTCAATTACCCCGACGTATTTGGAATATTCGAGTTGCCGCGAGAGTTGTGATGCTTCCCTGTGATGATCTAAAAAAAAGCACTCATCTTTTTCTTTTTGAATAAATTAATTACTCAACAATTAATTAATCACATGACTGATTAATTAATTGTGCAAGGACAAGTAATATTGCAGATGGCTCAAGGGAAAAACGCGCAAGGCTCGAGGAGACGAGGTCCGCGAGCGTCCAGCAGGGAAGATGGAGCGGCCGACACGATAAGGAGCGTTGGGTGCTACTCTGCATGCATACGACAGGGAAGAAGCGGATGGATCGATAAGATGGATCGTGTTGTTGCTCCTCTACGTGGTCCATCGAGGAAGATGGAGCAAGCGGCTCGAGGAAGGAGTGTTGGTTTCTCCTCGGCGTGCCTGTAGTGGGGAAGGAGCAGTTCCGAAATCTCTAGAACGAAGCAGAGACGGAAAGGAGAGCATGCAAGGATGATCACAGCTGAAAGAGTGTGTGTATGGAGTAGACGATGGCCTTACCTCGACAGTGGCTGCAAGGGTCGACGATGGCTGGTTGTTTTGCTGGAGAGGCAGAGAGGAATCATACTAGGAGAAAATGAAGAAGTGATTTAGTGAGGAAGTGATGTCTTTGACGATGTAGTTTGGGAAAGTAAAGGAGTTCTGGCTTGACTGATGTTGAAGTAGGATGTCAAAATCAGATTAAAGACATGAACACTGTCAGGAATGGTTGTTGAGAAAGTGAAGTGGGGGGAGGATAGGCTCTGAAAGTTGTTACGGGCAAACCCATAGAATGTCGGAGTCGGTGGAGGAACGGTCAGAGGCAAGGATGAAGGAGGAGGATACTATGTGGTGTGTGCTCGGAAGAGGGAACCGTGACTACCTATGTGGTGTGTTCTCGGAAGAGAGTTGCCACAATTTCATACAGAGACAGAAGGAATAAACTAAATTCCTCGATGTTTTATTCCAAACAACTCATTTCTTCAAATAGGCTTACAAGACTCTTTAATGACCTCGTACTGATAAATAAAAGAAAAGACACGAACTAATAATCATCATCATCATTTAAAGATGACTAGGCATTATGTTATTGTTTCAAACTACTAACTATTAATTCTTAACCACTAATAATGACTCGAACTAATAAATAAAAGAAAAGACTCGAAACGATAATAATGAAAGACAACTTAAAGATGACTAGGCATGAAGCCCTAATGATAACTAGGATCAGAGCCCATAAGTAGTAACTAGCTAGTCTTTAAGTCATGTCAAAATTAATATATTGTAACTTCCTTGCGATTCTAGCCTGCGGATGCCCGACCAACCATAGGAAGAAAAAATGTAACAAAAGAGTAATCAAACCAGAACTGTCAACTAAAAATATAGAGAGCTTGATTCCTATGAAACATGGATACTTTAAAATGTCTCGCGTATCGGATACAAGAAACGTTCAAAAACGCCCAAAATGCATTTCTGAAACGCTGGAAACACTACTTTTATGTAAAATTAAATAAATATTACGGAGTCGCGACTCCCGCCTTTTGAAGTCTCGCGTGGTCGGCTTGTAATCACGTGGAAAACCTAAATACGGAAGTCCTCGTTTCTTTTTCACGCTGCAACCGCGCTCCCCTCTCAACGTCGCACTCTTCTCCGTGGCGTGCTTCTTCTCTGCGGTTGTGCCTCTTCTCCGTGGAAGTCGTCTCAGGTGCGTCGTCGCCCTCTTCCCTCGTTGTCAACCATCTGCGCCGTCGTGAAAGCTTCCATCTTAGTTTAGGTTGGACTTTTTATACCTCTTTCCCTTCTTCTTTATGTTATTTTTTAACTTTTTAATTTGTTTTTTAATGAAAAATTACAGTGTGGTCTTGCGGTCTTGCCTTCAAGTTTAATGAACAGTGTGGTCTATGGTACGAATCTACGACGAAAAAACTAGAAAAACAGGAAGAAAAAGGAAGAAGACGGCTAGGGTTTGAAGAAAAGAGAAATACCTGAAAATGTTTAAGCATGAGAACCAAAAGAGGGGGGAGATAGGTATTTATGCGAAACCTTCTCCCCCTAGGGCCGGCCGGCCCCAGTGAGGGCTGAACCGGTTCGGTTCAGCCCTCCTCTCTTATTTGATTAATTGCGGGCTGAACCGGATGGTTCAGCCCGGTCTTTTCCCGGCGCTCCTTTTGGTCTCCTGGCGTATTTGAATCCTCGAAAGCGCATGTCGTCCGGGGGCATAACACTCCCCTCCCCTTCAAGAGGCAGCTTGTCCTCAAGCTGAAAGTCCGGAAAGAACTCCCGGAACTCCAGTAAATCCACCCATGTGTTGTGGGCCTCGGACAGATCCTTCCACTTGACCAGAACCTCTGAACGGTATTCCGTGTCATGTTTCTTCCAGCGGAACAACAGTATATCCTCGGGACTAGGGCGTAGCTCGCCAGTCGTAGTAGCCTCGGGAAGGAAGGGAGTCGCAGTGACCGCCGCTCCCAACTTCTTCTTCAGCAGCGACACATGGAACGTGGGATGAATTCGGGATCCTTCAGGAAGAGCAAGAGTGTAAGCAACCGGTCCCACCCGATGAGTAATGCGGAATGGGCCATAGAATCGGGGAGCTAACTTCTGATTGGCCCGGCGAGCAACTGAAAGCTGTCTGTATGGTTGAAGACGGAGAAAGACCTCGTCCCCTACTTGAAAGGTCCGCTCCGTCTGGTGCTTGTCAGCCTGTAACTTCATCCGGTCCTGAGCAGAGCGGAGATTGTCCCGCAGGAGAACCAAGGTCTGATCTCTGTTCCGTAGAGCTCGATCCACGGCAGGAAGAGCAGTGCTACCCGGCTCGTAGGACCGAAGAGAGGGTGGTGGTCGTCCGTAGACAACCTCGAACGGAGTGATCCTGCTGGCGGTGTGAAACGAAGTATTGTAGCAATACTCCGCCCAATGTAACCATCGTGTCCAAGAACGGGGCTCATCCATGACAAAACAGCGGAGGTACGTCTCCACCCCCCGATTGAGTACACCTCGGTCTGGCCATCTGTCTGCGGGTGATGCGCCGTGCTCATGCGCAACCGGGTCCCCTGTAGCCGAAACAGCTCCTGCCAGAAATTGCTAATGAAAACCGGGTCGCGATCGGAGATGATCGAACTCGGGAGACCATGTAGACGCACCACCTCCCGAGCAAATAGATCGGCAACTGTCTCCGCGGAGTACGGGTGGCTGAGGGCGAGGAAGTGGCCGTATTTGGACAGTTTGTCCACTACGACCAAGATCACTGTCTTGCCCTGAGAGCGGGGCAACCCGTCGATGAAGTCCATCGAGATCGTCTCCCAAATGTGCTGAGGAATCTCCAAGGGCGTTAGCAGCCCTGCAGGTGAGGTCGTCTCGTATTTCTGTCGCTGGCACACGTCACACTGCTGTACGAAACGCTGAGCATCCCGGCGTAGTCCCTTCCAAAAAACATTGGCCCGAAGTCGTTGTAGGGTACGGAGCACCCCCGCATGGCCTCCCGTCGGGGATGAGTGGAACTCCTGTAACATAATCTCCTTCCAGGTAGACGAGGCGGAAACGACCACCCTCCCGTGGTAGTACAAGTGTCCCCCAACCAGTTGGTAACCCAGAGGAGTGGGTTGGCCCTGGGACAAGGCCTCTACAATCGGTCGGAGCTCTGGGTCCGCGGCGACCTCCCTCTGAATGTCATCCAGTGATTCAATCAGTGGTCCCGAAAGGTGGAAGATGGTGCTCTCCGGTAGGCGGGAGAGAGCGTCGGCCACCAAGTTCTCTTTGCCTTGCTTGTACACGATCTCATAGTCATACCCCAACAATTTGGTCAGCCACTTCTGTGGGAGAGGGGACGCTAGCCTCTGGTCCAAGAAGTGCTTCAGGCTCTGGTGATCAGTGCGAACTTTAAAATGATGACCCAGCAGGTATGGGCGCCACAGCGTCACGACATGTAAGATTGCCAGCATCTCTTTCTCGTACGTGGAGAGGCCCAGTGTCCGGGGCGCCAAGGCTTTGCTGAAATAAGCCAATGGCCTCCCTTCCTGCATCAAAACCGCCCCAATGCCTACTCCGGAGGCGTCCGTCTCCAGGACGAACACCTTGGTGAAATCCGGCAGGGCGAGTACCGGTGTGGTCGTCATAGCGTCCTTGAGAGCGGAGAAGGCCCGCTCAGCTTCATCATGCCAGGTAAAGGACTCCTTGTGGAGGAGCTGAGTAAGAGGGCGTGCCAGTTTACCATAGTCCTTCACAAACCTCCGGTAGTATCCAGTCAGGCCCAGAAAGCCCCGTAGTGCCCGCACTGTAGTGGGCCGTGACCACTCCACCATGCTCTCGATCTTCCGTGGGTCCGCCCTGACCCCCTGGGCCGAAACCAGATGGCCCAAGTACTCCACCTCTGGTTGCCCAAACGAGCACTTCGACAGCTTGGCGTAGAGCTGATGTTGCCGCAGGATGGTAAGAACCTGTGCCACGTGCTCGATGTGCTCCTCCCACGTCCGACTGTAGATCAGGATATCATCGAAGAAGATGAGCACCGACCGCCTAAGTAGAGGTCGAAAGGTCTCATTCATCACCGCCTGGAAGGTCGAAGGGGCATTGGAGAGCCCAAAGGGCATCACCAAGAACTCATAATGCCCATCGTGTGTGCGAAAGGCGGTCTTGTGGACGTCTTCTGTCTTCATCCGTATCTGGTGATAGCCGGACCGAATGTCCAGCTTGGTGAATAAGCTCGCCCCATGCAACTCGTCCAACAGCTCCTCTATCATCGGGATCGAAAATTTATCCTTGATTGTGGAGTCATTCAAATTGCGATAATCCACGCAGAAACGCCATGAACCGTCCTTCTTCACCAAGATGATAGGGGAGGAGAAGGCGCTGGTGCTCGGTCGTATGATGCCGGTCGTCAGCATCTCCTTCACACTCCGCTCGATCTCGGCCTTCTGGATGTACGGGTATCGATAAGGTCTGACGTTTGGGGGGGCAGCCCCCTCTTTCAACAGTATGCCATGATCCCTGAACCTGGGCGGAGGAAGGCCCTTTGGCTCCCTGAACACATCCTCGAACTGTGACAACAGCGTCTGTATCTCCTCTGAAATGTCTGGAGGGGTTTGGCCCGCCGCCTCCACCCCCACCACCATGGCCATGGGGGAGCCCTGCTCCTCCAACAGCTGTAAGCTCCGCACCGAAATCTCCTTCAGAGGAGAGGACCGAATGCCCTGCAGGCAGTAGTCCTTCCCCTGCTGGGTGAACTCCATCGTCAGCCGCACCCAATCAGTAGTCACCCTCTGTAACTGCCGCAACCACTGGACCCCCAACACCACGTCCGAGCCTCTGATTGGCAGCAAATACATATCAGTGTGGCACAAGTAGCTCTGCACGCGGATTTCCACCCCCTTCAGTGCTCCCTCGCACTTCAGCTTGCTTCCATCTGCTACCATTACCTGGAATGCCGCTTCCTTATCAATCGCCTGCCCCACCTTCGACGCCACTGCTGGGTTGATGAAATTGTGGGTACTCCCACTATCCACCAAAATGGTTACTCGCTCCGTGCCCACCTGGCCTGTAAAACGTAGGGTCAAAGGGGCCGCACTCCCCTCCATGGCCTGCATGGAGATCCCGAACTCTGCTAAATCCAGGTCCTCCACCTCGACATCCATAAGAGGATCCTCCTCTCCATCCTCCTCTCGCAGCATAAACACCTGGACCTTCTGGCAAGCGTGCCCTCGAGTATACTTCTCATCACAATTAAAGCACAGTCCTTTCTCCCTCCGGGCTTGCATCTCTGGCCATGTCAGCTTCGTCACCGTGGGCCGTATGGCGGTGGGTGGATCTCTCCGAACTCCTGTCGGGGCCGCAAGTGGTTTAGTATCCGTCCGACTCTTTTGTCTGTTGAAGCGCTCCTCCTGTATCCGAGCAATGCTAATGGCGTGGCTCAGACTGCGAGGTAGGTAAGCGTGAATCTCGTCACGCAAATGGTCCTTCAACCCTGAAATGAAGCAGCTCAGCAGTGTCTGCTCACCCCAGGTCACCCGGTTCGCCAACCGCTCGAACTCTGTCCGGTACTCCGTAACTGTGCCCCTTTGCCTCAACTTCTGCAGAGTCGCCTCCACATCCTCATACTCCAGTGGCCCAAATCGGGCCGAGAAAGCCTCCGTGAATTCCTCCCAGGGAGCCGTGGCACGCTCCCTGAGGAACCATGTCGTCCACTGATACGCGTCCTCCTCCAGATGGAAAGTCGCCAACTGTACCCACTGCGCCTCGGGTACCTCCTGATATTTGAAGAACAGCTCCGCCTTCTGAATCCACTCAAGCGCGTCGCCCCCCTTGAATTTAGGGAAGTTCATCCGGGTCAACTTCGGCTGCATGTAGGGACGCTGATGTGCTCCACCAAATCCACCTCCCTCCTGGGTCATCTGCCCCAGTTGCTCCGGACCCCCCTGTTGTACCCCTTGGTTCCACACTGGGGGTCTTCCTTGTCCTCCCTGGTTCCCCATTTGAGGACTCGCCGGCCCCATATATGCGTTTCCGTACCCCAAATTGGGGGGTGCCGCTGGTTGAGGATGTAGAATTCCAGTCGTACCCCCGTGAAGGGGAGGAGCAGCTCCTGTCGTGCCTCCGAGAGGGACCGCATTCGCGCCGGTAGGGCGAAACAGCCCGAAACCCTGATGTTGCGGCCTCCACGGCTGTCCGGGGTGTTGGCCGGGTCCCACTGGGCTCCCCCTCCCTGTCCGACACCTCTGCCTTGCCGCTGCAGCCCCGCTGCCCCCTGGACAGGAGGAATGGGCCCCCAAGTGGCTGTCGATCCTCCAGTCGGCCGCAGCAGCCCCGCCGGGCCTGGTAGGGGAGAGTCGACTCCCCAGCCACCGGTGGTAGACCCTCCGTCCGCCGCATAGGGCCCCGCCCCTCCTCCTGGCGCTGGATAGTAGCCGCCGGTCTGCCCTGTTGATGCGTAGGGGCCGACGCCCCCGTTCCGAGCCTCCGCCGCTCTGCTGGGGCCCGCGTGGACGCCGTGCGGCCCTAGTAGGCCGTCTGGTCCCCAGCCGGTGGTCCCCCAGCCCTCCATCCGGCCGCTCGCAGGCCGGAACCCCGCAGCTAGGGTTCCCGCCGTCACCTCCTCCGCCGGTTCCCTTCCTCCGCCGTTTTCCCCGCCGATTCCTTCTCCGTGTGGGTTGTTCGATGCGTCGATGTCGGAACCGTCGCCGGAAGTCCCCTTCCCTTTCAGATTTTGCAAAAGGAGGGATTTTAACTCCTCCATCCTCGAATCGAATCGTTCTTCCAGATTTTTTTGAGAGTCCCTCATGGATTCTTCGAACGCTGCCACCGAATCCGTCAAGGCGATGTAGTTTTCCTCGATCGCGGCCAAACGTGCCGTCTCCGCTTCCGTGCGTGTCACCATGGTCGCAGGAAAGTGGCTCTGATACCAAATGGTACGAATCTACGACGAAAAAACTAGAAAAACAGGAAGAAAAAGGAAGAAGACGGCTAGGGTTTGAAGAAAAGAGAAATACCTGAAAATGTTTAAGCATGAGAACCAAAAGAGGGGGGAGATAGTTATTTATGCGAAACCTTCTCCCCCTAGGGCCGGCCGGCCCCAGTGAGGGCTGAACCGGTTCGGTTCAGCCCTCCTCTCTTATTTGATTAATTGCGGGCTGAACCGGATGGTTCAGCCCGGTCTTTTCCCGGCGCTCCTTTTGGTCTCCTGGCGTATTTGAATCCTCGAAAGCGCATGTCGTCCGGGGGCATAACAGTCTATATGAAATCTTCTTTCAGTTTAGTTGTGTTATTGTTTCAAATTATATGTGTTATTGTTTCAAAGTGGCATCAGGTTATTGTTTCAAACTGGCATCATGTTATTGTTTCAAACTGGCATCATGTTATTGTTTCAAACTGGCATCATGTTATTGTTTCAAACTGGCACCATGTTATTGTTTCAAAATTGCATCATGTTATTGTTTCAAATTACAGTGTGCTTCACTATAAATAATTATTTTTTTGAAAACATTTTATGTATCCTAGTTTTTTGAAAAACCACATTTCCCGTATCCATTTTGTATCGTATCCCATATCCTGTCCCCGTCCGCGAGCTACGTAGCTTGATTCGTCTCCAATAGGAATGAGTTAAACAAGAAAATAAGGCTGAGTCAAACAAAAACATAGAAAATTAGAATTTCTATTTTGAACTTCAAACCGAAAATTTTGTTTGGACAAATAGCTCCTGAGTAATTGAACCAATAAAAATGAACAACCAACCATTGGAAAAAAAAATAAAAAACAGTCATAGGTAGAATTAATCCACTTTCCAAAGACAACCCAGATTAAGAACTAAAATTAATAGAACATGGAATATTAATATCCTCCTGGACCTGACCCAACAAGAATAATCCAACTCTTAAAATAATGATATGATCCTAAACAAATTACATCATCATATATACATCACTTTTATGTCCATCATAAAATATTCACATCACTTCATATCCATCATAAAATATTCACAACTAAATCTTCATAATAAAATATCCATAAAAATTGCCACATGCCTAAACCAAAATTATAAATAAATAAAAATAGCAAGCATGAAAATAATAACATCATAATTACAATTTTTGTCTACGTCAAATGTCCTATCATCACAAAGAAAACATCAATTATAATGGATAACATAACGTTCGATCAATTTTCTCAGAAAAAGATATCATAAGCACTGATCGAGTAGCACATTAATAAACATAGGATGAATGATGTATAGATAGATTCAACTCCAATAATTTGGATGAGTATAATGTTGACGATGATAAGAAAAGGTTACAACAAACACTAACTCTATAAGATAATGGACAAATGATGACAATGTACACATGTTACTAAGTACCAAGTCATGGGCAATGAATCACATAAACATGAAAGGACAAACAAAGACATGAAAGATGTTATGAACATTGATCATGTGGTGTATGTATCAATAAGGATGAATGTCATATAGATAGATTCAACTCCAATAATTCGGGTGAGTATAATGTTGATAAGAAAAGGTGATGCAACCAAAGTTGTATCTGTATTTTATTTTTATTTCCCACATTTTTTTATAGTGCATGTCTTCGCGCACGTTTATGTCTTTCATTTTCAGTGCATGTTATTAGCCTTATATGTTTTACTTAGTGCATCTCATTTGCGTATACTCGAACAACTTATTGGCGTGACTGGCCAGTAAGACTCCGAGTCAAAAAGTCCGCCAAATTAGGCTGAGTGAGAATTAAGGCAAGCAAAAAATTTTAAATTTAAATTTATGTATTTTATCTTATTATTAAAAAATTATGAAATTAAATATTGAAGTTAATTTTTGATTATTTAACAATGGGAGAATTCCTAAAAATTGTAATCAAAGTCTCGTGACTCTCGTTCATGAACTTGAAATCCAAGAGCCAACCTTAATCCTCTTTATTTCCATTAAACCCCCTTCATTAAAAACCCTAATAATATATATATGAGAACCGGCGCCTGTTGAATTTTTGGAAGTAGAAGTGGAAGGGGTTTGGGCGGTCTGAATAAAGGAGACTACAGAGACCGCGCGGTCTGCGCGGGTGTTCTGGCCAGGGTTTTGCCTTGGGCGGTCTATTCTGGGAGACTGCAGGTGACCGCGCGACTTGCGCGATTGTTCTGGCGACTTGCGCGATTGTTCTGGCGACTTGTTCTAAGTCGGCCAGATGTTCAAATAAATTCGCCTTTTGCAATGCCCGTGCGGTCTGACGACATGTTCTGGTCGGTCAAGGTTGCTGAAGAAGTGTTGTAATGGTTAGCGGCCAGATCGTGCGGTCACTACTGAAGACTTGTTTTTGCAGTAACCATTATAGGATGACTTGTTCTGTCAGGGTTGTTGAAGAAGACCGCACCCTGCTGGTCATCACCTCACCGGGGATGAGTCGAAGTTCTCTTTGCAAGCATACTCAGGTAATGATGTTATCATTACAGCTGATGATACAGTTCATGCAGTTGAGAAGGAGGGTGTTGCCTCTTTAGGCAGTGATAGAGGTCCACTCACTTTGAGAAATGTTTATCATGTGTCAGGAATGAAGAAGAACCTTTTCTCAGTGACAAATGTTGTTGATGCTGGTTATCACGTTCTGCTTGGTCCAACAGAAGTGAAATTTCTCCAAAATGTTTCAGTCGTGAAGGCTGAGGTCATTCATGTAGGGAGACGGGTGAAGGACTTGTTTGTTTTATCAACAGGTTCCTATGTTGATAAGATGAGGGCTAACGACAGCGCTGCTATCTGGCGTGAAAGACTCGGGCATGTTGGGATAGATAAGCTAAAGGCTATGGCGGGAAGAGGCCTCATGAAAGGTCTGCCTAGTCTATCATCTTTCGGTGATGGTCACGTTTGTGCAGGTTGTCAGTTTGGTAAGGCTCAACGTCTTCCGTTTGACAAATCACAAAGCAGATGCAAAGCAGCATTGGAATGTATTCATGGTGATCTGCCGCAACTGTCAGTCTTGGAGGTAGCAGGTATATGCTGGTCTTGATTGATGAGTTCACCAGATATACTTGGGTATATTTTGTGAAGGAGAAGTCAGAGGTGTTCGAGAGGTTTATGGAGTTCAAGGAGCTGGTGGAAGGTCGGCTTAACTTGCGGATCAAGAAGTTCAGAACCGACAATGGAAGGGAGTTCACCTCAAATGCGTTCTTTAACTTTTGCAGGAAGCATGACATCCGGAGAGAGCTCTCTTGTGCTCACACTCCACAACAGAACGGAGTTGCAGAGCGGAAGATCTGTCATCTGACGGAGACCTGCAAATGCTTGCTTCATGCCAAGAGTATCCCAAAGTCCTTTTGGGCAGAGGGAATGTCTTGTGCGGCCTATGTCATCAATCGGATGCCTTTCAGTCCTATCAACATGAAGACTCCTCATGAGTTGATGTTCAAGGAGAAACCAAGCGTGGAACACTTTCGAGTGTTCGGATCTACTTGCTACGTGCATGTTCCTGATGCTCTCAGAACGAAACTAGATGCGAAGGCAAGAAAGCTAGTGTTCGTCGATTATGATGACCGGAAGAAGGGCTGGAGATGCATGGATCCTGAGACACGGAGATATGTGGTCTCAAGGGATGTGGTATTTGACGAGCTGACGTCATACCAGGGTAGCTCTTCTGTTGAGTTACAGGGAAGCAGGTCAGATGGTGGTCTTGAAGAAGCTACCAAGGAGGTTCTGGTGGAGTTGCTTGTTTCTCCAGGTGCTCCAGGTATTTCTAGCTCTGGCTCAGGTGCTTCAGGTTCTGAAAGTAGAGGGAGCGATGCTCCAAGTATGCCTGGAAGGAGAGCTGGTTCAGAACAGGTATCTGAAGAGGTGGATCAGAGTAAAGTTCTGAGGAGGTCCAAGAGGACTATCATTCCACCAGATCGGTATACGGGAGGAAATTTGGTGAGCTTCATCTTATGTTTCTTCGCAGGTCCCCTGGATGTGATCTTGCTTTGAAAATGTCGTTAGAGTCAAGGAGTGAGAAAGAGCCATGGATGAAGAGATGGCTGCCCTCAGGAAGAATGAGACTTGGGACTTGGTGCCTAAGGTTGAGGGAGTTACTCCAGTTACTTGCAAGTGGGTTTTCAAGCTGATGGTAACATTGAGCGGTACAAGGCTCGCCTTGTAGCTCGAGGTTTCTCTCAGAAGTATGGGGAGGATTATGAAGAAACATTCAGCCCTGTTGCCCAGATGACTTCAGTTTGGGTGGTGATCGCGTTGGCAGCTTGCCAAGGGTGGAAGATTTGACAACTCGGCGTGAAGAATGCTCTTATACGGCGAGATTGACAAGGATATCTTCATGGATCAGCCACCTGGTTATATTTCCGAAGAGCACCCAAGACATGTTTGCAAGCTCAAGAAGGCTCTTTACGGCTTGAAGCAGGCGCCTCGGGCGTGGTATGGCAAGATTGCAGAATACCTCAAGTTCTGCGGATACTTTGCTTCTGGTTCAGATTCGAGCTTGTTTGTAAAGAAGGCGGGGGAGCTTCAGGTCTTGGTGTTGTTGTATGTTGACGACATGATCGTCACGGGAAATTCTGAGATGGATGTAGCGAGGCTTCGTGCTGAGCTAGCTATCAGATTTGAGATGAAGGACTTGAGTGAGCTCCACCATTTCCTTGGACTCGAAGTGGAGAGGAAAGAGAGCGGTATGCTTGTTTCCCAGAAAGGCTATGCAGATCGTGAAGAGATTCGGCATGGAAGGAGGGAAGAGCAGCTCTACTCCACTAGAGGTTGGAGTTCATCTTTGACGAGATGAAGGGAAGGTTCTTACCGATCCTTTGGTGTTCCGGGCTTTGATCGGAAGTCTGATATACTTGACGATCACGAGGCCGGATATTGCTTATGCAGTTGACAGGGTGAGTCGGTTTATGGCAGATCCTCGGAAAACTCATCTTATGGAGGCTAGGAGTATTTTGAAGTATGTCAAATCCACCTCGGATTTGGGTCTCTTTTACGGGAGAGATTCGGGTTTTTGTTTGCATAGATACATAGATGTTGATTATGGAGGAGATTCAGATGATCGGAGATCGACTTCTGGATATGTCTTTATGACAGGTTCTACACTATATCATGGTGCAGCAAGAAGCAGGATTCTGTGTTTGTCTCTACCACATAAGCGGAATACAAAGCTTCGGCTTTGGCAACTCAGGAAGCCATCTGGCTTAGGAGGCTTGTGGAGGACATTCATATGGAGGTGCGAGGTCCTACTATGCTACGTGGTGACAATGAGAGTGCTCTCAAACTGGTGAACAATCCAGTTTGTCACGCGCGTACGAAGCACATAGAGATTCATTTCATTCGTGAGAAGGTGTTGGAGGGATCTCTGATTGTGGAGCATGTGCAGAGCAAGGATAATATTGTTGACATCTTTACGAAGCCGTTGTCGAAGGGATCATTTGGTCGATTGCGGAGCTTGCTTGGATTGACTTCCACTTCCCACTTCAAGGGGGAGTGTTGAATTTTTTGAAGTAGAAGTGGAAGGGGTCTGGGCGGTCTGAATAAAGAAGACCGCAGAGACCGCGCGGTCTGCGCGGGTGTTCTGGCCGGGGTTTTGCCTTGGGCGGTCTGTTCGAGGAGACCGCAGGTGACCGCGCTACTTGCGCGATCGTTCTGGCGACTTGTTCTAAATCGGCCAGATGTTCAAATAGATTCGCCTTCTTGCAGTGACAGTGCGGTCTAACGACTTGTTCTGATCGGTCAGGGTTGCTGAAGAAGTGTTTTGCTCTTGTTATGAGACCGGGCGGTTTATTTAGTAACCGCGCGGTTTAATAAGGCGGACTGATGGCCATGTTGAGCTCGGGCGGTCTGTCGTATGAGACCGCTCGCGATCTGATGGGCGGTTAGTGTATCTCGTTTTGGGCGGTGACGACATCCGTCAGCTTGCCTATAAATAGAGGTGCAGGGTCCGTCATTTGTAGCGAGAACTGTAAGAACTACAACTTGGGTTGTTTGTGCCGGTCTCACCTTTGAGATCACGCGGTCTGGAAGTTGTTTGAGCGGTTGTTGTGTTCGCAGGTAGCGGCCAGCAGGGTGCGGTCTACTTCCTTGGTAATTTGCCAGTTATGAATAACCAGTTCACCAGCGGCTTTTGTCTGGGCGATCTGTGGTGTAGTTTTTGAGCTGTTTGCGGTGAACTTGGCGATCAGGAGACCTCAGCGGTCAGGAGATCTCAGTTTGCGGTTTGGCGGCAGCTTGTGCAGTTCTGGTTTCTGTTCGCTGAAGCTTCTGTGATCAGGCGACCTCGCGGTCAGGCGGTCTCGAAGTGCGGTCAGGTTGTTTGGTTATCAGCAGTTGAATAAGGCAGCAGGTTGTGCGGTCTGTGGTTGCGGTCTGGCAGTTTGCAGGTCATCAAGCCTGCTTTGTTCGCGCGGTCTCAGGGATAGCCGTGCGGCTTGGCTGTTCGTGCGGTCTGGCCGCCTATTTTTTGTCTTGTGCTTCTCTCCTTTTGTGATTCTTATAAATTATGTCTCGTCATATATGTCTCGAGCTGTAAAGAGATAGTTAATACAAGAGCACTATTCTGTCTTCCCATTGTCATTGATTGTCATACTTGTGGATTGTGTTGAAGTGTTCCGCATTATTACTTCACTTCGGACCTCTAAATATTTTAACAGCGCCCTCATGTTTATGCAACCTGGAATAGAAAATCGAGCAGAGAAAACTCTTCTCTGCTTTGATTCTCCAGAGCGCTCTTCAGCCTTCCGTAACTCCCAGCCGGCGTCTCTTCTCCTTCCCGACGCTCGACAACACCCCATCCTACCCCGTCACTGTCGCTAGAGGCTTCCCTGAAGTCCGACTCCTCCATCAATCCCGGACGGTTTCAACACACCCTCCATCGTTCGTCTACCTTTCTGATACCAACAAACACTGCCTCTTCTCCCAACCGGTCGATTCCCCTCCCAGTGGCAGGAATCAAATCCCCCAGCAACGGATGATGTCTCCGAAGACCCTTTCGAAGGCCGACGTCCCTTCCTTTGCTTGTTCCCGACAACGATGATCCTTCTTCCGTCGTTTCCCATTGGATCTGACGCAATCTGTTTCGAAACCACCACTACAGCCTCTTCCCTCACTGTTTGAGAGTTTATTACTAACCTAGCCTTTATTCCGTAGAAATTCTCGAAGGGGGCTGGACTTGACGTTGTGCTTATGAGCCTATGGTAAACTTATGATTTCTCTCATGATCGTATCATGTTAGTTTACTTCATATGCTTAATTTTATTTGGTCTTTAAATTTCAGAGTTTGTCATAGCTATCACTTACATGTTTATCGTTAATTTCCAAATCCGTCGTTGCTCTTCTTTCATTAAAATGTCTGTAGATGAACTTGTCGTAATGTTGAATGTGAACGAATGTTAATCCCTTCGGCATTATTTACGAACCCTCGGTCGATTGTCGCATGACATTATTCGTGAAAGTCTCATTTGCGCCACGTAATTTAAATCGATCTCAAATTTACAATTTAATGTAAAATCTCGAACAAACATTAAAAACTCTATAAGACATTGATGACAATGTACACATGTTGCTGAGTATCAAGTTCATGGGCAAAGAACGGCAATCCATGTTGTTGAATCACATAAACATGCAGGGACAAAAAAAATACGAAAGAATACTACCAAAACCCATTATACAATCAAAACCAATGATAAAATTATCTAGTCTAGTTCTATATGCAAAGGGATGATTAAATTATTAGTTTCAAAGTGACCCTAAACTAATTTGTAGAAAAAACAACAAATTCTAGATAAGACTGCCATTACTTTTTGCGCTTATTTTTTAATTAAGCTATTAAACCTTACTAGGTAATAAAAAAAAGCATAGTAAGGAAAAGGGTAATAAATACCAGGCTTGAGATCTCGGTGAAAATAACCTCTCCGGTGCATGTAAGAAAGACCCTGGAAAATCTGATAGCACCAATTTCGGATTTCTGCTTCCAAGAAAAGCTTTCCTCTGTCCTTCATGAGCTGGTAAAGATTGCATTCCTAATAATATCCAAGAACAACACCAATTAAACACAATGTTTTTATACAATATATTGAAAATAAATAATGTATCAATAAATGTACCATGTACTCGAACACGAAGTATAGTATATCATTCTCCCGTATGGCCTCCTTTAGCTTTACAATATTAGGATGATTCATCCTTCGGAGGGACTTGGAAAGGACATTTTTTCAGTAATAGAAAATTGATGTTATAAGGAAGATGTAGTAGATATTATATTATCAAAGTAAACAACCTTAATTTCACGGAGACTCATGCATTCCTCCCAAGTATAATACTTCCTCTTCATTTTCTTCACTGCAACCTATGAAAAATGACATCAATGTATTAAATTATAAATGAACTTATGCTTTCTGAAAACTCATAGAAACACTCAGACAAATCCCTCTACAAAACTAACATACCACTTCTCCACTCAACTTATTTATAGCCCTCCAGACGCTTCCAAAGGTTCCATCACCAACTTCTTTTATTAGTGTATACCTGCATGAGGTTGCGACACTTGAGAAGGTTTCAGAAGCAATAATTAAGATCTACAAAAAAAACAACTCACCGATCCATTCGAAGTTCAACACCTCCTCTGATTCTTAATAACAAAAGTTAATAACTCCGGAATGAGAGATGCGTGATGTCGCAAGAACAGAATTTTTATTTATACGACCCAAGCTTTATGCAAATACCGATTTATAAAGCGTTCACCATGAGCGCACACTTAGTCACTCTGATGTATATGACCCAAAACCTTGTTCGACAAATAAAACCTCACATTCTCTGAGCAGAAATGCATATGTTTGGAACTAATCTATAGACAACAAATAATTGCTCATGGTGTAAGGCAGGTTCGGTATTCACTTCTCAACGCAACTAAAGCGAGCCTGACTGTGGAAGCTTCTCTCTTCTCCGTGGAAATTGCAAGCCATCATGACTCTACTTATTCAGTAAACAAGTCAACTCCATCAAAGAAAAAGGATGCTGAATTACGCCAGCAAATTCAAGTGCACAGTCTACGACGAACTATAGTTCTTGCTGCGCAATAAAAACCTGCACGCGAAAAAAATGTAAAGAGTGAAACTTTACAAAAGAACAAAGACAAAAAAAACAATATAATTTCTTCATGTTGAGTACTACATACTTCAAAATTACTTGAGACTGAAGCAGCACCGCCAATTACTGCCAAAAAAAGTATATATTTATCTATAAAGTATCTAAAAAATAAATATCCAAAAAACATGAAACATAAAAAAACAGATGGTCAAACAAAAATGTACACTACCGATCCAACGCAGTCCGCGGAAAAGAGTTGCATCAGGCTGCCTTTCAATTTCATGGAGCAGCACCATCCACTAAGTAAAATTTAAAAAAGCAATGAGAATGGAGCCCCCCAGGACAAGAAACCGCTGTTCAAAAGCTTCCCAAGATGGAAAGACTGGGTGTCTGCAGCAACTTGAGCAAAAGAAGACTTCCTCCATATCTCAAGGTAGATTATTAAGCCCACTAGGAAGATGACCAAACCCTAAGGAAGGGGGGAGAGATATAGATGTCAAGAAATCTCTTCTTAAAGGAAAAAAAGCTCAGCACTCAACCAAAATCATTAAAAGAGTGTGTATAAAATTTTCCTGACATTTTTATAGCAAGGTTGGTGAAACTGATAAATATCTTTAGGTTGCTCACATTTAAGAGAAAATGTTCAACCTATCAGGTAAAATAATAAGACCACGCCAGTGAAACTAAACAAAAATCAAGAAAAAGAGCTTTGGAAAAGGAATTAGAGGTCCAATTTCAATGAAAATGGACCTCCAATTCTAATTCTAGAACCCCAATTCCGTCCAAACAAACAGGCCCTACAAGATTTTAGATGAAGTTCTCCAGTATAAGTCTCATGTTATCCTTCTACGAGAATAAGCACAAAGAAAAAAAGGTGGATCAGTAGTGCATTTCAATACATTAAAGACATTGCATTAAAAAGTATAAAAAAAAAAAGTAACACCGAATCCGTAAATCAAAAAGAACACTGAATCTCACCAGCAATCGGTTTCAAACAACATTTAAGTTATCTCTCAAACTTTCCAGTCCACGAAGCACAGCTTCATAAATTGAACCAAGAAATAGTCTCCCCAGCGCCATCGATCATGGATTTCAATATAGTATCCCTTCCCCCCAGCCTAATCAATTGAAATCCAGTTGAGAAAAGGATTACCCCCACAGACACCCTCATGGAAATATAAACAACTACAAAAATCGCAGATCGCGTCATGGAAATCAGCTCACCCGCGTTGAAAACCTACAATCAAGGGCGGTGACGCCCGATGACAGAAACCCTAACGAAAGCTTCGAGGAGATGAAAACGCATCCACATCCATCTCCTTCCCTACCTTACAGCGCAGATCTAAGGCATCGATTCGAAATGCAGAGAAGAATAATTCATAGAAGGGAGAAGAGAGATTCGCAGCCGAATACCTCCTCGGGCATAGCTTCCCTCGCCTCCACCGCAGGTAAAAGCCCGACTCCAGCGCCTCACCGAAGCCTTCGAAGATGAGAACGATGTATACAGACAACTAAACTAAAAAGAGGGGAGAACAACCAAACTGTGTGAAATTAACGTGAACCTCTTCCCTTAAATGGTTCCGCCGGTATAGGCGCACAATTTGGCACGAGACATTTGTCAGAGTCGGGGAGCTCATTTCTAGTAATTTTGTCCGGCCAACCGGCATTATCCAGGGCCGGCTGAGGGGGTGTGCTGTTCCGCGGGGTTTTGGACCGCGCAGGCGAGACTAGATCTGCCGTTTGATCAGGAGATGATTTGACGGTAGATGTCATGTCTGGTTAAAAAGTGTATGCGGGGAGCAATTCTTGCACTTGTTTGGTGTGCATAACAATTTTGCTGGCTCCTGGGCCCCGGACGTAGGAAAAAATCGTGTGCAGCTGCGTAGAGCAAATCATGTCGTATGATTCGTGATTTCAACGGTGTAGATTGTTTGTGAAAATATATGATCATATTTGTGTAATACGATCATATTGAAAAGTGATCGTATTTTAGATCAATCATGCGCGAAATTTTGTGTTGGCGAAAATATACGGCGGGATCGGGGGTCGCGCACGGTGATTTAAGGTGCGTTACACGCACCGACATTTTTTTACTTGGTTTGGGCGGTGACGAGACCCTAATCTTCATGAAAATTTATTTGGATTTTGATTTCAACCCAAATTACTTAGGCTTCGTTTGGCGTGGTGTTTTTGCTCCGGTGAGTTTAGATAAAAAAGTGCATGTTTGGCAAGACAATGGTTGAAGTTCCTTAGGTGATGTGAGATCGTGCGTCCACAAACAACGGTTCGTAATCACCGCATTCACGCCGCAACCGCTGTGCCAAACGGAGCCTTAATTTAATTTGGCTCGATATATATGAAAAATTATTCAGATGAGAGAGTTATAATGTATTGTTTATTTTTGCCATTTCTGTATACATATTATTTTTGTATGGTATTTTTGTCGTATGCTCGATATTAATCCATATGTGAAGGTTTAAATACAAGTCGATGGATGGGATAACATTGTTTGATGATTATCTAATCTTCTATTAAATAAATACAAATATTTGATGCTAGCACGATTAAAACACAGATTTAGATTATAAATAAGAGTGATGATATTAGCACCCCGGTTCTTGTAGAAAAATGAGTGGTTCCGAGAAGAGAGATTCGAACGAAAAACAAAGATAAAAAAAACACAGAGAACACACAAATTTAAGAGGTTCACCCAAAACCGGGCTACGTCCCCTATCCCACCTCCGCTTCACCTTCTTGTATTCACCAATAGAGATTACAAAGCACACAAGGTTACAAGGATCAAAACCGATCCTACCTCGCACCCCTCTTTTTGGACAAGAAATGGAGGAACCACCGCCGGAAACGTCTCTCCACGAATTACCTCGAAGAGGCCTCCAAAATCTTCAGCCGAAAACCGCTGAAAAGAACCTTAACCCTAGATTCGGGTTACACGCCTTTAAATAGGCCCCCGGACCCACGCGTTCGTTGGTACTTCAATCATCGGAGAGAGTCACGCACCGACGTCTCTAAGCTCACGTGGGCTAACCCAGTGTGAGAAACAAGAGAGCCGGAAGTGCTCCCCAACTCCAACAGTTCTAACTATTCATAGTTCAAAAAACCCGAGATGTGACGGACATTAATAGATGCATGTCTTACATAACATGAATTGTTTGGATGAACAAAAAATTAACAATCAAAACGTATTTTGATTTCTCCTTTCATTTGCCCGAATGAGCTCTTCCCGCAGAACTACTATGAAAGTTAAGATAGTTGAATCAAAACACCCACAGAAATAAGAATAAAAAACAAGATATTTATAGTTCGGATGTTCACCCTACACGCCGCATATGATAAGGCGAACATGAAGAGAGGGTGAGTTTTTGAAGTAGAGATGATGATCCTCCGAAAGAATTGTACTGATTACAAAGATGAAAATGGAGATAAAAATTGGGAAGGGGGCACATAGAAGAGGCGTTGGAGGTTGTTTGAGCTCAAGGAAATTCCTTGACGGATATTGAAGGTCTGGAGCTTGATAGAGCTCCCATCAAGCACGGGCAGGGTGCCAGGCGGAACCGCCGGCACAATCATCGACGAGTGCACCTATGGCGGCGGCAGAGTGAGCGGAGCGGAGACGGCCAAATGATTGGGAGCAAGTTGGCGAAAATTTCTTGGGTTATGTATCGACAAGAGTACACTTTATTATTCATTCTTCATTGAAAACAATCTCTTTGATGCCACAAAAACAATCTCTTAGACTATAGAGGGAGTGGTGCGTGAGCCGAGGTGGAGCGGCGACGGTGTAGGGGAGAGAGGAGCCGGAGATGTGGAGGAATCTTAGTGAGGGGTTTGTGGATTCTTTATCAATAAGAATAAGAATATAACGTTGACAAGACAATTGGAAGAGACATGTTTACATAACTTCATTAATATAAAAAGAACAAATTGTTAATAACCCCTCTTAATTTATTCACCATTGTTAATACCCCCCCCCCCCCCCCCCCCCCCCCCAGTTTTATAGTTAACACCGTTAGCTATTTGGTTTCATTATGTTGCCCTAGTTGTGCCACTCCCCTTCCCCGTTCTCACGACCGAGGACGAACTTCTCGATTTTGTCGGCGATAAAGCTCCTCAAACCTCAAGTTCTTCTCAGGCGACGGCTTAAGGATTTGCTCCCAGCCTGCCCTTTTATCTCCTCCTTGGTTGCAAGCAAAGGTCGTCTGGTTTTACTCCTCCCTGATCGCAAGGATCAAATTTACGAACTCACTTACTATTCTACTTTTTATGTGGACTGTTCTGTGAACTTTTATGTTTTCTTGATAGTATTTGAATTTGATGTAGATTTCATATATTAATAGTGTTTTGTTTATGAAATTGATGTGAACTTTAATTTAATGCATTTTATTATTGAAATACATATGGTTCTAGCTCTAGACAATGACATTCAATCTGAAAATCTCAATTTTTGGTTATTTCAAGTTCATTTTGGTTAAAGAGATTCATGAATTCCCAAATTTTATTAGTCAAATTACTCATCATGTGCTTTTTTTTAGTTAAGGTGAATGCTTAGTTAGTTATACTCATCCTTGCAATTCTAATTTTTATTTATAGGTGATATAAGAGATGAAAGCGAGATATAGAGCTCCAAATCCATCATGCATGTTATTTTGAAAGGAGTATCAAACACTACAACAATAGACCGATTCATAGAGATGTGATTGAGGAGGACAAATTCACATAGATTAAGAGATCACCAGATCGAGTTTGTAAGAATGTAGGGTATGTTGATGAAAATTACTTATAGTGTAATATACAAGACTAAGCTTGATGTACCGATACACATTCAAAATGATGATCATGTTAGATGGGTGTTAAATCAAAATCACAAATTAGTGATTTAATGACAGTTATCGACTTATCCACCTTTACTTGAAAGATTCACTACATGAAGATGCAATGAATCCTATATAGGGTGATTGCAATGAAGATGAGTCAGAGTATGGAAATGAAAAGATGTTCAAGCCCTTATAGCCAAAGAAGAGTACGTCTTTCTTATTAAAAGGCCAAGCGGGAAAACTTTTCCACTACGAGAAAAATCAAAAGGTAAAATGAATGTTGAAGAGGACATTATTCGATCGATACAATAGGGCCGAAATCCTACCAATAATAGATGTGGGAGATAGATTTGATGATGAAAGACATTTTAGAGAAGCACTGAGATTAGATGATATCAAGAGATTCTATGACTTTAGATTCAAGAAGAATAATGCTAATAGAATGAGGCAATTATTAACCGCACCCCGATTTTGGTTATCCACAACCCAAAATTTAAAAAACACACCTCGTTTTTGTGTGCTTAACCGCAACACAAAACTTAAAATCATATCCTCATGCATATCTCGTCTTCAGTCACGCCCGACCCCTCGTGTACTGCCTTCGATTCCTCCTTCCTTTCGTTGAAGCTGCCCGACGCCTCCTTCCTTGGATAACAACGTGGTGCGGCAAGCCAAATATCGGGTTGCGGTTAAATTTTTTGAAATTTCCGGGTAGCGGTTAACATTGGGGTGCGACAATCCAAAATCGGGTTGCGATTAACAATTGTCTAGAATAAGTATAATATGTAATGACCCAAGAGAAGTATGAGTGAAACTGGTGCAGATTGGTGCGGTTTGAGCACAAAACGCAACCACACCAAATGGGGTCGATTTTGGACAGAACAAAATTGCACCGCAGCAAAAATGTGTGGTGCAGTTTGAAATCAGTTTTGCCGTGTTGTTTCGGTTTTTGCACAATTATATATAATGCATTTTTAAATTTATTCTCATATTTGTATGAATTATTTTGTGTTATAAATATACAAAACATACAACTACTATTTAATAGTAATAATGAAAAACAAATATAATAGTAGTAGAAAAATTAGTAAAATTGGATTTGCTAATACATTTTTCTGAATGCAGTTTCAGAAAAGGCAAAAGGAAAACTCAAATTCAGAATTTATTTTCAGGAAAACTCATTTATGTAATAAACAAATAAATACAATATTAAGAAATAAATATAGAATGCCGGGGGAAAAATCAAACATTGTTGCGGGTCGCTTAGGGCTCTTGGTAGACCGGTTTACTTGAACCACCTTAGCTCGGGAGCGAACCAAGCGCGCAAACAGTCAATTTGAGATTCGTTGAGTACACTGAGACTTTTTAACTTGGAAAACCCGGAAAGGGTAAAAAACCACGCGGCCGGAGCTGTGCCGACCAAACTTCACTATCTTCTGGGGGTTACAATTTGGTACTTAGAACTCGAGCGCGACAGGCCGCTGCTCGTTACAATAATGGAGAGAGAGAGAGAGAGAGAGCTCCGAGGGTGACATGCCACATCTCGGAAAACTAAGTATTTTTCCTTCTGAGAAGGCTCCGGAGAACAAAAGTGAGAAGGCTCCGGAGAACAAAAGTGAGAAGGCTCCTGAGAACAAAAGTGAGACTCCGGAGAACAAAAGTGAGAAGGCTCCGGAGAACAAAAGTGAGAAGCGGTGTCGCCCTTCGGGACGAAGGAAACCTTCAAGTCCGCGAAGGAGATCTTCAAGCGCCGAAGGGGAATTCCGCAAAAGTCTGCAAGGAGCTCTCCCGGGTGCAGAAGACAAGGTCCTCTCAAATGAAGCTCTGGGGCTCCTTTTATAGCTTTGGTCTGGGGTAGTCCGGTAATTTCGCCGTTGTAACTTCCATAAATACCTGACAGACGAATCATATTTTCTGGTTCGGGCACACGGATCGCCATTTTTCATAAATGACCATCTTGCCCTTCGGGCAGTTCGGGCAGTTTTGTTGGAGGCGAAAAAGGCGACAAGTTGTTCCTGAAATCTGAGAAACTGGAAAGATAAAAAGTGAGCATGCTGAAAAGACAAAATGTGAGCACGCTAGAGAGACAAAATGTGAGAAGTCAGAAAGACAAAAAGTGAGCTGAGCGCGCTCAGAAGCGTTCTGAGCGCGCAACGAACGGAGAAGCAATCTAGGCGACTGTGGAAGCGTTCTGAACGCGCGTGAGCGCGCAACGAACGGAGAAGCAATCTAGGCGACTGGGGAAGCGTTCTGAGCGCGCGTGAGCGCGGAGGCGTTCTGAGCGCGCTCAGAAGCGTTTTGGGTGCGCGTAAGTGCGGAGGCGTTCTGCGCGCGCGTGAGCGCGGAGGCGTTCTGAGCGTGCGTGAGCGCGGAGGCGTTCTGAGCGTGCGTGAGCGCGGAGGCGTTCTGAGCGCGCTCAGAAGCGTTCTGAGCGTGCGTGAGCGCGGAGGCGTTCTGAGCGCGCTCAGAAGCGTTCTGAGCGTGCGTGAGCGCGGAGGCGTTCTGAGCGCGCGTGAGCACGGAGGCGTTCTGAGCGCGCTCAGAAATGTTCTGAGCGCGCGCGAGCGCGGGTACGGAAAAAAAGGAAAGTCGCGCCCCCTGAGGGGGAACTAGGCTCCGACCGGACACTCTGCAGGACCCTATGCAGGAGGGGGCGGTCTGGGCGTATCCGCTGTAACGGCCCAAAATGAGAATTGATGCACAAATGGATAAGAAAACTCAATTTCAATTATTATATATATATATATCCCCTATGATGAAAATGTAAATCAGTGTCAACTAAGCGTCGCTTCGAAAGTTGAATTTGAGCGTCGTTGATACTTTGCGGCATTTGACATGTTTTAACGGAATATGAATGTGTCCTATATGATAAATGTTGGCAACTTAGATTTATACGGCAAATAATAACTGCATATGTCATTCTACATTGGTATTTGATAGAGGAACTTGATGAAATTGTTGTGCTAATAATAAGTAGATTGGTGGGTAAATATTATTGACACATTGGTGTGCCAATAAAGAAGAAAGTGAGAAGTTTAGAGCGGTGGGGTTGAGCGGTGGCTTTATGGCATGGACCAGCTTATTAACATAAAATCGAGCTCCTCATCGTTACACCCCGCACGCCGACTCCTCCAGTTCTCGCCTACGGTTCGGGGGAACCGCGTATTTCCTCTCCTTCCTTCTCCGATTTCTTACTCCCTCGCCGGATTACGGGCTGGATCTAGGTCTGGTGGCGACTTCTATTCCTCAACGACGATTTTTTCCTTCTCATTTTGTCGCCGGTGCTAGAGAGTTTACCGCGATTTTGAGTTTGTGCCTCTGCTGCTGTGCTCAGGGGGTTTTGATGTGTGTGGACAGTAGTTGTTGGCCGTGCAAATATGCACTGTGAGCCCTTCTTCCTCTTTCTTTCTTCTTAGATTTCATTACTGATTTCTCATGGTTGATTTTGGCTTTAACTTGGTAATGGTTTTGAGGGGTTTAGTTTCACTCTTATTGGGAGAAGGAGAGAACTGCTGCTTTATTTTCCTCTTATTATACATATCCGAGAGTGGGTTTTGTGATGTCTCCTGATACTAATAATTACATATATAGTTCAGTTGCTGTGTACACAAATAGTTCAGCTATCTTTTAGTAATGGTTGTTATGTTTTAAAGAGTTGCTGTTGACGATACCCCAACTCCACTGCAATGAATATTGGGGGGGGGGGGGGGGGGGGGGGATTCTCCTTGCGGTTACATGCTATTAATATTATTATTGAGGGGGGTTTGAACTTAATAAGAACTTTCATATGTGATGGGGAATTGTTAGGAGAATTGTTGTTAACTGGGTATTAAGTGATGGGGAATTAATATTATGTTTTGGGCTTTACATTACCTCCTGACCAGTTGCTGCTACCTGTTTTATTATTGATTTTGCCTAAGCTGTACCAGCTATTGTTATAGAAAAGTTATATAGTTTTATGATTGACTGACCGACTATATAAACTGTGTATGGGAGGGCCTACCTATAGAACTTTTGTTGCTGGGACCTCTCTATTGTTCCTTTTATGGTTATGAAAAATAGAAGGTTGGTTCAGTAGCTTCCAAATGATGTCGTCATATACTGAATGTTGTAACTATAGCGAGGTGCAACCCCGATATAAATGACCCTATATGATACGGTTCCTATACAGATACCGCGAAGGATGGCACCTCAAAATAGACATGACAATGCTATGAACACGGATACTGATGGTGAGAGCTACCTGTTTCATTTAAGCTTTATGTCTTTACTTTCTTTTTACATACGCACTCTTATTATACTGAATGTTAAATGCATAGTTGATATCACTGATAATTAATGTCGCTATATTGTATGGCCTTGATAAAGGCAAACAGGCGAATTACTTCTGAGGGGATTAATAAATATGAATAACTCATTATTATGTAAACGTGTCGACACGAGGTTATATTACGGGCGACTTGAAATGCATGCACATGAATGACCCTTCGGGGTAAAGGACCCTTCGGGGTAAAGGACCCTTCGGGGTAAAGTAAAAAGGAAAAATGATTCGAATCGCCCCTAATATATCCTAAGAAACGAAATATTCATGGAAGTAATGATTTAAAGGGTTATAAAGGTACATTGATAAATGCTTATAGACATGAAAACTGACATGAAATTATGTATTTGCACTGCTTCCATGATATAGATACAGTTATGATACTTGCATGACATGTTCCATAGTTCATATGAATGCTACAGCTTCTTATACTATTTATGATTACTGACATGTTTCCCCCAGTTATTATGTTCTTTCATAAATACTGATACATGGACACACTGCTTTAATGTTACATAATATGGTTATGATTCTCCACTGCTCATACTGTTTTATTGGTGCTAACATGTTCATATAGTTGTATGCTTCATAAGTTCACTACTGAGACAGAAAATGGTTAGTATGGAAAATATATTTCTAACTGCATAAGTTTTTCTAATTGTATATAGAAATGAAAGAGGTATATCCTCACTTAGTCATATTTTCATGACTAAGTCCGTCGTCAAAATTTTGTAGGTATCGGACATGACTTTGGATACGCAAAACAAAAGAATTGATTATGGATAAAAAGAAAAGATTCAGCAAATAATTTAAAGTATGCAAAGTAAATTTATATTATGTGTTGTTTATTTCATATTCACTAGCCGCACTTCAGCCTGGGACAAATGTATGAACATAGCTTAGATACAGATGTATGTGGGGTCTAAATAGGGGCCTCACATCCGCACGGGGTGTGGCCTCACCCCAAGGGGGGGCGGCCCGATCGCACCCCAAAGGTGCGGCTCGGCCGCACCCCTAGAGGGGTGCAGCGGCTTGGCCGCACCCGAGGAGGGGTGCGGCTGGGCCGCACCCCATGAGGGGTGCGGATGGGTCGCATCCCTTGAGGGGTGCGGTTCGGCCGCACCCCTTGAGGGGGGGGGGGGGGGGGGGGGAGGGGTGCGGTTCGGCCGCTTCCCTGCGTGCCCGAAATGTGAAAGTGCTCTGAGCGCGCTCAGAAGTGTTCTGAGCGCGTAACGAACGGGGAAGCGTTCTGGGCGCGCAGGGAAGCGTTCTTGGTGGAATCCGGAACCCGAAGAGCGGGCGGCGAGTCAGAAGAGGGGGGATTCACCCTAACCTCGTTACGGGGGAGAGTGGCTCGGCCGTACTCTAAGGGTGGCGCGGCGCGGCCGCACCCGAGGGGGTGCGGCCTTGCTTGGCCGCACCCCAAGGGGGTGCGGCCGGGCCGCACACCACATGGGGTGCGGCTTGGCCGCACACCACATGGGGTGCGGCTTGGCCGCACCCCAAGGGAGTGTGGCCTGGCCGCACCCCACATGGGGTGCGGCTCGATCGCAGCCCTCATGGGGTGCGGTTTGGCCGTACCCCCCACTATGAGTGGTGCGGCTAATCGCACCCCACTAGTGGGGTGCGGGCTAATCGCACCCCAGTAGTGGGGTTCGGTCATGGTGGCGCGCGGCGTGTTCTCGTACTGGCGGTTGGCGGTGGAAATGGCGGGTTCGGTTTCCTCAACTCGAGCGATCATGCGTTGACCGTTGACCCCACCTCTCTTTAGTGAAGTTTTCTCTAGACGCACCTCAAGGCCTTTATGAATGTATAACAATTATCAATAGTGATAATTGAACCCAAATTTCCACTTTGTCAAGCAAAGATGACAACCATCACAACATATGATTTTTGTTGAATAATATTGAACTATGTTTTATATATACGTATAGAAATATGGATTGCCCTGCCTAATGTTTTCATTTAAGCTTTATGGCTTTACTTTCTTTTTACATACGCACTCTTATTATACTGAATGTTAAATGCATAGTTGATATCACTGATAATTAATGTCGTTATATTGTATGGCCTTGATAAAGGCAAACAGGAGAATTACTTCTGATGGGATTAATAAATATGAATAACTCATTATTATGTAAACGTGTCGACACGAGGTTATATTACGGGCGACTTGAAATGCATGCACATGAATGACCCTTCGGGGTAAAGGAAAAAGGAAAAAGGATTCGAATCGCCCCTAATATATCCTAATAAACGAAACATTCATGGAAGTAATGATTTTAAGGGTTATAAATGTACATTGATAAGTGCTTTTAGACATGAAAACTGACATGAAATTATGTATTTGCACTGCTTCCATGATATAGATACAGTTATGATACTTGCATGACATGTTCCATAGTTCATATGAATGATACAGCTTCTTATACTATTTATGATTACTGACAAATTTCCCGCAGTTATTATGTTCTTTCATAAATACTGATACATGGACACACTGCTTTAATGTTACATAATATGGTTATGATTCTCCACTGCTCATACTGTTTTATTGGTGCTAACATGCTCATATAGTTATATGCTTCATAAATTCACTAATGAGACAGAAAACGGTTAGTATGGAAAATATATTTCTAACTGCATAAGTTTTTCTAATTGTATATAGAAATGAAAGAGGTATATCCTCACTTAGTCATATTTTCATGACTAAGTCCGTCGTCAAAATTTTGTAGGTATCGGACATGACTTTGGATATGCAAAACAAAAGAACTGATTATGGATAAAAAGAAAAGATTCAGCAAATAATTTAAAGTATGCAAAGTAAATTTATATTATGTGTTGTTTATTTCATATTCACTAGCCGCACTTCAGCCTGGGACAAATGTATGAACATAGCTTAGATACAGATGTATGTGGGGTCTAAATAGGGGCCTCACATCCGCACGGGGTGTGGCATCACCCCAAGGGGGGGCGGCCCGGTCGCACCCCAAAGGTGCGGCTCGGCCGCACCCCTAGAGGGGTGCAGCGGCTTGGCCGCACCCGAGGAGGGGTGCGGCTGGGCCGCACCCCAGGAGGGGTGCGGCTTGGCCGCACCCCCTTGAGGGGTGCGGTTCGGCCGCACCCCTTAAGGGGGGGGGGGGGGGGGGGGGAGGGGTGCGGTTCGGCCGCTTCCCTGCGTTCCCGAAATGTGAAAGTGCTCTGAGCGCGCTCAGAAGTGTTCTGAGCGCGTAACGAACGGGGAAGCGTTCTGGGCGCGCAAGGAAGCGTTCTTGGTGGAATCCGGAACCCGAAGAGCGGGCGGCGAGTCAGAAGAGGGGGGATTCACCCTAACCTCGCTACGGGGGAGCGTGGCTCGGTCGTACTCTAAGGGTGGCGTGGCGCGGCCGCACCCGAGGGGGTGCGGCCTTGCTTGGCCGCACCCAAGGGGGTGCGGCTTGGCCGCACCCCACATGGGGTGCGGCCTGGCCGCACCCCACATGGGGTGCGGCTCGATCGCAGCCCTCATGGGGTGCGGTTTGGCCGTACCCCCCACTATGAGGGGTGCGGCTAATCGCACCCCACTAGTGGGGTGCGGGCTAATCGCACCCCAGTAGTGGGGTTCGGTCATGGTGGCGCGCGGCGTGTTCTCGTACTGGCGGTTGGCGGTGGAAATGGCGGGTTCGGTTTCCTCAACTCGCGCGATCATGCGTTGACCGTTGACCCCACCTTAGTGAAGTTTTCTCTAGACGCACCTCAAGGCCTTTATGGATGTATAACAATTATCAATAGTGATAATTGAACCCAAATTTCCACTTTGTCAATCAAAGTTGACAACCATCACAACGTATGATTTTTTTTGAATAATACTGAGCCTATTAGTGAAAAAGACTTGTACGTTCTGCATATAAGTAGTGAATATATATAATACTAAGAACATTTTCTTGATGAAACGGTCCACACATACAGGATTTCATTTTTGAACAGGCCATACACTCCAACCCATGCATATCTCTGCATACGGAGCGTGGTCCATGTGCAGTGGGTTGTTGAGGTGGGGTCTTGAACCCACAACCTCTTAGATATAGAGGGACTTAGCGCCGGTCGGCCTCCATCACCGTAACAATTATGACATCTTATAATATAATTCAATGTGTTATTGAAAAAAAGTACAATTTTAGCAAGAAATTTATAAAATAATGTATCAGATCGTTCATCTCGCAATTACACCGTGTTCGAAAGCAATGTATCATATCGTTCATCTCGCAATGCCGACAGTAACTGCGCTTTGCCCTTCGGACGACATAGCCTAGCGAACCAAAAATTTGAATTTTTTGGATTGAAATTTCGATCCAAGAGGATGTTTTGCGTAACACCCATGTCCATGTAAATAGCTTATAGCATGAGTCCGGCCGGGCCCCAACGGCATGAAACATCCACAAGATAGTTATGTTAATAAATGGTACATAAAATAAGGACATTATTAATAGCAAATTGGGTTTCGTTATTAGCAAACCAAAATAAACCGGGTTCACCAATATGAAGTCTTTTTTCTCAATCTAAGAAATGCGCTATTAGTAAACCTTATTCTCCCTCTTTCCGCCTAAACCGAAAGCCATATTCCTTCGTTTTCTCCTCGCCACTATTCGCGATAACGCAACCGGCTATTGCGAAACCTATTCCTCGATAAAAAATGCCAGTGTCGCCGCCGGCTATTGCGAACCAGTGAGGACGAAAACGCCAATTGTGTTCCGGTGGAGGATGAGGCGGAATGTGTAAAGTCTACTAGATTAAGGTATATTATTGTTAAAGACTCATCGTCCATATTAGCCACTTTGTCTAACTCAAGAGTTCTCATGTTCCGGTGCATCTACTTCATTTTGATAACATTTTGAATGAATTTTATGCATGATATACAACATTTTTTTGGAATGAAAAAGGATTTTAATTTTCGCATTATGAAGAATGTACTTTTTTTGGACAAAGAAAAGAAAGAGTAAACTCTAAACAATATGTTTTTTAGACATTATTGCCACTTAACAATACTTGGAAACGCTTCAACAATACCAGAAAATTTTATTTTATTTTAAATTTTTGATGGTTTGCTAATAACAATAAAGTTTGCTAATAGCCGTTTTCAAAATAGATGATTTGCTAATAACCATGATTTGCTAATAACAACGTCCTAAAATAAATGTGCTAAACAGCTCGAAGATTAAATTGTTTGATAATTAATAATATGTTCGCGTGTGTCGGGATCGACTCGGGAGCTTTTAATGGGTTGCGTGTCGACCTAGGGTTTAGTCCTTATGTTGGAGATTGTTAAGGATTTAATAATATGTCCGCGTGTCAAACCGACACGGCAGGTCTTAACGGGTTATGTGTCGACCTAGGGCTTGGTCCCTAAGCTGGAGATACTATATATAAATACGCATTCCAAACTCGATGTTGTATTGTAGAATATCTTGAGCGCCTCTAACCCTAAGATACTATATAATCTTATTCCAAATTTGATATGACATGTAGAATATCTTGAGCGTCCAAACCCTAACATAAATCACAGCGGAAGATTAATGCATTATCAGTTTCTTATCTAGCACATATTTTATGGTGGTGGTGTCTTTGTCCAAACTCACCACCGGTGCAAAAGTGTCTTTTATCCATCATTTCAGCGTAGTTACGTACTTTCTAACAATTTCTATCTGGTCAATTGTGTTCCGTTACAGTCCTAAGCCCCCATCATGGCTCCCTCGAAACGCCGATTTCCGCGCTATTGCGGCCCTAGCATCACGCCCTTCGCAACATCCGCCGCCTTCATGATCTCGGCATGCAACAAATAGTTGCCCAGCATGCAACTACACGCTCGATCAACTCCCCAATGACCCCCATCAACATCGCCCAGTCCAGCACTTGCGACAAATTAACGCCTCCCACAACCTCACATGCGAAACTAATGCCAAATTAACATCTGATCATGCCCGGACTCTGCCATCCACCTCAGAGGGAACCTGAACCCAACAATTTTTCCGACCAAAAAACGAAAAAGCTAGAGATAACCAAGATAGCATATAACAAGAAAGAGCACGAGCTCCTTGGAGGTTTTTTCGCACATCCAAGAGACGCGAATAATCTTCGCCTCCAACCGGAAAGAGTTGCAATTAATAGGCTCGAGGACGAAGGAAGCGAGTAAGATACTCACAGAGGATCCTTCCACGCACGCGATAATGCTGCTAATCTAGGGCACGTGGCATTTGCCCTTGGCTACAATAATTTCAAAATATTAAAAAAATATTATTTTAATTTTCAGTTAATGGGCCAGCTTAAAATAAATAAAAACGATAGGCATTAATAACTTCTTCAAAACAATATGCTGAAATTTTAAGAGGCCGACCTGACAAAAATATTGGTTAATTGCTTTTTATTTTTTATTTATGTTAAAAACAAAATAATTGACCTGTCCCATTAAATATATAATAATATATGTAATACTTCATCAGCTAGTTTGACCACCATGCATTTCCGCCAAATTATAATTATAGTTATTATTATTATCAATTTAAATAAAATCGCATAAAGGTCGGTACTTTACAAGCCGCTGCATTTGAAGTTAACGGATCCAATACTGATGGCGTTAGTCGTCATGCATTCGTCACCAGGACCAATAAAATTGTACCGTGTGTCATATTCATTTCGGCACCGACCGGCGGCATTTCGGCGGTTTACTCAAAAGTTAGTACGGCACCTTAAATCACCTTAAATTAATAAATTCTACTGTTTATTTTCTTCAGCACAAATTTGATCATTTTTTAATACGGCCATATTATATGAATATATTGACGGAAACAATCAACACCGTTGAATCACAGATCATGTGCATGTATTTGCTCCCTTACAGTGATCTACTATGAGTACCGTGTGTTGCACGTGCCTAGATATCCCTAGAGGCATTCAAGTGAATATAAAATTTTATAGTGCGCTCAAGGCACCGCTTGCGGGAAGAAATCGGCCGGTTCAGCAGTCCTTTTTCGATTTTTAATGCGGTGGATTTTATTAAAAAAAATGGCCAGACATTCGAGGACATTCGTGGGCCGCGAGATTTGGCTTTGGATGGTTTGATGGGTAACGCACGATAAAGAATCGTGTGTTACTCGTACCTACCTATTTCTCCAAGAGAATACGATAAGCCTCCAAATCGTTCTGTGTTCGGGCAAGGGTCCCCTGTGTGAAACGAGCCTCACAATTGCGCATATATATATAATATTAATTACCTAAAC
This sequence comes from Dactylorhiza incarnata, assembly GCA_033032865.1. Taxonomy (NCBI): domain Eukaryota; kingdom Viridiplantae; phylum Streptophyta; class Magnoliopsida; order Asparagales; family Orchidaceae; genus Dactylorhiza; species Dactylorhiza incarnata. Next base: position 294,102 of record JAWHQI010000626.1, on the reverse strand, counting down.
TTCTCATAATTAGCATAATTACAGACTACACTCGTTATGTTTTGAAATTACAAAAATCTCTCGTGTAATCTTACATTTCATAATATACATGCACAAAATTTCCACTTTTAACATTTTCATCGGGGGATATTTCTATACATGCATGTTATGAAATCTAAAATTGTAGAAGAGGTTTTTGTAATTTCAAAAGATAAAAGTGTGCAGCCTGTAGCTTTCCAAACATAGAGGTAGTGGTTGACGTAAAATAGATTTTCTGTGTGGGCGGAGTGCTAATTCATTTGAAAATTTTAATTATCAAATATTAAAAAATTATTTATAGTATATTAATGTCAACTTTTTTTATATTATATTCATAATTTAAATGATTTTTTATACAATTTGTATAAATATATAGAAAGTATGTCTAATACTTTTCAAAGATTTTTTTTACAAGGTCTAAAAAAAATCTACATATTTAATGAATTTTTTTAAAATATATTTCTTTAATTATATAAAATATATATACATTTTCAATGATTTTTATTATCTAAATATTGTATTTTGTCAAAAATATCAAAATTTTGGTATTATGAGGATTTGAACTCAAGACCTCTCACTAAATTTTAATAACTTTAACATAAAGTCAAAAACTACTATGCTAACCTTAATTTGTCTATTTTTGAATAGATATTATATATAATATCTATAAGCCTGTAAGAACAAAAAAAAATTTTAAAGTAATATTATTAGTTATTTTTTAAAAAGAAATAAGATTTTGTTTGGTTCGACTTATTTGCTCCGATGAGTTTGAACTAAAACGTCATTGTCATGTTAAACATTTTATGCTCAAAACTAGTTTCTTTTCTTGATAACGGCAATAACATTTGTCATACCAAACATACATTCTTATCACAATGACGTGTTTGTCCAAACTCATCAGAGCAAATACGCCGAGCCAAACGAAGCCTAAGTGTGGGCAGCCACCCATGCTCGATCTCACGTAGGTCCGCCCATCGAAGGTCCCAATAAACAACCCTATATAATTATGCATTTTCACCCAGCAAAAATAATACAAAAATCCAAGTTGCTTCACGGGTAAATTAACCCTAATAAACGATACGAGGCTGTTTCAAATTCCAACGAACCAAAAAAACTTAGGCGATTGTTAACCGCACCACAGTTTTGGCTATTTGCACTTTTTTGTATGAATTATTACGCGCCTTTTGGAAATATGCCTTGTACATGCATTTTGAGGAAAAGTGTTCGACACGAAAGTTGTAGATCTCGACGAGATCTACAACTTTCGTGTCGAACACTTTTCCTAAAAATGCATGCACAAGACGTATTTTCAAAAATTCGCTATAGTTACGCGCATGTTTCAATCAGAGTGGCAATATGCCTTGTGCGTGCATTTTTAGGAAAAGTATTCAACATGAAAGTTGTAGATCTCGACGAGATCTACAACTTTCATGTTGATCACTTTTCCTAAAAATGCTTGTACAAGGCGTATTTCCAAAAGGCGAATAATAACTCATACAAAAAGAGTGCGGATAGCCAAAACTGTAGTGCGGATAACAATCACCAAAACTTAATATAGATAAGGATTTTAGGCGAAAATTTTCTGTGCGTGTAACGCACGAGGAGTATCGTGGGGGAAACATAAATTCCTCTTAAATTTTCATCTTTTCACAAAATAAGTCACAAAATTTTGATCTATGCATTTTTACGCTCATTTTAAGTACTTATGTGACTATATTTTGGTGCGAAAATACAACTATTGTTGCGGCTTCTCAGCGCCCTCGGTAGACCGGTTTCAACTCAGTCCGTCTTAGCCCGGGCGGTCGAGCGCGCACACAGTCAGAATGTTGCAGAGAGTAAATGCTGAAAATGATACACACAGAACTTTAGCGTGGAAAACCCTCCAAAGGGTGAAAAACCACGTGGCCAGGGCGGTGCTGGCCGAAATCCACTATCTCAGACTGTTACAATGCCTTTTTGGAGAAAGCGAGGGCGACAGGCCGCGCCTCGTTACAATTGTGGGAGAGAGAGAGAGAGCTCCGTGGGTGACAGGCCACCACTTAGGAGTCGATCGCCTTGCTGCGTGTCTGGTACGGCTGCGCGCTTGCCAGGAGTGCACCTCGCGGAGCACTTTGACTTTGCTGTTCGGGCTTGGGGTGCTCGCCTGAGAGGTGGCGCAGCACTTCTTCTCAGGTGAGCGGCGTTCGCAGGAGGAACCTGTCAGTTAGTAAAAACGAAGTGGCGGAGTGGCGGAATGTAGAGAGAGAAGCTCTGAGGAAGAAACGAAGAGAGAGAGAGTCTGGGCTCGAATGAAAAAGTGAATCCAAATGAAGACCCTTAGGGGTCTATTTATAGGCTTGGAAGGTGGAAGTTACGGTGGTTATGCGGATAACCACCAAATGGAGGGCCGAGATCGTTGGGGACGATTGAAGGGTCGTGATCGCGCGAGATGATCGGAGGGCCGCGAGGGACTCGGTGGGATCCGACGGAGGAGGGTGAAGGGCGGCGACGGCGATGGCCGGCCATGGGTGGCCGGCCACGGCCGCCGGCCATGAAGGGGAGAGAGTCTGTCCATTTCTTTTTTTTTTCTAATTTCTAAAATTTTGAAGTTAAAAGTATTATTGGCATTTCTTTTTAAATGGAGTATGTGTACATGTACACATGATTCTTTTGCTATGATGACCCATTCTACTTACTCGTGTGAATGTTATAATCATACGCAACAGAACCACCGCGATCACGTCCCGCATACCCCACCACCGGCCAATGCTTAATTTGATGTCCTATTGCATAAAAACTGTAGTGCGGATAACAATCGCCAAAACTTAATATAGATAAGGATTTTAGGCGAAAATTTTCTGTGCGTGTAACGCACGAGGAGTATCGTGGGGGAAACATAAATTCCTCTTAAATTTTCATCTTTTCACAAAATAAGTCACAAAATTTTGATCTATGCATTTTTACGCTCATTTTAAGTACTTATGTGACTATATTTTGGTGCGAAAAGACAACTATTGTTGCGGCTTCTCAGCGCCCTCGGTAGACCGGTTTCAACTCAGTCCGTCTTAGCCCGGGCGGTCGAGCGCACACACAGTCAGAATGTTGCAGAGAGTAAATGCTGAAAATGATACACACAGAACTTTAGCGTGGAAAACCCTCCAAAGGGTGAAAAACCACGTGGCCAGGGCGGTGCTGGCCGAAATCCACTATCTCAGACTGTTACAATGCCTTTTTGGAGAAAGCGAGGGCGACAGGCCGCGCCTCGTTACAATTGTGGGAGAGAGAGAGAGAGAGAGAGAGAGCTCCGTGGGTGACAGGCCACCACTTAGGAGTCGATCGCCTTGCTGCGTGTCTGGTACGGCTGCGCGCTTGTCAGGAGTGCACCTCGCGGAGCACTTTGACTTTGCTGTTCGGGCTTGGGGTGCTCGCCTGAGAGGTGGCGCAGCACTTCTTCTCAGGTGAGCGGCGTTCGCAGGAGGAACCTGTCAGTTAGTAAAAACGAAGTGGCGGAGTGGCGGAATGTAGAGAGAGAAGCTCTGAGGAAGAAACGAAGAGAGAGAGAGTCTGGGCTCGAATGAAAAAGTGAATCCAAATGAAGACCCTTAGGGGTCTATTTATAGGCTTGGAAGGTGGAAGTTACGGTGGTTATGCGGATAACCACCAAATGGAGGGCCGAGATCGTTGGGGACGATTGGAGGGTCGTGATCGCGCGAGATGATCGGAGGGCCGCGAGGGACTCGGTGGGATCCGACGGAGGAGGGTGAAGGGCGGCGACGGCGATGGCCGGCCATGGGTGGCCTGCCACGGCCGCCGGCCATGAAGGGGGCGGCGGCCGGCGGCGGCCGGCGGCGGCGGCCGGCGGCGGCCGGCGGCGGCCGGCGGCGGCCGGCGGCGGCCGGAGGCCGGCCGGCGGCGGCCGGCCGGTGGTTGGCGGCGGCCGGCCGGTGGCGGTTGCCGGCCGGTGGTGGCCGGCCGGCGGTGGCCGGCCGGCGGTTGGTGGTGGTTGGCCGACGGCGGTTGTTGGTGGTTGCGATCCCGCGCGGGGCGGTTGGGATCCCGCGCGAGGTGGTTTGGATCGGCGCGCGGTGGTTTGGATCCGCCGCGCGGGAGTGGGATCCGGTGTGCGAAGGTGGGATCCGGCGCGCGGTGGTTTCGGGATCCGCCGCGCCGTAATGGGATCCGATGTGCGGTGGTTACGGATTTCTCCATATATAGAGGGGGAACCCATCAACTATAAAAAGGTCTCTTTTTTGAACTATTTTTACAACTGGAATTTAAAACTACAATACAGTCCCTTTTTATTATGAATGAAATTACAGTTATATTTTTGTATTAGAAAAAAGTTTTGCACAGATCTCGAATATGTTACACGCACAAAAAATTTTCTCGGATTTTAGGCAGCTGGATGCTGAAACACTCCGGCATCTACAGCCCTTTATAGTTTCCACTTCCCCAAATCCAGTTGGCTACGCAACTAACAAAATCATTCACGAGGAAAATGGCCGACTTCAAGCCTTCCTATGATCAAGGAGAGATTATTGAATTGGAGGGAGAGAGAGAGAAATTTTCTTATGGTCTATTTTATTACTTGTGGAAAAAATTTTGGTGCGTTTGATATTTACTCTTTTATGTGCGATAAAGAAATTTTTACGCACTAAATCATATTTTTCGACTTCAATTTTTATTAAAATCATAAAATATTAATGTTTTTTATTTTTACGCTCATTTTAAGTACCATATACCCATATTCCGATCACAACTGAAAAAATACGTCCGATGTCTTTTTTTTTTTGCAAATATTTAGATACGGGTACTGCCGTGCGAGATAGAATACAGCCGCATGATCCACCCTAGAACGGTCAAGATTGTTTGCGAAAAAAAACGGAATATGATCATATTGAAAAAGCGTCCGTAATTTCAATCAATGACATGGAAAAAATCGTTCTTGCAAAAAGCAACGGTGTGATAAGGGGTCGCACACGATGATCTATGTTGTATGATTTTTTAGCACACGATGATCTATGTTGTATGATTTTTTTTTTGAAAAAAAACAATGTCCAAACCGTGATTGAAAAAAGCTACGTGCAGACCGCTACTTTAAGGGTTCACATATCCGTGATTTTTTAATTTGATTTGCACTTAACCGAATTTGTACATAGCCAAAATTGGGCTGCAAATAACAGCCTCCATTTTTTTGGCAGTTGTTAAACGCACTGCAGTTTTGGCTATCCGTACCGCAATTTTTATGAGTTATTACGCGCCTTTTGGAAATACGACTTGTACATGCATTTTTAGGAAAAGTGTTCAACGCAAAAGTTGAAGATCTCGTAGAGATCTACAACTTTCGACTTTCGTGTTGAATACTTTTCTTAAAAATGCAAGCACAAGCCGTATTGCCACAATGATTGAAATATGAGCATAACTATAGCGAAATTTTGGAAATACACCTTGTACATGCATTTTTAGGAAAAATGTTCAACACAAAATTTGTAGATCACGACGAGATCTACAACTTTTGTGTTGAATACTTTTCCTAAAAATGTATATACAAGGAGTATTTCGAAAAAGAGCGTAATAACTCATAGAAATTGCGGTGCGGATAGCCAAAACTGCGGTGCGTTTAACAAATGTTTTTTTTTTCTTGTTAGAAAGCTGGTTCGGACAAAAAAAAGAGTAAACATTTATGTGGTAGGAGATAGAAGTGGGTGGAGCAGTTAGAAGAAGGAATGTTGTAATCGTTACACCATAAAGTCTTCCTCGCCGTCCTATCAACCTCACAGTCCTCCATCTCCGGCACCGATAACCACCCACCATTGCAATGGCTCCGCGGCGATCATGGAAGCCCTTTGCCGGCCGGAGTTGCTGCAAGGCTGACGGCAACCACGTGGAGCTCGGAATCCTCAGTCTCAACCTGAGCCGGTGCCGTCCTGCCCGCTCCGACTTCTCCAAGAAGGTGGCGGAGCTTCCGTCGTTCCGCCGCCTGTCCTTCTCGGACCTGAGCAGCTCGTCGTCGGCGAGGTGCAACGAGGATTTCGCCCACTCGTTCGGTGCCGGGCTGTTCGCGTTCCAGCTCAGCGAGCTCAGGGCCATCACCGGAGATTTCTCGTCCGGGTATCTCCTCGGCGAGGGCGGGTTCGGCACCGTGCACAAAGGTTACGTCGACGACAGGATGCGGCCGGGACTCAAGGCGCAGCCGGTCGCCGTCAAGCTTCTGGATATAGAGGGGCTGCAAGGTCACCGGGAGTGGCTGGTGAGACAAATTTCAGCGCTGCTGTGGGCTTGCTTGACCTGCCACTGTTTGATGAAATTCCTGCAATTATTATTCATTTATTTCTTTTTTATTTGTTAATTGGCTTTCGGTCGAGTTGATTAGAAGTGTAGGGGTTAACTTTGGAGAAAATGTTTTCTTTTTTTTAGTGAATTATTATATAAATAAATTAAATCGGGCTCATTGAATTGTGATTGGCTGAACATATTTTTGTAGGCAGAGGTGATATTTCTGGGACAGCTAAGGCACTCGCACCTGGTAAAGCTGATAGGATATTGCTGCGAGGACGAAGACAGGCTACTCGTTTACGAATTCATGCCACGCGGCAGCCTGGAGAACCATCTGTTTAAGAGTGAGTGCTACCTCCTAATCATCCACACCATTGATAGAATGAAAGGATGCTTGATATTATATATATATAGGACATATATGTATGAATAATGCTATACATACCTAAAGTCTACCTAAAAGCCACAAAAAATGGGCCCCACAGGTCACAAAAACACCCGATTTTAGGGGTTTTTTTTGCGCCAAACCCTAAAGTCGGGTGTTTTTGTGCCGAGTGGGGCCCACTTTTTGTGATTTTCACCCTAACCCTAGAAGAATCGGGTGTTTTTGTGACCTGTGGGGCCCATTTTTTGTGGCTTTTAGGTAAACTTTAGGTATGTGTAGTATTGTCCTATATGTATATATATATACATAATGACTTGTTCAAAAAAACCGGGCCCAGGGGGCCGGCCCGGCCCCGGCCCGGAAAAAGCCCGCCGAGGCCCGGGCCCAGGCCGGGCCGGGCAAAGCCCGGTTTACCGGGCTCTTGAAAAGCCCGGTTTGGCCATGGCAGCTTGCTACCATGGCAGGCATAAGACCGGGCCCGGCCCGACCCTGGGGGCCTTGGCAGGCCCCCATTTGGAGGGAAAGCCCGAGCCCGGCCCGTTTTAGGCTAGGCCCGGGTCGGGCCCGGTTTAGGCTAGGCCCGGGCCCGCCGGGCTTTTTGGACAGGACTATTACATATATACAATTGACATTGCACATGCCCCCGTGCCCAGTACTCATCCCGCGGCGGAGTGCTTCGCCCGCCTTCGATCGGCGGGTTTATTTTAATTTTTTGGTTTAATGTTTTATTTTAATATATTTTTTTTAAATTATCAGTTTTTTGCATTTTTTTATTAAATTTTTTAAATTATTTATATAGTATTTTATTATAATTTTTTTTTAAAAAAACTCTACGCAGGTGGTCTGCGAATAACCAACCGGCTCAAAACTGTTTGGCTATTCGCAGACTACGGTAGTCTGCGAATAGCCAACCAGCGCAGAACTGAAATGCTATTTACAGTCCACCTGCGAATGGATAAGATCATTTGGATCTTGATCCGACGGCTCGTATTTATTTGTCGACCATGTTACGCCACACATGATATATAATAACTCGCAGGTGCATAACAATTTTTTTTAAACATAATAGTACATAAAATATTATATTGGGAGGAGAGGAATAGGCTGACCATCGGTTGAAAATTAATTTTGAGGGTCATCATAGCTCAAACTCTGTTTACAAATAGACAAATTTGATCTGCGAATAACAAAATTTGATCTACGAATAACCAACTTTTGGTCTGCTTATAACAAATCGCAAATAAAATGGGTGTGTCAGTGTCCCTTTGGTCACCCTCTAGATTCGCCTCTGATAACACATGTGCATCAGGCTGAATATTTGAATCAAGATCCTCTCCATTTCAAGTAAAAATGATAGTAGGTCCAAATTTATTTATGGCTGATTCAACAGGTTCATTGATCCCATCTAATTTTAATTTTCTTTTAATAAAAAAAGTTGACACCATTAAATCAAGTGAGAATACATCCGGACCATGAAATACTTGGTATTGGGTTAGTTGCCATAATATAATAAATATATTTATATTTTAAATCATGTAATAAACTTTAATATTTTTTTCACGAAATAACTTTTTTTTGTTACAATCAATTGAGCTAAATTATGCTCGCCCATATTCAATATTTCTTTTCTAAATATGCTTAAATGTTTTTTGTTTTTGAGTGCGGGCTAGCCTAAATTAGATGAGCATATAGTTAATCCAAATTGATTTTTTTTGCTTCAAAATACTTATAAAAAATTAATATAATTCTATACAAAAATATATATTTTAATAAAATTATACATTTATATTGAGATTATATAACTCAAAATGTAGTATATTGATAATATAACACTTGGGCTCGTTTGACACGACGAGAAAACAAATGAACGACGGTTCATAATTACCGTGTTCACGATCGCCGCCACATCGCCAAAAGGAGCCTTAAGCTCCGTTTAGCTCGGTGTTTTTACTCTGGTGAGTTTAGACAAAAGCAAATGTGATAGAACATATGTTTGTAATGACAACGGTTTTCGGCGCATAAATTTCTTACATCTCGTGTGTGTGTGTATATATAGATATTTATATTAGCATTAATTTGACCGTACTACTTAAAAATTGCATGCAACGGTCGGAAAATTTGAATAAATACATGATGATGTTGTCGAAGGGATTTCAATCTCGCTGTCATGGGGCACAAGGCTGAAGATTGCTATAGGTGCAGCAGAAGGACTCGCTTTCCTCCACGGCGCCGACCAGCCTGTCATCTACAGAGACTTCAAGACATCCAACATCCTCCTCGACTCCGTAATTATACCTTCCTTAAACATAATAATTAAGGTTCCGTTTGGCACGTCGGTTGTGATCACGAACGCGGTGATTATGAACCGTAGTTCGCGAATGCACTACCTCACGTACGTAAGGAATTTCAACCACCTTTATGTTTTAAACTAGTTTACTTTTTTTTACGGCGGTCATAACTAACCATCGTCGTGCCAAACATGAGTTCTATGAGGGTGACGTTTTTGTCCAAACTCACCGGAACAAAAAAGGCACGCCGTGGATTGTATGGCTCGCTCTGTTAGGCGCGGCTTATTTGCTCCGGTGAGTTTGGACAAAAACGCACGATTGTGGAATGTATGTTTGTCGTGATAATGGTTATGACCACAACCAAGAAATGAAAACAAGGCATTGTTGGCGGGCGGATCCGCTGCTGTCGCGCGGACGGCGCTGCCCTGCTGTGACCAACCGGTGTTCGGCGGGGCCGCGGCCGGGAGGTGGGGATCCGCCCCGCCTTGCATTTTCCACGAATTTTCCGCGGAAAATCAGCGCCGCCTTTGGATCCGGATCCATTTCATCATCTAATGGACAATAACTTTAATAGATATAAAATCTGTGGAGATTTTTTGGATTGAAAAAAACTATAAAAGAATGTGAAATGAAGAACCGGCCGTCGGATCAACAGACATTCGATCTGAACCGTGAAATGGATGAAGTTCCTTAGTTGAGGTTGAGGGGTGGGTTCATAACAATCACGTTCACAACCGCGCGCCATCACCTTGCGAAACGGAGCCTAGGTGAGGTCGTGCGTTCACGAACAAGTGAACAACAGTCCATAACCACCGCCGTGTTCAGGAACGCTACCACCGTGCCAAACGGGGCACCTAAGTAATTAATAGTTACATCAACTTCTTTCTTAACGCGATCACTCGCTCTTCCGCGCGCGCATGCATGCAGGATTTCACCGCCAAGCTCTCCGACTTCGGGCTCGCGAAGATGGGCCCGGCGGGCGAAGAAACCCATGTCACGACACGTGTGATGGGGACCCACGGCTACGCCGCGCCGGAGTACGTCATGACGGGCCACCTCACCACCAAGAGCGACGTGTACAGCTTCGGCGTGGTCCTGCTTGAGCTGCTGACGGGCCGGCGGTCGGTGGAGAAGTCCCGGCCGGAGAAGGAGCAGAAGCTGGTGGAATGGTCGCGGCCGTATCTCAGCAGCAGGCGGAAGATGGGCTGGATCATGGATCCGAGGCTCGCCGGTCATTACTCCGTCAAGGGGGCGAGGGAGGCGGGGGCGCTCGCTCTCCGGTGCATCAGTCCGCACCCGAAAGACCGGCCGCGGATGCCGGAGGTGGTGGATATTCTCCGAGGCCTGCAGAATATGAGGGACATGGCGGCGGTGAATGGCAGCGCTAGGCCGCCGAGCCCGGCGGCCGCAGGGAGGAAGGACTCTTCTGCGTCGCCGAGAGTAATTGACGGTCGCCGGCGAACTGGATCGAACAAGATTGCTTGAGGTCGTGATTAGTACTGTATAGCCGGAGTAGTGTTGACAGTATGCAGGGGCCTGTAAATATACGCCGTCCGTACGTATTCTGTTTTAAATGTCAGGTGTGAGATTTGATGATTGAATTTATTTCTTAGTACTTTATTCGATCATCAATATATATGATTTCTCGACGTTTTTAATAGCAAACTTTGAACGGATATTAGCAAATCATCAAAACTTAAGAAAATACGTGCTTTTTGAAAATACGTCTTATAAGTGTATTTTTAGGAAAATTGTTCAACATCAAAGTTGTAGATCTCGTCGAGATCTACAACTTTCGTGTTAAACATTTTGCCTAAAAATGCACGAGTTACGCGTATTTTCAAAATGCACGAGATTATTGTGAAATATTTTGTGCATTTTGAAAATACGCCTAACCCGTACATTTTTAGACAAAATGTTCAACACAAAAGTTGTAGATCTCGACGAGATCTACAACTTTGATGTTAAACACTTTTCCTAAAAATGCACTTATAAGGCGTATTTTCAAATAACACGCATTTTTTAAAATTTTGATGGTTTGCTAATATCCGTTCAAGGTTTGCTATTAACAACGTCCAAAATAAAATGTTAGGCTCTGTTTGGCAAGGCGGTGGCGGTCGTGAACATGCGGTGGTCAGACAAGTCGCTTTTAGAACGCCTGATCTCACCTAAGGAACGTCATATCCGCTTTTATGTACTTCAAGAAGGCGGTCATAATCATTGTCTTGCCAATTTTTGCTGAGCTGGCAAGAAAGTTTGACTTTTTGGTCAACGGACCTTAAAAGAGACATCTGATTGGTGTTGAATGGTCGTAGGCGGAGGATTTACTATGCAATGAAGCAAGCGAGGAGGCCGACCAAACGCGATAATCGGGAGCGGAACGTGGAGACGGACTCACGGCACAAAAATTGCGATAATGAGCGATTTGTAGGTAGTGGGTTTTTTCCACTGATGTCCTAAAATTAGCGTTTGACACGGCGTTTTGCAAAATAGCGGCACACTACTGTGCAATCGTGGAGCCAAGCAGAGCCTTAGTTGTGTTTGAAATAAGCTATTGTTGGGACACTACATCATATCATGCATATGGTAGCGCTCAAAAACCGCTACTATATATTAAAAAACCGCTACTGTAGGGATACGGTAGCGGTTGTGCGTGTGTTGCATTTGCCGCCGTGGTCGTAGAGTATGGTAGCGGTTAGACAATGTATTGTAGCGTCCTGAAACCGCTACCATAGGTACATCTATTATAGCATTTCTGGTTTTGAATGGTAGCGGTTATTGAGCGCTACCATTCTACAGCAATGACTACGACTCTTCATCGCTAGGCGTTTATTCTTGTAATTGGCAATGTTATGGTTTTCAATGGTAGCGGAGATAATATCTATTTTGTAAAAGAATTCAAATAATTTTTTTTATTAATAGTAAAAAGAAGGTGGGAGATAGCCCAAACCCTTCATGAATACAATCAATATATACAGATCACTTAATTTTCTTTAATAAACTCAACACATGAAAAAACATATATAATTATTACATGAAAATTATTCTCTTTCTTCTTCACAGGCTCATCCTTCTTGTCTTCTTCCTTCTTCGAAGCCTCTCTTGGTGCCTTATTTTCTCATACCTAAAACAAAATAAATGTCGTATAAATTAGAAGCAAGAAACCTAAAACAAATATTGATTTAACACGAAGAATGTCTAACCAATTATTTAAAAAATCAGATCAAATACAAACATATTACCTCTGCAGCATTGTGACCTTGAAACTTTTTATCAGCTATAACTAAAACTGCATCTGACAAACTTTTTGCAAAACCTCGTGCATTTTCAACACCATAGTGGCTAAGACAGACCACAACTAGATCATTCCGGCAAAAGGTCTTGCTTGCCAAATAATCTAGGATCACGAGCTGATATTCATGCAGAATAATACATCAGTCAATCTTATAGCAGTGAATAAATTCTAGAACTACATATAGACTCGCAATTGATGATATTAAAAAATTAATAAAACTAGAAGTGTAAGATATGTTACTTGTCCACAAACATGATCAATTGGAATATCTAATAAATTTGTCATTGATTGTCCAAAACGAACGCAAGTAAGTGCGTGATCTACACCAGCTTCATCTATATAATTTGCAACAAGTTGGGCAGTTTTTGACTCATGTCTTTGATTCTAACGAGACAAATTGAAAGATTCAGAACAAAGAAACATACGTGCATAAAGAACATAATTAAAATCATGCACGTCGTGAGACTTCAAAAACAGTGAAACGGAACTGTGAGCTGGTAAAGACAGAGATACACTAAAAAATTGTAGAGAAGTAATCAAGTACTAACAAAAATCATGTACATAATCTAAAATATCAAAAAGAAATCAGTATGCTGCACGAGCATTCTAGAAACCAAGTCAAGCTTAAGAATTCATAATGGTTAAGTGGAGAGGCTTGGGCTAGAAATTAATGAGCTAACTAATAAGCCAAGGCAAGCTTCAATTGAAGTTAATGAGCAAGATATAATAAGCCAAAACCTAGTTCAGTTGAACTTGAATAGAAATGTATATGAGTGTTGCGTACCCGTAAAAGCCTTGGGGTGCGTCTAGAGAACCCCGCTAAAGAGAGGAGGGGGAACCAGTCGAACCCCGGATCGCGGAAGTAGAAGACCCACCGCGCAAGAACGACGCGCTAGAAACAGCGCCAGGTAAGCACAAAACCGCACCCCACTGCCGGGGTGCGGTTAGCCCGCGCCCCACTAAGTGGGGGGCGGCTAGCCCGCACCTCACCCGCATGGGGTGCGCGCGGGTCGGCCAAGCCGCACCCTCCCCCATAGGAGGGTGCGGCCAAGCCGCACCCCCCATGGGAGGTGCGGCCAAGCCGCACCCCCCATGGGAGGTGCGGCCAAGCCGCACCCCCCCATGGGGGGTGCGGCCCAACCGCACCCCCCATAAGGGGGGTGCGGCCAAACCGCACCCCCCATAAGGGGGGTGCGGCCAAACCGCACCCCCCCTTGGGGGGTGCGCCCAACCGCACCCCCCCATGGGGGGTGCGGCCCAACCGCACCCCCCCTTGGGGGGTGCGCCCAACCGCACCCCCCCATGGGGGGTGCAGCCCAACCGCACCCCCCCCCCCCCCCCCCCCCCCCCCCCCCCCCCAAGGGGAGGGTGCGGCCAAACCGCACCCCCCCATGGGGGGTGCGGCCAAACCGCACCCCCCATAGGGGGGTGCGGCCGTAGAAGGGTGCGGCCAAACCGCACCCTCCCGTGCAAGGTGCGGCCCGGTCCCCCTCTGCGGAGGACGTAGCCGAAACCGCATCCCCGCGTCGAAAAGGGCCGAAGTCCGCTTTTCTCGGCTTCGCTCACTTTTTCGTCTCACCTCGCTCGCTTTTTGGCCCTGCTCACTTTTGCGCCTCGCCTCGCTCACTTTTTGTCTTTTCAGTTTCTCACTTTTCAGGAACAGTTTGTCGCCTTTCCTCAAAGGGCAAGACAGTCATTTATGAAAAATGGTGATCCGAGTGCCCCAAATCGAGAAATATGACTCGTCAGCCAAGGTGGTTATGGTGGTTACGACGACAAAATTACTGGGCTACCCCCGGCAAAAGCTATAAAAAGGCCCCCAAGGCTTCATTTAAAGGATCCGGACTTTGAGACGAGAGAGAGCTCCTTGAAGATTTCCACGGATTTCTCCTTCGGCGCTTGAAGATCATCTTCGAGGACTTAGAGAAATCCTTATTCGCGAAAGCGGACAAGGTTCTCGCTTTCGTTCCCAAGAAAGCGGACAAGGCTCCCGCTTTCGTTCTCGAAAGCGGACAAGGCTCTCGCTTTCGTTCTCAGGAAAGCGGGCAGGACAGTCTCACTTCTGTCCTCTCGAAAGCAGACAGGGCTGTCTCACTTCTGTCCTCTGGAAAGCAGGCACGGCTTTCTCACTTTGGTTCACTGCTGTACTCGTAGGAAAAGTACTTAGTTTTTCCGAGAGGTGGCCTGTCACCCTCGGAGTGCTCTCCCTCTTTCTCTCTACTATTGTAACGAGTAGCGGCCTGTCGCACTCGATCTCTTAGCATCCAGTTGTAACCTCTTAAGAGATAGTGAAATTTGGTCGGCACAGCTCCGACCACGTGGTTTTTCACCCTTTCCGGGTTTTCCACGCTAAAAAAGTCCCAGTGTACTCAACAATCTCAAACAAACTGTTTGCGCGCTTAGATTGCTCCCAAGCTAAGGCGGTTCAGTTGAACCGGTCTACCAAGAGCCCTAAGCGACCCGCAACAGTTTGACGCCGTCTGTGGAAAAAGTTCCCGAAACTCTCTGAGGGCCAACAATAATGGCAAGAAAGAGTGCTCGCACTACTGAAGGATCAATACCGGAGGGGCGCGTCGATCCAGCCCCCTCCCACTCGCTTATCAATGCGCCTCCCGGGGAGGAGGCGGTACCTGCTCCCGTAGCTGGGCTGGAAGTACGCATGCAGCAAATTGAAGAACACCAAGCTGAGATGTTGGCTCTCGTAAGGAATCTCGGGGTACCTCAAGTCCCGATCCAACCGCCGGCCCCGAACGCACCGCCACCCCCAGTTCCAAATCACGCCCCAAACGAAGAGGTCGTTCGGGAGGACGAAGCCTCGGAAGGATTCTCCAACGCAGCAAGCTCCGCTCACCTCGCCCGGCCAGCTAGGGGCCCAGAAGCTGACCACCATCGCAATCGCCCGAGAAGAGATGCCCCTGGTCAAGCAACGGGAAGAACCACGCGACATGATAGAAGAGGAGTATGTCCGAGCATCGAGACATTTGACGGAACGGATGATCCGTTAGAGCATGTCAATCACTTCACCACCGTCATGAGGATTTATAGCGCCCCTGATCAGCTCCTCTGTCAAATATTCCCGGCAACCTTGAAGGGACAAGCACGCACTTGGTTCCACTCCCTACCGAATGGGGCCGTCAGCAACTTCACGGAGCTGGCACAGCAGTTCGCGGACCAATTCGTCGCCAACCGCAGAATTGTCTGAGATCCCTCCCACCTCTCAGGGATCCGCCAAAATGACGGTGAAACACTCGAAGATTTCTTCAGACGCTTCAATACGGAGGCTCGTCAAATCCCAGGGGTGGACCCTGAGCTCCTGCGGGGAGTCTTTCTTGGAGGACTCCGCCCAAGCGGCTTCTACTCAGCTCTCATGAGAGAAACCGTGCCAAGTTACCCCGACCTCGTTCGCCGAGTTGAGGCTCAGATAGCCGCGGACGAGGCCATCGAGGCCCATCGCCGGCAGTTTGAAGGTAATCAAGGGAGGAAGAGAGGATCCGATCAAGCCCCCCGCGAGCGAGAGGAGCGGCGCGGCGAGGAGCGGCGCGGTGGCGAACGCCGTCGTAATCCCCAAAGGGACCAGGAACCGTTGCCACCCCGAATCTATACCCCATTGAACACCACTAGAACGAATGTACTCTACGCCATCCAGAACAACCCAGAGCTCCGCATGCCCCGGGCGCAACCCCCAAATCCAAGGGGTGACCAATCCAAGTACTGCGAATTCCATCGAGGGACCGGGCATACCACCGAGGAATGCACCAGACTTAAAGACGAGATCGAGCGCCTCGTCCGCCAGGGACTCCTGGGCAGATTCTTGCAAGGCCAGATCCCTAATCAGCACCAGCAGCCTAGGGAGGCAAGGGAGCAGCCTCCCGCTCCCCGAGGCGCGGGAGGAGGAAGACCGATGGTAGGAGAGATCGAGACGATCGCCGGACCCTCCGTCTCAGCGTCACAAATCCTCTCAATTGCCCAGTCCGGGAGGGACCACGAAGACAAGAAGCTCAAGCAGGACGTCACGATCGCTTTCAGAGAAGAAGATCTGCAGGGATTACGGCTCCCACACCAGGATCCGCTCGTAATACGTGCAGGGATAGGAGATCCTTGCTTCAAGGTGAAGAGAATACTGGTCGACAATGGAAGCTCAGTGGACGTTCTGTTCCTCTCCACTCTGCAAAATATGAAGCTCACAAAAGATCATCTCAGCCCTGCGGCCGGGCCCGTCTACGGCTTTGACAACAGACCTGTCCCGGTACTAGGGATGATCACCCTCCCCGTCACGTTAGGCGAGTTTCCAAGGCAATCCACATATAGCATCCAATTCGTGGTGGTGGAGTCTACCTCCGCCTATAATGCCATCTTCGGGAGGCCGCTCCAATCAATCTTCGGAGCAGTCCCATCCATTCCGCATCTGGCTATGAAGTTCCCAACTGCCGCCGGCATAGGGATCATAGGAGGAGATCAAGAGGCAGCCCGAACCTGTTACTTAAAGCAGGCTCAACCGGTAAAGGCGACCGCTTTGAACATCAATAACTTCGACCTCCGGGACGAGGCTACTTTACAGCGCGGAGCACCTGTTGAGGGGCTAATAGAAGTACCACTCTCCCGGCAAGACCCGGCTCGAACTGTTCAAGTCGGGTCACTTTTATCGAAAGAAGAACGAGAGGAGCTTACAACCTTCTTACAAAGAAACGGGGACATCTTCGCCTGGAGCCCGGAAGACATGCCAGGAGTAGACCCGGATGTCATCTACCACTCTTTAAACATCAACCCCGCCTGCCGACCTGTGATTCAAAAGAAGAGAAACTTTGCCCCCGAACGGTTGAAGGCGATCGAGGAGGAGGTAGCCAAACTTCTGGAAGCAGGATTCATACGAGAAACAGAATACCCCACGTGGCTGGCTAACGTAGTCATGGTAAAGAAGGCCTCGGGAAAGTGGCGAATGTGCGTCGACTATAGCAACTTGAACCAGGCATGCCCAAAAGACAGCTTCCCCCTCCCAAGGATCGACCAACTCGTCGACGCGACAACCGACCACGAGCTACTTAGCTTCATGGACGCTTACTCAGGTTACAACCAGATACGAATGAACCCGGCGGACGAAGAGCATACCGCCTTCCGCACCGACAGAGGAGTCTATTGCTACCAGGTAATGCCCTTCGGCCTTAAAAACGCTGGAGCCACCTATCAAAGGCTAATGAACAAGGTCTTCAAGAGCCTCATCGGAGAGACGATGGAGGTTTACGTGGACGATATGTTGGTGAAGAGCGTCCACCGTTGCGACCACTTAAAAGACTTGGGAAAGTGCTTTCAGCTTCTCCGTCGTTTCCAAATGCGGCTCAATCCCAGCAAGTGCGCATTCGGTGTGGCGGCCGGAAAATTCTTGGGTTTCATGGTAACCCATCGAGGGATTGAGGCTAACCCCGAAAAAATCAAGGCATTAGAAGATATGTCACCACCTCGTTCGATTAAGGAAGTGCAACATCTAAACGGGAGGATCGCTGCGTTATCCCGTTTCCTATCACGGACAGGAGACAAATACCTCCCTTTCTTCAAAATCCTCCGGGGAGCGCGCCACTCTGGTTTCCAATGGACTGACGAATGCCAGGCGACCTTCGAACTCCTCAAGCAATATCTGGCCTCACCGCCGCTTTTGTCAAAACCCACCCCGGGAGAGACCCTGTTCTTGTACCTAGCGATATCACCTACAGCTCTCAGCTCGGTACTCGTAAAGGATGAAGGGGGGGGGGGGGGGGGGGGGGTGGTGCAACGACCGATTTACTACATCAGCAAAGTCCTCACTGACACCGAAACCAGATACCCCGCGGCAGACAAGACGGCCTTGGCTCTTGTCTTCTCAGCCAGAAAGCTTCGGCCCTACTTCCAGGCTCATACCGTAAAAGTGTTGACACAACTCCCGCTACGGGCAATCCTTCAGAAACCAGAAGTCTCGGGGAGGCTAGTAAAGTGGGCTGTAGAGCTCGGCGAGTTTGACATTAAATTCCTACCGCGACCTGACATCAAGTCGCAAGTACTCGCCGACTTTGTTGTGGAATACACCATTCCGCCAGAAACAAACCTAGCCAAAGACGCCCCTAGCCCCCGGTGGACTCTCTATGTCGACGGTGCCTCAGGAACAGAAGGGGCAGGAGCAGGAGTACTCCTCGTAAGCCCCGACGAGATCACCTTGGATTACGGGCTCCGGTTAAAGTTCCCCGCAACAAATAACGTTGCAGAATACGAGGCGCTAATCGCCGGTCTCCGGCTCGCCATCGATTGCAAGGCGGAAAACCTGACGGTCTACGCCGACTCCCAACTCGTAGTCTCGCAAGTCGAAGGAGACTATGAGGCCAAAAGCGACCAGATGGCAAAATACCTCGCGCTTGCAAAATTGCTCCTTCAGAAAATCTCGACGCATCAAATCTTGCACATCCCCCGAGAGCAGAACTCCAGGGCGGATGCCCTGTCTAAGCTCGCCACTTCACCATCCAGCTACCAATCTCGAAGACGCCGGATTGAAGAGATCGTGGTCCCAAGCATACAGGGACCATGGGAGATCGCCGCCATCCACCAAGAAGAGTTATCCTGGATGACTCCATTGCGAGCTTACCTTGAACACGGACACCTCCCTGAAGATAGCTTAGAAGCGCGAAGGTTACGGATGCGGGCGGCATCATTCACCGTAATAGACGGAGAACTTTACAAACGGGCATTTTCGGGCCCATATCTAAAGTGCCTACCGACAGACGAGGCATACTATGCCCTCCGAGAAGTACACGCGGGAATCTGCGGAGAACACCTAGGCGGGAAGGCATTGGCGCGGAAGGTACTACGCCAAGGATTCTATTGGCCAACAATGAAAAGGGACGCAATCGAGCTAGTTCAAAAATGCAGGAGCTGTCAACTGCACGCCAATACATCCCATCAGCCCCCGGTTTCGCTTTCCGCACTCCAAGGTGCGTGGCCATTCGCGCAGTGGGGAATCGACCTTCTCGGCCCACTGCCTCTAGCATCCGGGCAAAGGAAGTTCATCATCCTGGCCATCGATTACTTCACCAAGTGGGTAGAGGCGGAGCCCCTGGCCAAAATCACGGAAGAAAACGCTAAACGATTCGTCTGGAAGAACATCGTCTGCCGCTTCAGCATCCCAACAACAATCATTGCCAATAACGGCACCCAGTTCACCGGGAAATCCTTCACCAAAATGTGCGAAGACCTGAAGATCAACCTCCGTTACACCGCAGTAGCACATCCACAAACCAACGGACAAGTAGAAGTCACAAACCGCACCATCCTCAAAGGATTGAAGACGCGTTTAGAAGAAGCTGGGGGACAATGGGTGGACGCACTCCCAAACGTACTGTGGGCGTACCGCACAACAGAGCGGACCCCCACGGGAGAAACGCCTTACAATCTCTGTTACGGTAGTGAAGCTATCATCCCCGTCGACGTCGGCGTTCCAAGCACTCGAGTGCTAACCTTCGATCCCAGCGAAAATGACGGACTGCTTCAGGAAAACCTCGACCTAATTCCCGAGGTTCGGGATAACGCTGCCCAGCGCGCCGCATCCTACCAAAGGCGCATAGCCCGAGGCTATGACAGAAGGGTAAAACCCAGGCCAATCAACGTAGGAGATCTCGTCCTACGCAGCATCGAAGCAGCCGACAAAGGCCCTCAAGGAGATAAGCTCTCACCAGCCTGGGAAGGCCCATACATTGTCACTACGGTTGTAAAGCCCGAAACATACAGGCTCAGAACGGCAGAAGGAAAGATTCTACCACGGACCTGGAACGCCCAGAACCTGCGCCGCTTTTACCAGTAACATAGTCATCTATCGTCAACTAAGCCGCGAGCCCCGACTCGTGCAAACTTATCTTACCGTTTATTATAAAGCCGCGAGTTTAGGCTCGTGCACCTATCTTCTGTTATGTACTAAGCCGCGAGCCCAGACTCGCGCAAACTGGTTTTATGTTAGAAAAACTATGTTTAAAAAAGACTCGTGCAAAAAGCCGCGAGCCAGACTCGTGCAAAAAGCCGCGAGCCAGACTCGTGCAAAAAGCCGCGAGCCAGACTCGTGCAAAAAGCCGCGAGCCAGACTCGTGCAAAAAGCCGCGAGCCAGACTCGTGCAAAAAGCCGCGAGCCAGACTCGTGCAAAAAGCCGCGAGCCAGACTCGTGCAAAAAGCCGCGAGCCAGACTCGTGCAAAAAAGCCGCAAGCCCAGACTTGTGCAAGCTAACTTTCTAAAAGTCGCGGGCTCAGAACCGTGCAAAGTTTTGCAGGAAACCCTCAAGCTGTTCAGATATAAAAACCGCCGCAGAAGAATCAAAACCTCCGAACTCCTCGCAACAAGATTCGGACTCCGGAAGTTTGGGGGGCTTATGTTGCGTACCCGTAAAGGCCTTGGGGTGCGTCTAGAGAACCCCGCTAAAGAGAGGAGGGGGAACCAGTCGAACCCCGGATCGCGGAAGTAGAGGACCCACCGCACAAGAACGACGCGCTAGAAACAGCGCCAGGTAAGCACAAAACCGCACCCCACTGCCGGGGTGCGGTTAGCCCACGCCCCACTAAGTGGGGGGGCGGCTAGCCCGCACCTCACCCGCATGGGGTGCGCGCGGGTCGGCCAAGCCGCACCCTCCCCCATAGGAGGGTGCGGCTTGGCCGCACCCCCCATGGGAGGTGCGGCCAAGCCGCACCCCCCATGGGAGGTGCGGCCCAACCGCACCCCCCATAAGGGGGGTGCGGCCAAACCGCACCCCCCCCCTTGGGGGGTGCGGCCCAACCGCACCCCCCCTTGGGGGGTGCGGCCCAACCGCACCCCCCATAGAGGGGTGCGGCCAAACCGCACCCCCCCATGGGGGGTGCGGCCAAACCGCACCCTCCCGTGCAAGGTGCGGCCCGGTCCCCCTCTGCGGAGGATGTAGCCGAAACCGCATCCCCGCGTCGGAAAGGGCCGAAGTCCGCTTTTCTCGGCTTCGCTCACTTTTTCGCCTCACCTCGCTCGCTTTTTGGCCCTGCTCACTTTTGCGCCTCGCCTCGCTCACTTTTTGTCTTTTCAGTTTCTCACTTTTCAGGAACAGTTTGTCGCCTTTCCTCAAAGGGCAAGACGGTCATTTATGAAAAATGGTGATCCGAGTGCCCCAAATCGAGAAATATGACTCGTCAGCCAAGGTGGTTATGGTGGTTACGACGACAAAATTACTGGGCTACCCCCGGCAAAAGCTATAAAAAGGCCCCCAAGGCTTCATTTAAAGGATCCGGACTTTGAGACGAGAGAGAGCTCCTTGAAGATTTCCACGGATTTCTCCTTCGGCGCTTGAAGATCATCTTCGAGGACTTAGAGAAATCCTTATTCGCGAAAGCGGACAAGGTTCTCGCTTTCGTTCCCAAGAAAGCGGACAAGGCTCCCGCTTTCGTTCTCGAAAGCGGACAAGGCTCTCGCTTTCGTTCTCAGGAAAGCGGGCAGGACAGTCTCACTTCTGTCCTCTCGAAAGCAGACAGGGCTGTCTCACTTCTGTCCTCTGGAAAGCAGGCACGGCTTTCTCACTTTGGTTCACTGCTGTACTCGTAGGAAAAGTACTTAGTTTTTCCGAGAGGTGGCCTGTCACCCTCGGAGTGCTCTCCCTCTTTCTCTCTACTATTGTAACGAGTAGCGGCCTGTCGCACTCGATCTCTTAGCATCCAGTTGTAACCTCTCAAGAGATAGTGAAATTTGGTCGGCACAGCTCCGACCACGTGGTTTTTCACCCTTTCCGGGTTTTCCACGCTAAAAAAGTCCCAGTGTACTCAACAATCTCAAATTGACTGTTTGCGCGCTTAGATTGCTCCCGAGCTAAGGCGGTTCAGTTGAACCGGTCTACCAAGAGCCCTAAGCGACCCGCAACAATGAGAGTTAATGTTATAGTCCAGGCCTCAACCTAATCAACTATTAAAAAACTTAGATCAGAAATTTGCCTTCAGGAGAACAGAAAGAAGTCAAGTTCACGGAAAGAAATAGAAGTCTTGGCTATCAGTCAACCTGTGATTACATTAGGATTGAGTTTAGAATTACCTCAATTAATTTCTCTTTGACGCATTCTCTAAATAAATTGGCACATAAACAAAAAATATTATGATAAATAACATATGAAGATGCCAGCTAGCAGAAAATCTACATGAACCAAGGTTTACTCTGCCATAAATACACATCCAAACACAAATACACATCCACACACACACAAACACCCATTCAAACAAACTCATACACAAACAAACATACAAACACTCATAATAAACACACACACACACATCCACATACACATCACACACACAAACAAGCATCCATCCACACACACAAATCCACACACACATACACATCACACACACAAATAAACATCCAAAAATTAACACAAACATACACACACATCCACATCTACACAAACACTCATAATAAAAAACACACACACAATCACCCACCCACAAACACATCCATAAACCCCCAAATCTTCAATCAATTCATCAATGAGATGGAGAATATGGCTTGGAGAATTATACCATGATATCAACCGGAACGAGCAGGAACGGGGCACAACTGGGCAGCAAGCTGGAACGAGGAAAGCCTCTGACTGGAAGCTGAAACGGGGCAGGAACGGGGCAGCAAACTGGAATGAGCAAAAAGGGAAATCGTTTGAGATGAAACCAGGGCAGGAAAAAAAGGAAAAAGGGCTTGAATATGAAGGGCACAGGAAGGAGATTTTTAACCTTTCTTCGACTTCGATCGGGCAGGAAGGAGATCGGGACAATGGCGGCTGCGATCGGGAAGAGGAAGAACAGGGTCGCCTTCAACAATGGAGACTCGTATTCTTCGATCGGGCTTGACAATGGCGGAAGAAGAAGCGGAAGAAGAAAGCCGGCAATGGAGGCCGTGATCGACAATAATGGCGGCTGCGATCGGGCATGACGAAGCGGAAGAAAAAGCCGACGAGTCGTCTTCGATCGGCAAGAGGAAGAAGTGGCAGCGATCGGGAAGAGGAGTTGCGATGGGGAAGAAGGCGCTGTCGCCTGTGACCGGTGCCGCCTACTATCGGGAAGAGAAGCGGCTGGCTGCGATCGGGAATGCGAAAACCTATCGTGAGAGAGAGAGCGGAGCGATTTTACGGGAGTGATTTCACGGCGAGGAGGAGAAGTCGGCACCTACAAGGCTGCAACCGCGTGCCGGCGAGGAGGAGTCGATTGTGACAAAGAGATGGCGAGGAAGAGGAGTCGGCACCTGCAACAACGAGTGTGGCGAACGAGACGAGGGCGGCAAGGGAGGCTAGGGTTTTTCAATTTTCCCTTTTCACGGGAGAGCCGAGAGGGAGTGTCTTTCACGGAGGAGTCGAGATTATTACTTTATCCACGGATCACGCAGCGTGTTGTTAATTAATGAGAGTTAAAGTTATAGTAGCGTTTATTTATCTACAGTTGCTGTTATAAACGCTATCATAAATATCTTTTGGTAGCGTTTACTTAACCGCTACAAAATAAGTGATACCATATGCATGATATGGTGTAGTGAGATTAAAGTGTTTACTCTAGAATAAGTAGGAAATATTTAATGCATCCTTAAAAGGGGTCGTTTGGTACGGCGGTGGCGGTCGTGATCGCAGTGATCGATTTTGAATCGTCGTTCATGAACTTCCGACCTTACCTAAAGAATGCCATCCACTTTTATGTTCAAAATTAAAATTTTCCCCTTTGTGGGGGTCATAACTCTATCATGTCAAACACATTTTAATTATGACCGTGATATTTGTTAACGTATTTTAAATAATATGCCCGCGTGTCCGAACTGACACGAAAAGCCTTAACGGGTTACATGTCGACCTAGGGCTCCTCCCCTAAGCTGGAGATACTATATATACCTCATTCCAAATTTGATGAGGAGTGTAGAATATCTTGAGCGCCTCTAACCCTAACATTCTCAAGATACTCCTGATTTTAGGGTTCTCGGTTTTGCCGCTCGATAGTTTTTCCGTCGTCGCTCTCGGTGTTCTCGTTTTTACACCGTAAGAAGCCTCGTCGTTCTTCTTTCGCCGAGGCGCTGTTTTCCTGTCGCAGATCGAGAAGAGGGAAAGCAGATCCCGCTGGATTCTGTCGCAGAATCGTCCCGTCCGCCGACCGCTTCCTGTGCAGATCTGGCCGGAGTTCCCTTGAGAAGCCTTCTTCCCGTCTCTGTTCTCGATTTCCAGATCTGGCAATCTACTTCCCGTTCCTATTTTCTGCGCCGCCTGGAGGAGTCCTCCTCTGCACTCTTTTTTTGTGGCTGCGGATCGAAGGAGGAGGGCTAAAGGATCTGTTGATCTTGTCTGGATCTCCCAGTTTTGACAACATGTTGTGATCTACAACTACTCAATTCTTCTATGACGCCGTAACTGGAGGTTGTCGCAGATTTGGGCAGATAATCCCTGCTCTTCCTCTGCTCTTTATTCTGGTGCAGTTTTGTGCTGCTTTTGCTCACCAAATCAAGTCCTGTTGCCATTTCCTACTACCAAAGAAGAAAGAAGAAAGGTCCTTTTTTTCTTCAACAAATATCTCTCCAGTGGGGGGAGTGGTAAATCTAGAGAGGAGTTGTTTCATTCTGTGAAGGTCGAGCTCTCTCGCAGTTCGTTTTTTGCGGCCAGATCTTCCTTGAATCTCTGTTGTCCTTTTGGTTCTTGGATCTCTGTTGTTCGAGGAAGCCGTTTGCCAATCGAATATAGACTTCGGCTAGTATTTTTAGCTGGAGAGGAGGAGCACATACAATCATTACTGGATTGGATCTGAAGGTTCTCGATCGTCCTCCGCACGGATCAGGTGACTTCTAGTTTTATTTCTCTGCGTGAAAACATGTTGAAGCGTAGTTCCTACGACATCGTGAAGTTGCAGTCCTTCGACGCTACGAATTTCCACGTTTAGAAAATCCATGTCCAATTGGGCATGAAAGAGCGCGAAATTTTCTACACCGTCCTCAGTGATTTCGCTACGACGCGTGAAGACGTGGACGAGTACCAGTGGAGCAAGGACGAAGATTTTTGCAGGGACTATCTCCTGCATTCCCTGAACCCTCGTCTCGCGATGACCTACAGTGCATACAAGACCGTGAAAGAAATTTGGGATGGCCTGAACGCACAATTCTAGAAAGAAGAGGGACTGCCGAAGACTCTCCTTGGCGAGAAATTTTCCAACTTCAAATTTAATGCAAACTCGTCAGTCACCTCCCAACTGATAGATCTGGAGAATCTGCGTCTCAAGTTGGAAGACGAATAGTCTGACATGTCCGATAACCTATTCGTGAGTCTGATCCTGAGCAAACTGCCTCCTGAGTGAAATACCTTCAAGACTGAAAAGCACAGATTGAAGGAGAGGATCGCATTGGATGAATTCAAAAGGTTCATCCACATCGAAGATCAAAACGCTGCTGGTAAAAGCCTGGAGCAAGCTGCCCAACCCTCACAGGTTACCAACTTCGTTTCACGACCCAGCAAGCCTCCTCAGAAGCCCGCAGCTCCCAAAAGTGAAGCCTTTGCACAGGTACAGGCCAAAGAGCCCTCTCTCAAAAGGAAAAGAGACAAGTGTCATAACTGTGGCAAGTGAGGTCACTGGGCAGCTGAATGCAAAGAACCGAAGAAGAAGAAGGACAAAGCCCCACATAATGCAACAAATATGTTGGTCGACATCTCCGGTCCTACGACGTTCATGGCCATGATTGGGAGCAGTCACCGCAGTTCGTCTTCAGAGTGGTGGCTGGACAGTGGTGCAACCTGTCATGTGATAAATGACAGAGTTCTTCTCACTGATGTCATTGAGGTCAGAGACAAAGTAGAAAACTGTAATGGAGGAGAGACTGAAGTCAATCATGTTGGGACAGCAAAGCTGATCCTCTCTTCAGGTAAAACTTTAACTTTACAACATGTTAGAGTAGTTCCTAGTTTAACTTAAAACTTAATTTTTATGAGTTTGTTAGATAAAGCAGGAATGTCCTTCACAGCCTCTAGCGGTAGAATAACTTTAACTATTAATTCACATTACTATGGTTGTGCGTATCTGATCAACGGAATGTATAGACTTAGTCTTAATAATGATAGCATAAACCAAGTGAGTTCAAACTTAATAGATCATAAATTGTTACATAACAGACTAGGATATGTGAACTACAAGAAAATGCGAGATCTAGTTAAGAGTCAAAACATTCCCTTAGATCTTTCTATTCGATTTGATAAATGTGAGGTGTGTGCACAAACCAAGATCACTAGAAAACAATTTAAGTCTGTTTCCAGGAGTACTGATGCGCGAATCTCAGCACACCGCTATAGGCGGTAGCAAGACTGCAGCACGAAACGGCAGTGTACCGATCGTTCAAGTAATATAAAATACGGGAGTGAATCCCCAAGTATCGATCTCGAAGGAACACAGTAAGGTGGAGCTAAATATCGAGGAAGGACTTGAGATTGAAGTCCTTTAGGTCGGATGGATTGCGGAAACAGGGGATTTGATTTGTAGAAAGTAAAGAGAAAAATATTACAACTACTCCTATGCAATGCCGCTATGCAAAGCTTCGCTAGGCGGGATGGAGACTACGTAGGCCTTGAGCGCGCTACTTCGGAAGGGCGGATGGACGAGTAGGCAAACGTAATGAGGGTCGCAAGCACCTCTTCGACAAGCACGCCACTAGCAATTGCTAGTGCGGCAAACGAACGCGACGGTGGGATGGAGGATGGAATGGGGCGCTCCTCAAATCAAATAAAACACAAAAGCATTTCACATAGACATGAAATATAGAAATACAAACAAGTTTATGTACCACTTCATCATAATATTTAGATCTAACTACATACACATCAATAAGAGAAGAATAAGGCAAGAAATCGACCGAATCTGAAGGCTCGTTGTAGATTCACGGTTGGAATCGCTGGGTTGTCAATCCGCGTTCAAGCTCGGTCCTCAACTACGTCCGGGGTAGAGAGAGCTGTCACGACTCTCCAATGAGCCCGTCTTCTTCGTCTCACGATCCGGTAAAGGTTGCAAACTTCCCCTTGCTTGATGGCAATGGCGGCTAAATCTTCCTTTGAAGCTATAGGATGAAGGAGGAGGCCGAGATGATCTCCGGGCTCAAGATTGGCGTGAAGAACAAGCCCGGAGCACCTCCTGAAAGTGGGCGGCGATGGACGGCGAAAAGGGCGCGGATCTGGAGCTCTGGGAGCGGGAAGAACGATCGATCAGAATAGGGCAAGACCTGCGGCTTAAATAGAAATTCTGTCAGAAAATGGTCACGCGCGGTCGAACGCACGACCGTGCGCAGACCGTGCGTTAATAAATGATAAAACTTGACTTGGGGAAGACGCTGCGCCGCTCGTGCGAATTGCTCACGCACGACCAATACCGCCCGTGCGTTAAAACGCACGGGTAAACTCCGAAGCTCTGAAATCAGGAAGACACAGGTCGACCGTGTGTTTTACTCACGCACGGGCGAATCCGCCCGTGCGTCAAGACGCATGAGTAAACTCCGACGCTCCATTTTCTGCCCAGACACAAACGCACGACCGTAACCGACTGTGCGTCAAGGAAACGCATGACCGTGCGTTATGCACAGACATTACTTCTGGGGAAAACGGGACGAACCGACCACCTGCATACAAGATACAATGGCTGGGAATACACGTCCAGCATCAGAAAAACATAGAAGAAGAGAAGGGGAGCGCCATGTGCTTACCCCCAACAACAAGGAGCGCAATTGCACACCGGAATGGGCTAAAAAGTGCAACTAGCATGGAATAGTACATATGAATGAAAACGTGCCTAAAATTTGGTGCAAAGACTAAAAAATCGGCACAGATGAGTCCATAAAAGTGTATATAATTGGGACTCATCACACCCCCAAACTTACCTGTTTGCGCGTCCCGAGCAAACAAATTCGGCGGAGTAGGAAAAGCATAGCTAGCCAAAAAAATTGCAAACATGGAATAGAATGCGAAGTTGAATACTTGTGTGCATAGAAGTTCATTAGAAGAAGTTTCTACATATGCTAGCTAATTTATAAAAGTGTAAATGCGTAAAAAGAAATTTATTTTTACTTAAAAATGGAATGTTGGTGAATCTCGTGGTCACGCATAGTACGAAAGTAAGCAAGTCGCGAAGGTGAATGTTACCCAAGACCGGAACTCAGAATTATCTCCATTGAAATCCATCAACGTCGAAAACCATAAGCTCGCCCGGTCACACTCTCTCCACGACGCTAGTGAACTCACAAGACGAATCGATAGGATTTTTTAGGTGTACACGAGGCTTAGGTTACGGTTTGGAATGCAAAGATAAACATGATGGCTTATCGCAACCCAAGAGAGCTCACAAAAGTGTTAATTCAAAGCTGCCACAATAATACACGTGTAACACACCCCCAGACTTGACTTTGAAACCGGGTGTGCACACGGCCTACAATAATCAATATCATTTAGATGTTTCAATTAAAACGCTGGGGTATACATCTATTTTTTTCTTTGCTTTTCTTTTTCTTTTCTTTTCATCCCCAGATCTAATAGCACAATTTTCAGCACATAGACATTTTTAAAACTTCCACATCAACACTGAAGTTTCGCATAACCGCACCGCATTGGAAAATTACAATTCATAAATGTTTTTAGCTTAATTTTTTTGTTGCGATAATAGGATTAGCTTTTAGGCCTTGGTGAAGTATGGTGGAGCTGAATCAAAAGATCGGGTAGGCACAAAATGGGCTAGCAATGGTTAGTGTATAGGAATGGTAAAACAAGGCTCAAGCTTGCCAAATAGATTGCCTACGTCACGCTTAACTTGCAAATCGTTCGCACCCATGCTTCGAGAGTCGCTTGGGGTAAGTTCTTAGCCCCCGAGAAAGGTAATCCTTCCTCCCGACTCGAGCAACACGAACCTCGCATTCGCTTACACACAATACCACGCTACCATTAGATTCAACCACATTCACCATTTTGAGTAAAATAAACTAAAATCAATGCAAATCTACTAATTATAAATTAGAAGCATAAATAGAAACTAATTCTACTCAAATCCCTATGCAAACACGAGTACTCAACTAGAGCACTGCAGGAGTCAACATTCCACTCCATCTTGCAATTATTTTGGCTAATACAGCAATTTCTACATCACAACCAAGAATTAAATATACGAGAGCATACAAACAAGCGAGTGCGCGCTAAAGTGGGTGTAGTGGTATGCTGTAAAGATGAACAAATAATATAACTGAAATAAAATACTTCTAGCATGCACTGAGATGTGCCCGTGCAGTGGGTACAATAAATATCTCTCCCCCAGACTTAAACTAAACAATCCAACACAAGATAGAACCATGAAATTCAAAATGAAGTCTCGGGAAAGAGAGTACCCAATGCTCAGCAAGTGAGCATACCAGAAGACGCGTGTAAACCAAGACAAAGCTGCAACATCCGCCAGAAGAATGACCTGCAGGGGTGAGCTCCGAAAAAACAAAAGAAAATGTACATACTAAAATGAAATATCATTAACTAAACTAAACTAGATAAAATAAAAATGCAGGAAACGTAAGATAACTACTGGGGTTATTGTCATCCCAGCACGACTTATTCAAATTTAAAACACCTCTAGCTAATGGGTCTATGAAAAGAAAAGTGCACAGGTAACTGTTCTAATACGCATGTCGGTAGCGGGTACCGATACAACGACAGAACAATTACTCCCCTACCTAAATAAAAATACCTGCTCTTCACAGGTAGGGGAAGCAGAAAGTAAGAAGTGGAGGAGGAGTCCTCATCACTATTCTCACCAAAAACATCCTTGCCCAGCAAGGTGTCATCTTCAGGGAGGCGGCAGGAAGAGAAGGCAATGAATGAGGCTTCCTCTATGGAGGAGGGATCAACTTCCTCACATAAGAGGATGCACTCATCATTGACTTGAGCAGAATGCTCCAAGTCCTCCTGAAGTACCTGTGACGACTCAACCCATACAGGATCAGATGAAGAAGAGGGGTCAAAGAATAAAGAAGAGGAAGAACATAAATAAAAATCAATCGGGGGAGTGGTCCCGGTATCACTCCCATTAGGATGGGAAAGTAAAATAATGTCAGCATTGTCATCAATGCTACAAGGTTCGGCGGGATCAACAGTGGTCAGGCCTAAGATTTGGACTTCCTCCACCGGTGCTGAGGAAAACTCCTCTTCACCTAGAAGGTTGTCCTCCTCCATAGGAGCAGGCATGACACATAGATCGCCAGCCTCACCCTGCGACACATCCTCAACAATGTCATTAGAGACGAATGTAGTATGCACAACATGGGGAGGAATAGTGCTTGGATAAATGCCAAGCACCGATTCCTCACAAAGAATCGAATCTACACACGGTGATGGATGCACAGGGGGGATAGGCTCAGCAATGTTAGTGCCTAGATCAGCCACACATCTAGTGACTGTGTCCACGCCATACCCTTCAAAATGTGAAGGTGACACAGACACATAACCAGATGTTGAAAGTGTGCTGCCAGAAGTAGGAGTCGGGACGATCCGAATATCCGGCTCGTCATCCTCGTCCAATTGGCGAAGGAATGCAACACAATCCTTCAAGGCATGATCCGTGCTTTGACAAAACGAGCACTGCCTTGCGGGCTTCTTTGGCACAGCAGGAGCTGAAGCCGAAAAGAAGTGTGACGGTAAAGGCTCATCAGAATAGCCATAGGACTTACGCGCACCATATGGAGTACCAGACGAAGTCGGTGCTCCATATACTGGGCCTTGAGTGCTAGGGCTATTATCTCCCTTTGGACATCTATCACTAGCGTGCGAAATATCTCCACAAAAGCGGCAACGAATATTAAAAGAAGCCCACACAATGTGAAGATAACAAGATTCAAAATAAAAAACACTATTGTGCAAAATACCACACCTAACAAAATTTTACTAGAGCAACCTAATATAAACAGTAAAATAGAATAAGAAGAAATAAAACAAAAAGGACGCGATAAACAAATGGAAGGGCTTCTCTCTCAGATTCTCCCTCTCCAGAAAACTCACACGTCTGTGTTCCCTGGCAACGGCGCCAAAAACTTGATGCGCGAATCTCAGCACACCGCTATAGGCAGTAGCAAGACTGCGGCACGAAACGGAGTGAATCCCCAAGTATCGATCTCGAAGGAACATAGTAAGGTGGATCTAACTATCGAGGAAGGACTTGAGATTGAAGTCCTTTAGGTCGGATGGATTGCGGAAACGGGGGATTTGATTTGTGGAAAATAAAGAGAAAAATATTACAACTACTCCTATGCAATGCCGCTATGCAAAGCTTCGCTAGGCGGGATGGAAACTATGTAGGCCTTGAGCGCGCTACTTCGGAAGGGCGGATGGACGAGTAGGCAAACGTAATGAGGGTCGCAAGCACCTCTTCGACAAGCACGCCACTAGAAATTACTAGTACGACAAACGGACGCGATGGTGGGATGGGGGATGGAATGGGGCGCTCCTCAAATCACATAAAACACAAAAGCATTTCACATAGACATGAAATATAGAAATACAAACAAGTTTATGTACCACTTCATCATAATATTTAGATCTAACTACATACACATCAATAAGAGAAGAACAAGGCAAGAAATCGACCGAATCTGAAGGCTCGTTGTAGATTCACGGTTGGAATCGCTGGGTTGTCAATCCGCGTCCAAGCTCGGTCCTCAACTACGTTCGGGGTAGAGAGAGCTGTCACGACTCTCCAATGAGCCCGTCTTCTTCGTCTCACGATCCGGTAAAGGTTGCAAACTTCCCCTTGCTTGATGACAATGACGGCTAAATCTTCCTTTGAAGCTATAGGATGAAGGAGGAGGCCGAGATGATCTCCGGGCTCAAGATTGGCGTGAAGAACAAGCCCGGAGCACCTCCTGAAAGTGGGCGGCGATGGACGGCGAAAAGGGCGCGGAACTGGAGCTTTGGGAGCGGGAAGAACGATCGATCAGAATAGGGCAAGACCTGCGGCTTAAATAGAAATTCTGTCAGAAAATGGTCACGCACGGTCGTACGCACGACCGTGCACAGACCGTGCGTTAATAAATGATAAAACTTGACTTGGGGAAGACGCTGCGCCGCCGGTGCGAATTGCTCACGCACGACCAATACCGCCCGTGCGTTCAAATGCACGGGTAAACTCCGAAGCTCTGAAATCAGGAAGACACAGGTCGACCGTGCGTTTTACTCATGCACGGGCTAATCCTCCTGTGCGTCAAAACGCACGAGTAAACTCCGACGCTCCATTTTCTGCCCAGACATAAACGCACGACCGCAACCGACCGTGCGTCAAGGAAATGCACGACCGTGCGATATGCACAGATATTACTTCTGGGGAAAACGGGACGAACCGGCCACCTGCATACAAAATACAATGGCTGGGAATACACGTCCAGCATCAGAAAAACATAGAAGAAGAGAAGGGGAGCACCATGTGCTTACCCCCAACAACAAGGAGCGCAATTGCACACCGGAATGGGCTAAAAAGTGCACATAGCGTGGAATAGTATATATGAATGAAAACGTGCCTAAAATGTGGTGCAAAGACTAGAAAATCGGCCCAGATGAGTCCATAAAAGTGTATATAATTGGGACTCATCAAGTACACAATTTCTTGATTTGATACATTCAGACCTCTGTGATTTTAAGAGTCGTCACTAGAGGGGGAAGAAAGTATCTGATCACGTTCATCGACGATTATTCCAGATATTGTCATTTCTATTTATTGAAATCGAAAGATGAAGCTTTCGAGATCTTCAAGATCTTTAAATCTCGGTAGAAAATCAATTAAACCTGAAGATTAAGCGTTTTAGAAGTGATAGAGGAGGAGAGTATACTGCAACATGGTTCCAAGACTTTTGTGCCTCTGCGGGTATAATCCTAGAAACCACTGTTCTTTACTCACCCCAGTCAAATGGTATTGCTGAGTGAAAGAATAGAACATCAACAGAAATGCTGAATTCTATGCTCCTTACTGCTGGCATGCCTATTTCCTTTTGGAGAGAAGTAGTCCGAACTGCAAATCACATTCTGAATAGGTTGCCTCATGCTAAGCTCACTTCCACTCTGTTGAAACCGACTACTCGGTCTCCGTGGAGTTCGGGGTCCCAAAAAAGGGGTGGTCTCACACCTACTTCTCTCGAGCTAACTCTCTAGGCAAGAGCACTTGGACTTGGAAATGGACCCTAGGCTACAGCGAGGAGGTCCCACCTCACACCCGGAAGACCTGTGAGATCTTCCCCTCCCTAGCCAATGCTGAACCAGAGGCACCAAAGGAGAGCTCTAAAAGTCAAAAGAGCTCTCAGGGAAGAAGAAGATCCGAAATTTGGAAATCCAGAAGAACCCCCTCCTTTGGTGCCCCTTAGGGTCTATTTATAGGTTTTCCAAGTTGGGCTGCAAATAGCCAAAAACTGATCTGCCAGATTACCAAAATACCCTCGGAATTGGGCTGCGGATAACCGAATCCCGCTGCTCTGAAGCGCTAAACGCACACCACTGGACTGCGAATAATAAACTGGACGAGGGGGGCCTCCCCTGGGCGAGAGGGGGAGGGGCGAGACCCCCCCTCCCCCTCTCTCTGCCCTCTCCTGCTGGGCGAGAGAGGGAGGGGCGAGACCCCCCCCTCCCCTCTCTCCGCCTCTCCTGCTGGGCGAGAGAGGGAGGGGCGAGACCCCCCTCCCCTCTCTCCGCCTCTCCTGCTGGGCGAGAGAGGGAGGGGCGAGACCCCCCTCCCCTCTCTCCGCCTCTCCTGCTGGGCGAGAGAGGGAGGGGCGAGACCCCCCCTCCCCTCTCTCCGCCTCTCCTGCTGGGCGAGAGAGGGAGGGGCGAGACCCCCCTCCCCTCTCTCCGCCTCTCCTGCTGGGCGAGAGAGGGAGGGGCGAGACCCCCCCTCCCCTCTCTCCGCCTCTTCCTCTCCTTCTGGGTGAGAGCTACGGGGGTATCGCTGGGCGATACCCAAAGGTCTAAAAACCCCTTGGGTCTAGTTGACACGTCTCGGCGGCCCTTCACGCTGGGCCTCACTCGATGGATATGGGGGTTGTATACAATCCCCTCTCTTTGCGAGGTTGGCACAACCTCCGAAAGAAAAGTCCAAGCCCAAATATCCATCGAGGGGGGCAGAACCTCGCTCCCGAGGCACGTTTGACCCATCCAGCTAGTGAGAGCCTGGAGTGAGGAGGACATCTCGGTGGCAAGCTTACCTATCCGAGGATCATTCGACCCACCCAGCTAGTGAGAGCCTGGAGTGAGGAGGACATCTCGGCGTTGAACTTACCCATCCGAGGATCATTCGACCCACCCAGCTAGTGAGAGCATGGAGTGAGGAGGACATCTCGGTGGCAAGCTTACCTATCCGAGGATCATTCGACCCACCCAGCTAGTGAGAGCCTGGAGTGAGGAGGACATCTCGGCGTTGAACTTACCCATCCGAGGATCATTCGACCCACCCAGCTAGTGAGAGCCTGGAGTGAGGAGGACATCTCGGTGGCAAGCTTACCTATCCGAGGATCATTCGACCCACCCAGCTAGTGAGAGCCTGGAGTGAGGAGGACATCTCGGCGTTGAACTTACCCATCCGAGGATCATTCGACCCACCCAGCTAGTGAGAGCCTGGAGTGAGGAGGACATCTCGGTGGCAAGCTTACCTATCCGAGGATCATTCGACCCACCCAGCTAGTGAGAGCCTGGAGTGAGGAGGACATCTCGGCGTTGAACTTACCCATCCGAGGATCATTCGACCCACCCAGCTAGTGAGAGCCTGGAGTGAGGAGGACATCTCGGTGGCAAGCTTACCTATCCGAGGATCATTCGACCCACCCAGCTAGTGAGAGCCTGGAGTGAGGAGGACATCTCGGCGTTGAACTTACCCATCCGAGGATCATTCGACCCACCCAGCTAGTGAGAGCCTGGAGTGAGGAGGACATCTCGGTGGCAAGCTCACCTAACCGAGGATCATTCGACCCACCCAGCTAGTGAGAGCCTGGAGTGAGGAGGACATCTCGGTGTTGAACTTACCCATCCGAGGATCATTCGACCCACCCAGCTAGTGAGAGCCTGGAGTGAGGAGGACATCTAGGTGGCAAGCTTACCTATCCGAGGATCATTCGACCCACCCAGCTAGTGAGAGCCTGGAGTGAGGAGGACATCTCGACGTTGAACTTACCCATCCGAGGATCATTCGACCCACCCAGCTAGTGAGAGCCTTGAGTGAGGAGGACATCTCGGTGGCAAGCTTACCTATCCGAGGATCATTCGACCCACCCAGCTAGTGAGAGCCTGGAGTGAGGAGGACATCTCGGCGTTGAACTTACCCATCCGAGGATCATTCGACCCACCCAGCTAGTGAGAGCCTGGAGTGAGGAGGACATCTCGGTGGCAAGCTCACCTAACCGAGGATCATTCGACCCACCCAGCTAGTGAGAGCCTGGAGTGAGGAGGACATCTCGGTGTTGAACTTACCCATCCGAGGATCATTCGACCCACCCAGCTAGTGAGAGCCTGGAGTGAGGAGGACATCTCGGTGGCAAGCTTACCTATCCGAGGATCTTTCGACCCACCCAGCTAGTGAGAGCCTGGAGTGAGGAGGACATCTCGGCGTTGAACTTACTCATCCGAGGATCATTCGACCCACCCAGCTAGTGAGAGCCTGGAGTGAGGAGGACATCTCGGTGGCAAGCTTACCTATCCGAGGATCATTCGACCCACCAAGCTAGTGAGAGCCTGGAGTGAGGAGGATATCTCGGCGTTGAACTTACCCATCCGAGGATCATTCGACCCACCCAGCTAGTGAGAGCCTGGAGTGAGGAGGACATCTCGGTGGCAAGCTTACCTATCTGAGGATCATTTGACCCACCCATCTAGTGAGAGCCTGGAGTGAGGAGGACATCTCGGCGTTGAACTTACCCATCCGAGGATCATTCGACCCACCCAGCTTGTGAGAGCCTGGAGTGAGGAGGACATCTCGGCGTTGAACTTACCCATCCGAGGATCATTCGACCCACCCAGCTAGTGAGAGCCTGAAGTGAGGAGGACATCTCGGCGGCAACTTACCAAACATGTAAGCAACATAACTTCATCCATCTAATGGGGGGATTTCCCTTATCAAAACCTCCTGGCCCAACCAGCGAGGGGTAGAACTTGCTACAAAGGAAAACAACAAAAAATAAACACAATATACCCCCCCATCGCACTCGCCTCTCAGGCTGCTTGCGTGAGATGATCATTCCTCTGCTTCTCCTACCACTCCCATCCTGCTCATGCTCTCCATGATCTTCTCCATCTCCTCCGCCCCTGCTTGCCAAGAGATGCTGTTGACGGCTGTGACGTAGCAGTGCCTCGCCATCCTGGGGTCTCCGCGGATCCTGACTTGGATTCCTCCAGCGTTGAACTTGAGGCATTGGTGGAAGGATGATGGTACACATCGGAAGGCGCTGATGAGGGGTCTTCCGAAGATGGCATTGTAACTGCTAGGAGCGTCAACTATGACGAACCGACAGTTCCTTGAACCCCCCCCATCGTCACTTGGAGTCCAACTCCACCCTCTACCTCTTTCCTTTCTCCGGAGAATCCAAACAAGGGTCCATCTGAGGCCAGCACCCTCCTTGCCTCCACCTTCAACTCATCAAATGCTTTCTTGAAAATGACATTGACAGAGCTCCCGTTGTCAACGAGGATCCGAGAGACAGTGTAACCTTCGATGGCTGTCTAAATGACTAGCGCATCACAGAATGGATCCTCATGATCTGGCATGTCCTTGCTTGAGAAAGTGATTTTCTCCTCGGGAGGTGGGTCCTGTGACGTTAAAGCGACGCTGCGTCAAAATACAGAGTGGAGGCTTGCCTTACGAGTGGCCTCGATCCCTACCCCCCCCCCCCCCCCCCCCCCCCCCCCCCCCCCCCCCCCCCCCCCCCCCCCCCGTGGATTACCGCGACCCGTCCTTTGGCTCCTACGTCAGTTCGGTCCTCGCAGATGTCATCATCCACTACTGCTCCAGGTGGAACTTCTTCAATCCGCACCGGCGGCTGCTGTTGTGTCTGACCTCTCGCCTCTCTCACCTCCAAGAACTCTGGGCAGGTAGTTGTTGCATGCCCCTCTGCTTGGTGGTAGTCGCAGTATGGCACCGCCCTTCCCCCCCTTCTCCTACGGGCTAGGATGTCTCTTGCTTCAACTCCTCCTCCTCCTCTTCGAATCGCCATAGCTTGAGCTGGTGGGGGTAGGAGCTGCCTAGGGGCCTGCCTCCAAGGAGGAGGGTTGGGCCTCCCTTGGCCTCCGTAGAAGTTTCCCCCTCCTTGGGCGAAACCCCTCCCTTGCTCCTGACCCCCCTGGGGTCCCTGATACCCTTGACCCCTCTGCTCTTCCCTCCTTCCTTCCTGCTGCCTGAGGCCACCTTGCTCTCTTGGCTCGACCTCCACCAACTTTGCCAACTTCTTTGCCAGCCCCGGGTTTGCCGCTTCGGTGGCTACCTCCTTTGCAACGTTTTCCATCAACTCCTCAAAGGACAAGGAAGCCTTCCTAGTTAGGCGCATTTTGAAGAGGCTCTCTCGTAGCCCTACGGTGAAAGCCATCTGGAGGGCATACCCGGGCACCTCCTGGATGTTCACGATCTCCTCCTGGAATCTGTCCACGTACTGGGCCAACGTCTCCTCGTGTCTCTGCTTGATCAGGAAAATGGACTCAACATTCTTCTTCCTCTTCTTGGATGTGGAGAAGCGTAGCTGGAAGCTTCGGCTCAAGTCCTCGAAGCTGTAAATGGAGCCAACCGGGAGATGGTGGAACCAGTCCCTAGCTTTGTCCTTCAGGGTGATGGCGAAGAGACGACACTTGAACGCGTCCGTCATGGGCCTGATGGAGACTGTATCCTCGAACCACTGCAGGTGCTGGACGGGATCATCCTTCCCGGTATTGAAAGTCATGTTGGGCTCCTTGAAGCCTTCCGGGATGGGAGCCGAGATGATCAGCTCGCTAAAGGGTGACCCCCCACTCGCCGACTTCGCGAGCTCCACTTGCGCGACTCCTGCTCCGGGCGAGACCCCACTCACCGGGATAGGAAAAAGCACTCGCCCGACGAGGTCCCGCTCGCCGCTCTCAGTCACTGGTTCCTTGCCTGGCCGACCCCCTGGGGCAACCTCTCCTGACCCCCCTGGGCGAGCACTCCTTGCGACCCAGAAGGTGGTGTCTGGGGGGAGGGAGCTGAGCAGTCACCTCCCCTGGTGATGCCTTGGAGCAGCTCCATGATTCCCTTGATGGCCGTCATGAACTCTCCCCTTCCCACCAACTCACTTGGGATGTGAGACACCTCATTGTCTCCTCCTCCGAGGTCTCCTGCCATGAGATTTGGTTCAAGAACTTCTGTGCTGACCACTCTCCACGCTCACCGCACCAAAATGTTGAAACCGACTACTCGGTCTCCGTGGAGTTCGGGGTCCCAAAAAAGGGGTGGTCTCACACCTATTTCTCTCGAGCCAACTCTCTAGGCAAGAGCACTTGGACTTGGAAACGGACCCTAGGCTACAGCGAGGAGGTCCCACCTCACACCCGGAAGACCTGTGAGATCTTCCCCTCCCTAGCCAATGCTGAACCAGAGGCACCAAAGGAGAGCTCTAAAAGTCAAAAGAGCTCTCAGGGAAGAAGAAGATCCGAAATTTGGAAATCCAGAAGAACCCCCTCCTTTGGTGCCCCTTAGGGTCTATTTATAGGTTTTCCAAGTTTGGCTGCAAATAGCCAAAAACTGATCTGCCAGATTACCAAAATACCATCGGAATTGGGCTTCGGATAACCGAATCCCGCTGCTCTGAAGCGCTAAACGCACACCACTGGACTGCGAATAGCCAAAACTGGACTGCGAATAGCAAACTGGACGAGGGGGGCCTCCCCTGGGCGAGAGGGGGAGGGGCGAGACCCCCCTTCCCCTCTCTCTGCCCTCTCCTGCTGGGCGAGAGAGGGAGGGGCGAGACCCCCCTCCCCTCTCTCCGCCTCTCCTGCTGGGCGAGAGAGGGAGGGGCGAGACCCCCCCTCCCCTCTCTCCGCCTCTCCTGCTGGGCGAGAGAGGGAGGGGCGAGACCCCCCTCCCCTCTCTCCGCCTCTCCTGCTGGGCGAGAGAGGGAGGGGCGAGACCCCTCCTCCCCTCTCTCCGCCTCTTCCTCTCCTTCTGGGTGAGAGCTACAGGGGTATCGCTGGGCGATACCCAAAGGTCTAAAAACCCCTTGGGTCTAGTTGACACGTCTCGGCGGCCCTCCACGCTGGGCCTCACTCGATGGATATGGAGGTTGTACACACTCCGTATGAGCTGTGGCATGACCATCCTTGTAGATTTGACACTCTAAAAACTTGGGGTTGTATTGCTTATATTAGGATACAAAACCTTAAGAGACCTAAGGTGGGACCTAGAACAACAAGTTGTGTATATCTAGGTAGTGCAGAAGATAGTGCAACAGATAGGTTTCTAGATCTATCCACCAATACTGTGATAGAATCTAGAGATGATATTTTCTTTGAAAATAAGTTTATCAAAGATCATGGTTTAACCATCTCCGGGTCTACTGAGATGATTTCCGAATCTCTTGTAGCACCTGAAGCTGGCCCTTCTGACACTGCTTCCCAACCTGTAGAGGATAGTCTTATCCCAGTTAGAGTATCTACAAGAGATAAAATCCATAAGAATTTTGGTGAAAATTTTGTCACCTACCACTTAGAGGATGATCAATTTTCCTACCAGGAAGCAATGTGATCTAGAGATTCGTTAATGTGGGTAGAGTCCATAGATGATGAAATGGACTCGCTGCTACGAAATAACACCTGACATCTAGTGGACCTCCCTAAAGGAGCCAAAGTCCTTGGATGCAAGTGGGTGCTGAAGAAAAAATTGCACAGTGATGGGTCTATTGCGAGATATAAAACACGTCTAGTCGCTAAAAGCTATAAGCAACAGGGGGAATTGACTACTTTGACGTCTATTCACCAGCGTGTCACCTATCCACTATTAGAATTCTTTTTGCCAAGCCTCTATCGAGAACTTTATAGTTCATCAGATGGATGTCAAGACAGCCTTCTTAAATGGAGAGCTTGATGAAGAGATCTGCATGGCAACCCCTGAAGGGTGTGTCCATCCAGATCTAAAAGACAAAGTGTGCAAATAGACAAATCCATCTATGAGCTTAAACAAGCGCCTAAGATGTGGCACATGAAGTTTGACCAAGTGGTAAAGAGTTTTGGCTTTCAGCCTAATCTTTCAGACAAATGTCTTTGCCACCGCTCCATGTCAAATCAAATTGTCACAATATGTCGATATGTCGATGACATGTTGATTCTGGGGTCAGATCTTGTTGCAGTAATGGATATCAAATCCACACTCGCAAAAGAATTTGATATGAAGGACCTCGATCCAGTCGATACCATGTTAGGTATGAAGGTTAAAGTTGATAAGGGTATAGTTACTCTTTGTCAGACTCATCATATTGAGCAACTACTTTCAACCTGGGGATACAAAAACTGTAGTCTTGTAGAGACACCTTTCGATCATAATGTAAAATTGAGCCCAAATGTTGGGACAAGCATTGATCAAGTAAAATATTCCAAAATAATTGGTAGTCTCGTGTACGCCACAAGTTGTACTCGACAAGACATTGTCTTCTCTGTTAGCATGCTGAGTCGCTTTACTAGTAGTCTGAGCAAAGAACATTGGGATGCTCTCGACAGGTTGATGAAATACATGTCAGGTACTAAAAATCACGCCTTGTGCTACACTGGTTACACACCTACTGTGGATGGATATTCTGATGCCTCGTGGTGTTCAGAAGTCAGTAACATCAAATCTACCAGTGGATACATATTCACTCTGGGTGGAGCTGCTATCACTTGGAAATCCAAAAAATAGACCTGTATATCATAGTTTTCTATGGAAGCTGAGTTGTTTGCCTTAGCTTCGGCTGGTGAAGAGGCAGACTGGATCAGGAATCTGATACTAGATATTCCCTTGTCTAGGTTACAAGTCAACTCACTGAGCTTGTATTGCGATAACCAAGCAACAGCCCAAGTAGTTAAGAATGCTCTCTACAATACTAAGAGGAGACATGTACGACAGAGACACGCTCTGCTAAACTATATGAAAGAACAAAGAAT
Organism: Dactylorhiza incarnata; assembly: GCA_033032865.1. NCBI lineage: Eukaryota > Viridiplantae > Streptophyta > Magnoliopsida > Asparagales > Orchidaceae > Dactylorhiza > Dactylorhiza incarnata. The sequence continues at coordinate 252,740 of JAWHQI010000626.1, read as the reverse complement.
TATCTCTTTGGTCGACGTGCGATCAAAAGATAATCTAGCTGATCCATTGACGAAAGGAATGCCCAAAGACCGGCTGCTCAAAACAGTGGGGGAAATGGGACTACATGTGGTTTAGATCACCTTAGTCTACATCGATGTTTTGATTTTCCCTGATTTCCTTTGTCAAAGCAAGCATGTTGTGCTCCATTGATATTTTGGTTGCTGAGTACGAATCCGGTGAGTTATTTCATTCCAAATCTAATATTAATAACTTTACCTGGATTCGTCTTCTCTTACCTTGGAGGAGAGTGTAATTCCAAATTTGATAACACAATCTGAATCAGTTTAACTCTTCTTTAGTTAATGGGTCTTCATTCCAAACTTGATGATCTTCACTTAGCTTTAGAAGAACAGTAACCCGGACATTCCATATTGGAACACAGATATAACTGCGGTGTCCAGAATTCTATAAATCGTCTCGTTGGAAACTGATAATAGATTCTGAGGTTGAACCTATAATACTCTGAGTACTCCTTCAAGCTTAATTAAAAAGTATTATGTTTCTTTTGTAGAACTAGATACTTGTACATTTTCAAAGTATGAATTCTTCTAATGACATTATATGTTGAAAATTACAGGAGTTGTTGTTGATGGAAGAGCACTGACAGGATGGGATCCTGAGCAGGGCGATTTGCTGGACATCTGAGGTCGACGACAGTTAGAATGTTATTTGCTTTCTCTGTTTTATCTCTGCTTAAAGCACTGTTTAGCTCTTTTTTGATACACTTGCTATTTAGATTATTGCTCTTTTGTTGATTCTAGTTACTATGTTTATTGGACTTGTGATATGATCGTACTTTAGACATTTATGTGGCGTAGTTGAGATTTACTGTTTATCTTTATGTGTGCATACAATTTTCTTTGAGTCAAATCAATTTTTGCAGGTGTTGGACACGGTTGTGTACTTTTCGCGACTTGGTTGAACTTACACAAACCACCCTAATCGTCGTCGGGTTTACCGCGAACATAGGAGGAGATTGTTAACGTATTTTAAATAATATGTTCGCGTGTCCGAACCGACACGATAAACCTTAACGGGTTGCGTGTCGACCTAGGGCTCCGCCCCTAAGCTGGAGATACTATATATACCTCATTCCAAACTTGATGAGGAGTGTAGAATATCTTGAGCGCCTCTAACCCTAACAATATTTTCGTCCAAATCATGGGAGCAAAACTGTCGTGCCAACCAGACCCTAAATGATTAAATATGCATGCATGATGAGAGTTGCATTCAAAATAACCAATTAAATGAGTTTTAGAGCACTATCTATGCATCTAGTGAACATAACTTAGTATCCGTTTGGCGCGGCGCTGGTGGTCGTGAACTTAGTGATTACGAAGCATCGTTTCATGCCCGACCTCACCTAAGGAACATCATCCACTTTTATGTTTAAAATTAGTACTCTTTTCTGGGTGAAGGTCATAACCGTTGTCCGATCCCAAACATACATTCTAAGATGGTGACATTTATGTCCAAACTCATCGGAGCAGAAACGCCGCGCCAAAGGGAGCCTTAGAGACTACCAAGGAATCAATTAAGTTATATGACAAATATCCCTTTCCCCCCTTATTTTGATGAAAATAGAGTTGTTTATCATCCTTTTTATTTCAGACTTTTCACCTTCACCTCATCTTATGGGGTTTGATCCCGTAATCATGTGGGCCCCTAGATGTAGGTCTTACTAGATGAAGGTGGTGATAATGTAACATTAATTCCTTGCATCTGAGTCAGTCTAATTGAGCCAAATTAATACACATATCATCAAATTGGTCTGGCTAGCCTAATCAATGCAATCAGAGTCGCACTGGACCTAACTCAACTCAATTGAGCATGACAAGCACTACACCTTGCCCTATGAGCCCAGACACACTAAAAATATCGAAATGATCATTTCACCATTCATGGGCATCCTGGACCCACCAATGGGCACAATGAGTATCATAATGATCCACGAAGTGAGCCATGATTCTAATTTAATTAATTCTTAATAATGAAAATATTTATTAAGAAATTTTGGATGCTTTAATCAAATAAAAATTATTTATTTAAACAAATAAATAAATTTAATTAATTACAAAAAAAAATCAAATTAATTGTAGAAAAATATGATTATGCCTCAAATAAATATTAAAAAACTTCATAACACTCCTACACCTTAAGTACATGCACATGTGCTGATGTGCCTCACCATAATCTTAAAGCCACTAAGAAGATAACCCAAACCCAATTGGGCTCGCCCAAGCCTTTAACCAGCTCCATGGACCCATGAGGTGGACCACATAACCCTCTCAGCCTAGGTATTGTTGGGTTTCAAGGGCATTAAATGCGCAGTGTAAATACAGGAAATCCTAGACAGGATCCATATAAAACACACTAAATCGAGAATAAAGTTTGTACCTGCGTCGAAATCAGATTTTGAGAAAAATAACTAGAGTTTGAGTCCAAACACAGAATAATATCCGCGTCTCTAGAGGTATCCACGCGTATGCCGAAAACACAACGCAGTCCGTCCAATGCACTCAGGGTTGGAAGATGAACGCTTCTTTCCTTCGAAATGTTAGTTCTGATCTTGAAGAGATGTTTTTCATGGTTTATGGTATTAAGACTTTTGAAAATAACATTCGTTCTTCAAGATAAGATGGTCTATTTATAAGTGCGAACTTGTACGAACAAAAATCAGTGTGCACGCCCTTGGCACACGAGCGTGTGCCCCAAAAGTCGCGTCGGTACATACGAACATCTCTTTGTGGCTCTAGAATGACTAACTACCCACGCGCCCTTGGCACACGGGCGTGTGCCCTCAAAAGTCATGTCTTTTGCTCCAGAAACGCATCTGACCATTATCCCATCATTTTGAGCTCACAGGCCCTTAGTGCGTACACGTGCGGCTGTGTGCCTTAAATACCGTACAAATTAAGTATATCATATATACGTATTCAGAATTTGATTTCATAAATCAACGCGATCGAACACTCCAATTTTTCCACATCCTAATGCGCGGCCCTTTAAGCTCATATTGTGAAGAGTTGCTCGAAGCATCCAGAGGCGATCAAAGTGGAATCCACTCTCTGTTGCCCCTAACGGGGTATATATAGGCAAACCCTATGAGTGTCTACGGGTATCGGGTATCCGTGTACTCGACCGACCCGTTTAGCCTCCGAACAATATTATTAGTCCAAATATATATTAACAATCTCCTCCTATATTTGTGACAAATAACATGTACGTTTCGAAGTGCAGAAAGTAGTAAAAGCAAAAAAGAGTTTTCGACTTAACATGAACAAAAGAGTTAGCACAATAAGTAACAGCAGGATTTTACACAAAATATAAATCATCCAGAATAAAGTGCTACTCAATAAAATAAAGTCTGAAAACATAATGACAAGGATAAACATATGATAATTCGACTCGTCTAGTAGATCATCAACATCCACGTCAAATATTATTTTCTCTCCTCCATCTCCACCAAAGCCTGCAAGAAATTTCATGAGTTAGAAAACTCTATGAATTCATGAACATATGCAGTAACGTAGAAAGAGAACTAGCTCTTACATAAGTGAGCTTAGAACCTGTAGCATTGGTGAAGTAACACTATCAGCATCTCTATCTGGTCTAGCAGGAACCAGTCTAGTATTGATTTTGTAAATCAACCGTTATCTTATCCATTAGTGATCATTATGTGTCTCATCAACAAAAGTTGAATGATATGACACAACAACGTTTGCAACATTATCAGGTGTGGAATAATGTGCTATGATCACCAATGTTAGATAACCGACTACAACGACTTTTTATTCCCAATTGAATAATTTTCGAATCAACTTACAATGAGAAAGATGCGTAGTTATCAAATGTGAAAAAACAGACATCTAACCATCTTGGGTTTTCATCAAGAAATTATTTGGGGTTTTCAGTCTGCTATTAGATGCTTGAATGTTGCGACTATATAGGTTCTCACTATGAAAACATAAACAACGAAGGACAGTTTCATACATCTATAAACTTTAGTCTCATCTCCCCCGATGTTTTTATTGTGAGAGCTCTATTCAGGCCTTTGGTCAAGGCGTCTGCAACATTATCTTTCGATCTCGCATCAATCAGGGTCATAATCCCTTGACTTGTGAGTGAGGTCAACCAGGATTGTTTCAGCCTTAGTTGCCTTCTTTTGCCATTAAACAAAGTGTTCGTAGCAATCATTTTCGTAGCCTGATTGTCACAGTAAACTGCAACAGAACTCATTTTCAGGCTCGACAGAGGAATGTCCATCACCAAATCTCTTAACCACTCTGCTTCTTCTTCTGCTGATGCTAGAGCGTAGAGTTCAGATTCCATAGAAGAGAGAGCAATACATGATTGCCTCTTGGACTTCCAGGCTACAGCTGCTCCTCCTAGTGTGAATACGAACCCACTAGTGGACTTGCTGTCGTTTAATTCCGAGCACCATGATGCGTCAGAATATCCTTCAAGCACTGAAGGATGACCAGAGTAGACTAAAACATACTTTTGTGTGTGCTTTAAGTATCTCATGAGTCTATCTAAGGCGTTCCAGTGGTCTTGGCCAGGATTACTAGTGAATCTACACAACATGCCGACCGTAAATGCTATGTCAGGTCTAGTGCAGATCATAGCATACATAAGACTACCAAGCAGTTTAGAGTAATCTAACTGTCTAACCATAGCTCCTTCATTGGGCTTTAGGCGGTTAGTGTAGTCGTATGGAGTCTCAAATGCTCTACGGTCACTGTATCCCCACGTGTCCAACATGGACTTTATATAGTGGCTTTGACTTAGGGAGATGTCATTCTTCCCAAAGCTCACTTGCATGCCTAGTATAATGTTAGCTATACTTAGGTCTTTTATGCTAAATTCTTTAATTAGATCTGACTTAACGTCATCCACTTCGGATTGATCAGACCCTAGAATGAGCATATCATCTACGTACAAGCATATTATGTCGACTTTATCCGATCTATTATGTATGTAAAGACATTTATCCGAGAGACTCGACATGAATCTCATGTTCTTTACACTATAGTCGAACTTCTCATGCCATAATTTCGGTGCTTGCTTTAGTCCGTATAAAAATTTAAGTAATTTACAGACCTTTGTTTCGTGACCGTCTACAATGAAACCTTCAGGTTGACTCATGTAGATCTCTTCGGTCAGATCTTCATTCAAGAACGCAGTCTTAACATCCATTTGATGAACAATAAAGTTCTCAATAGATGCAATAACAAGGAGGACCCTAGTGGTTGCTTGTGTGAAACCTTTAGCCACCAGGCGTGCTTTATACTTAGCTATGCTACCATCAGGATTCAGTTTCTTTTTCAGAATCCACTTACACCCTACGGTTTTAGCCCCTTTGGCTTATCAACCAACATCCAGGTGTTATTCTGAAGTAGAGAATACATCTCTTCATCAATAGCTTCTTCCCAGAGTAGGGAATCCCTGGATCTCATCGCTCCCTTATAGGTGGATGGATCAGCCTCAATGTGGCAAGTGACAAAGTCACTATCGAAGGTTCTGGCAATTCGCTCTCTTACAGAAGTTCTCCTAGACTCTAGGCCAGAGTTATCTACCGGAACGGAATAGGAGGTGCTCGGTACTGAAGTGGGATCTTCTTCAGTAATAGTAACTTGCATACCTGGGAGAGACATGTTCTTATCCTTGAGGAACTTATCTTCAAAGAACACTGCGTCCCTAGATTCTATAACGACGTTATTAGAAATATCTAAGAATCTATCTGCAGCACTATGCTCAGCACAACCTAGGTAGACACATGTATTGGTCCTAGGTCCAATCTTAGACCGTCTAGGGTCAGGGACCCTGACATAGGCTATGCAGCCCCAGGCCTTAAGTCTAGTAAAAGATGGGGGTCTCTTAAACCAAAGCTCGTAGGGTGTAACCTCTAACTTGGCATGGGAAACTTTATTTAAAATGTGATTTGCAGTTAGAACCGCTTCTCCCCAATAAGCGACAGGCATGCCTGCAGTCAAGAGCATTGAGTTTAACATTTCTGTTAACGTACGATTTTTATGCTCAGCTATGCCGTTAGACTGGGGCGAGTAAGGAGCAGTGGTTTCTGCAATGATTCCATGTTGGGCAAGGAAACATTTAAACTCACTAGACATATATTCTCCTCTTCTATCACTTCTAAACCTCTTGATTTTAATGCCTAATTGGTTTTCTACCATGGTTTTGAAAATACAAAATTTTTCAAACGCTTCGTCTTTAATTTTAAGAAGATAAATGTGACAAAACTTAGAACAATCATCTATGAAGGTGATCAAATACTTCCTGCCTCCTCTAGTGACAAAACTTTTGAAGTCACATATGTCAGAATGTATCAATTCTAAGGGTGTTGTGCTCCTAGTAACCGCACAAAAAGATTTCCTAGTGATCTTAGTCTGAGCACACACTTCACATTTGTCAGTTTTGACTGTAGTGTCTAAAGCTACCTGGTGAGTTCTAGCAATTTGGAATATTTTCCTATAGTTTACGTGTCCTAGTCTCTCATGTAGAGTCTTAGGGCTAACTAAGTTTGTTTAAACTTGTTGAACTATTTCATTTGCTAGACTTAGTCTATACATCCTATTTTGGACGTAGGCACATCCAAAATAGTGTGAGTTAACTAACAGTATTACTCTACCGCTACAGAAAATAAATGACATACCAGCATCACATAGTAAGCTAATAGACACTAAGTTAGCAGCTAATGAAGGAATACACTTAACATTCTTTAAAGTTAAAGTTTTACCTGAGGATGACAACAAAGTTACATTCTCCACCTTCAACACGTCAGTTGTCTCACCGTTGGCAACGGTTATAGATTCTCTTGCATCAGTGAGACCTGTCATCAGATTATAATTGTTGCAAACGTGACACGTTGCCCCCGAGTCAAGGAACCACTCTGTACTGGCCTGTCCGTTTCCGACCATGGCAACAAAGTCGGATGGCTCAGTGAGACTAACCATGTTAGCATGGTTGCCTTCCTGTGGTGTCTTGCCATTTTCCTTACGAGAAAGCCTACAATCAGATGCGTTGTGTCCCCACTTGTTGCAGTTAAAGCACTTGCCCTTAAACTTTTTGATTTGTTTACTTGGGCCTGTAACCTGGGAGCTACTAGGGTTGGGTTTTGACTTCCTAGGGTTCGGCGCGCGTCTAGAGTTCGTAATCATGTTAACATCAGCCTTCTGCTTGCTAACGACTTCTAGAGCGTGTCGACTCCTATTTTCGTCCTCAATGCGTATAAAACGCTTGAGTTCGTTTAAACCCACCTGCATCTTCTTGCGGTACATTTTAGTTTTGAAATTGTACCACATGGAAGGCAATTTATACACAATTGTGTCAGCAACAAAGCTATCTGGCAACGCAATATTCTCACTATGTAAAGAATCTACTAATACTTCAAAATTTGATACCTGAGGGAGAATGACCTTCTCCTCGTCGAAGGTGAACGAGTGGAACTTATCCACCAAGTGCGCCTTGGACAGGTCCTCCTTATGCCTGAAGTGCTCCTGCAACGCATCCCAGATTGCCTTAGCTGTCTTCATCTTCATGTATGTCTTCGCCAGATTGGAAGACAGGCAGTTCAGCAGGTAGTCTCTGCAGAAGCCTTCATCAGAAACCCACTGAGCTTCATCAGCAGTCCCTACGACCTCAGCACCATCAGACTGAATTGTGTAGAACACGTTCAGAAACTTCATCCCGAACTGAGTATTCAATTTCCAGTCGTTGAACTCAGTCGCCGTGAACTTCTCCAGCTTTATCATCGGAACGGGGGAATCCATGTTGTTCCCCTTCATCATTGTGCGCCCAGCAGACGGGATCTGGTCACCAAACAGAAGAAGAGGGACTCTGGCGCTAGCGCTGGCGGTAGCCGGGGCGTTAGCGTTAGCAGCTGCTAGCGCTAGGCGCTAGTAGTTAACGCTGGCGGTAGCGCTAGGGTTGCACTTCCGAGGGCTTGGAGACGGCGACGGCGGGAGAAGGTTGATGGCGGTGTCTGGGGGGGGGGGATCTGGAGGCGGAGACGACAGTATTTCCTGCAGCAGCGACGGCGGCGGCGGCGGATCTGGATCACGACGACGACAGATATGGATCCCAGATCTCCTTCTATGCGCGCGGCGGCCTGCCAAGAACAACAGCGGCGAAAGACGGGGACGGCTACCAGATCTGCGACTTCCAGAGCTTGCACACGGTGGGAATGGGAAGAAAACCGCGAACGAAAGGGCGGACTCCAGCAAAAACCGCGGCGACGGCGACGACAAGGAGGAAGCACGAGGACCTTCTTCCTTGTGAACGACGACTGTGCAGGAGAGCGCGATCGAAATCGCGATCTGGGAGGCGCGGCGTACGGTCGGGAAGCGCAAACTACTTCTTCTTTCGCGAACGACAGCGGGAGGGCTCCAGCGAACGGCGGCGGCTGGGCACGAACAGCGATCTCCACAAACGGCGAGCGTCGACGGGGAAGAAGGCATCGACGGGGAGACGCGATCTACTTCACGAACGGCGAACCAGCAGCGGCGGGAATCACGATTCCTTCGCGTGAACAGTCACCGGGCGGACGGACGAGCGAACCCTTAGGGCAAACTTCGAGATTGTGAAGAGTTGCTCGAAGCATCCGGAGGCGATCAAAGTGGAATCCACTCTCTGTTGCCCCTGGCGGGGTATATATAGGCAAACCCTAGGAGTGTCTACGGGTATCGGGTATCCGTGTACTCGACCGACCTGTTTAGCCTCCGAACAATGTTATTAGTCCAAATATACATTAACACATATTACGTTGGCAGTAAGGCTTATCTTTGACTACTTCTAGATCACAAGATTTCAATAGGCATTACATATGAGTTGACTTAACTAAGAGAAAAATCAAACCTAAAATGATGATCAAGCTCCTAAACTAAGCCGCAATTCAAGCCCGCCCTGGTATTGCATCCACCTCACCTAAACACTGCTCCCCACTCCTCTGATGGTGGCAGAGCAGGTGGATGGTTGAAGTATTTCCTGCAAGACTCTCCAAAAGGCCATAATGAAATGGCAAGCCCTCAATTCTATAAATTGAGACCTCAGCCCCTTTCCACAACATCACAACCCTTGGGAGAACCCAAACGAAACACCAAGAGCATCTCCCTCCCCTCCGACGATCCCCGACGACAACAAATAGCTTATTCGTCAACTATCGAGACAATGACAACCAATAGGAGATCTAGCCGCCTCCACCCCTCCCAGTGAGCACCTAAACTCTCTTCTACTTGCAGGAGGAAACACGAGAAGGGGTGCAACATCTACGCAACCGTCAAAGGAGGGAATCAACAGGCCTGCTGGCCTATGTGTAAAGTAGGTTAATAGGTCAATCATGTGCCATCGTGCCATCCATGTGTGGATGTTAGCAATATTATATTGGAGTAGTACATGTCATCCTTCTTGAGATGTCATGACATGAAAGTCGTGGCCAAATCTAATCATCACCAAGGAAGTCGTGGCCAAGCAGGCTAACGAGGGAGCCCTCGCCACGCGGGCTGATGAGAAAGTCCTCGCTATGCGGGTTGGTAAAGGAGTCATCGTGAGAGCGGTTAGCACTCTGGCCATCACAGGGAAATGCTAGCGAGAATGTCCTACAAAGGCGGGATGAAGCTTGTGGTTCAGAGCAGTGGCTAAGAGACATATCATGTTATGGAGAGATTCTCCTCTCCACGTGTTATCCCCCAGAAGGTTCTGACTGGCAGCTGACACATCAACCCATCACTATTTATCATGCCTCAAAACTGTTTTTTTTTTTCCCTCATTGTAACTTGAATAAGCAATCAACAAATTCTATGAAATAAAAGATCCACATGACCAAAAATCATTGTTCATAATATTATCTTTGTTCTTTATGATTTACGAGAAATTTAACAATAGTATCCTTCACCATAGATTGTTTCGCATGAGCTTAATTTAGTTTTTTCTAGTCGGACGACCACGACTGTCTTTTGAGGGTGCCCCACTTTGACCCCAAAGGCTGTCCACCTTTTGTGCCCACATTATCTTTTTAGGAGGTTGTTATATCATATTCATTTGCAACATGAAAAAATTGTAGTTTTTGTTTTTCAATCCTTCATACCTTTGTATGTTTGCAGTCTATAATGTGCATAATGTTCTAGATATGTAAGATAAATTGAGTTCAATTATATATATTTGTTAAAATCACAGAAAGTCACATCAAAAATTTATTTTGAATCATCTTACTTGAACTCGGTGGTTATTTTAAACCTAAGGTTTTGTTTGGCATTGCGGTGGCGATCATAAACGCGGTGGTTATGAACTGTCGTGTGTGAACATCTCACCTCACCTAAGGAACTTAATCCACCTATGTCATAACCGTTGTCATGCCAAACATAAAACCAGCTCAAAACGTAGTCTAAAAATTTCGATCAGCTAAAAACTTGATTGGAATTTATTATTATTATTATTATATTATATAATTTGGGGGCATATACATTTGTGTATCTAAAACTAAGATTAGAAAGTTTAATGTGCCTAAAAGATGCTGTCAATATGCTCAGTAATGCTCTAAGAGGTATTTCTTCAAAAACCTGTGCGCAAATGCTCGTCGTCAGCTTGATTCCAATCAAAGGCAAACACCCGTCGGAGATCGTCACAGTGGCTTCGTGCCGGCCGGCCGCCGTAGCGGGCGGGGGTCGTAGGCGGCCCTGGTCCTCAAATATAGCACGAAACCACAGACTAAACCGATTATCGAGATGCCGCCCCACGCAAGAAATGTCCTGGAGTAGCATCGTCGGCCCATACAAACCACCATGCCGTCCCCCAGGTTCCCGGTTCTCAGTCTCCCGTTGGCGTCATATACGATCGCGGCAAGCAGGCCGTATAGCAGGGATCCCAGCGGGATGTTGGTGATGACGATGTTGTGGTTCACGCCGAAGCTCGCCGGCCCAAAAAGCTCCGACGTAACCGACACAGCCCCTGCAAAAACAAATCCCGAGCTCAGACCCACCAGACCCGTCCCGGCAAGCAGAACGTACATGTTCTCCGCCTTCATCGCCAGAAGGAAGAATGCCAGCGGCATCGGAACCAGCGCTGCGGCCAGCCACCCAGTCCGCGCGAACCTTACCTTCCTGCCGATGCACTGTTTGCGTTAATGCACCTGTGAGAGTTTCATGTAATGCACAGCCGGTGAGAATGGTGCGAACCTGCTCAAAAGGTCGGGGGCGGCGGAGATGAGGCGGCCGAAAAAGGAGCACGAGGAATAGACGTTGACGAGCATGGATGTCTGTGACTGACGCCCCAGGGATTGCGCGATCTGGCCGAGGTTGTTACTGTACACTAGACCGAGGGTGCCGCCGCAGAAGTAGGTGATGTAGTAGATCCAGAAATCCAGGCGGCGGATGAGACTCTTGGCGCCGTGCTCCTCGCCGAGGAAGACGATTCGGTCCATCGTCATCAGATCATTGATGCAACGGCGCAGACATCCGATATTGACGTCGTCGCCGTCATTGCAGCCGGCCGTTGCCTCGCCGTCGCCGTTGAGGAGCTCGTTTCGCAAATCATTGTCGTCGGCGTTTTCTAGGCTGTAATAGATGGTGCGGTGGGCCCATTCCCGGGCGACGACGATGCCGGGAACGGCGAGCGGGAGGGCGAGGAGGATGACGGCGCCGGAGAGGTGGATTCGTGAAATATAGGGGTTAGGAGCGGTCGGGCTGAGGAGCAGGAGGTAGATCCCGGTGAGAAAGGCGATGGCGTTAAGGACAACAAATACGTGCGCATCTCTCCGGTGGGCGGTGATCGGGGAATGTGGGGACCCCGAGGAGGGAATGGACGGCGGATGGCGGAGGATAGGAAGGAGGACTGTCAGGGAGGTGAGGACAGGGACGACGGCGTTCAGGAGGAGGTAGGAGGACGGAGAACCGTTAATGGCCTTCGCGACAAGAGTGTAGAGAGCGGCGCTGACGCCGTTAAAGCTAACGGTGAGGGAGAGGGCGAGGGAGCGGTAGTCGGGGAACTGACGTATGCATAAAACGAAGCACACGGTGTTGAACCAGCAAATGCTCAACCCAGCCAACAGGCACGCCATAAATACCTGCTAATTATAATTTCATTAAAATTATTATTTAGCAGTATATCTAATACAATCTATTTTTTTGAAGAATTTATTTCTAAAAGGTAAAATGCTATTTATATAGAATTTTTTAATGATGATATAATGATATCATTTTCCAATCTGTAAACAATTATAGCGTTTCGGTACCTAATTCCTTCTAATTAAGTGCGGAAATAATTTAAATTGTTTTTGTATCAGTTAGTTACAAAATTTTATTTGAAACTTTAAGATCAACGATCCAATTAAACTAAAATTAACGATAACTTTAAAGTATATTATTCGAAACAACTAAGCTAAGAAAATAACTCAAAACTCAAAATTTGCTCGAAAATTGCTCGGATATTGAGTTGAATCGAAATAATTTGACTTTCGTTCAATTTAACTCAATTCACATTTAGAGTGTTCCCATAATCGCCCAAATATGATTTTAATTAACTTGAATTGATAAAAATATTAGGTAGTTATTAATATTTTATTATTTTAAATATAAACATTAAATTTTAAACTTAAAATAAAAGATTAAAGTCATTAAAACTCAATTAATTTCGAGCAGTCTTGGAATAAAATGAAAAATTGCATATTTTCAAGTCAACTCGATTTCAATTTCGAGTTGTTTTCAAGCCGATTTTAACTCAAAATAATTTTGATTTCGAGTAAAACCCAAATCATTCGAACTCACCTCAAAATCAGCCATAGTGGTGGCCGTGATCACGACCGCCACCGCCGTGCCATAGTCGTAACCACCATACTCATGACCGCCACCGCCGTGCCAAACCGAGCCAATATTTTGTTTGATATATTATATTTTACTATGGCTTCGTTTGGCGTGACATTTTTGCTCCGATGAGTTTGAACAAAAATGCAATCGTTATAGAATGTATATTTGGCGTGACAGCGATTATAACCGCCACCAAGAAAAAAAATTAGTTCTGAATATAAAAATGAATGAAATTTCTTAGGTGAGTTCGGGGTTCACAAACGATGTTCATAATTACCGCGCCTGCCAAAAGTAGCCTATATATAAAAAGAAAGGGGTATGAAACCAAATCCATAAAAATCAAACAGATCTAACGGTCATATGCCTATCCACGTTGCTGTGACGAAATCAAAGGCTGAGAGCCCAGCTGCACGGTGTCGTGTTGAACAGCAAAAGTAAGCACATTCCCTTAATTTTCAACCAGCCAGCCACTAACGCCCACCTGTATGATATTCTCCCCCTCTTTCTTCCCCCTCAACAGTTTCTATGAATTATTACTACCAGCCGTGTATGAATTCTATATGAATTTTTAGCAAATTTTTATATTTTTTATTTGAATTACTAAAATCTGAAGGAAATTTATATTTCCTAGGAAGAGAGATAAAAAGATCAGATCGATTCCCGGCTTTTATTTTCATCGTGCGATCGAGTAAATAGAATTTCTAATGGGGCCGGGGAAGGAAACGCCGCTTACCGGAACGTAGGGCAGGGAGATGCGGGCGGTGATGAGGAGCCACTGAGCTCCATACGCGGCGAGGCCGATGCCGGCGGCGAGAAAGAGGACGGCGGGGAGAGGGAGGTAGATGAGTGCGAGGCCGGACGACCATCCGAAGGCCTTGCCGAGATCGGAGGCGACGGCGAGGTAATTGAGCTGCACCTGGGAGATTCCCATGGCGGCCTTCAGATCCGATGAGTAGGAGGAGAAGTCGAAGTTTGTGCCGGTGAAAGCTTGGATCCACTCCGTCGCCAGCAGTATCATCCACCGCCTTGATTGCCCCGCCATGGATTCCGATCGATCAAATCCCCGCGTCCTCGATCGGACCCTCGCGGATCACGGTTAGGTCAAGTCCCCCTTCGCCGACTGGGGCTTTATAGAGCCCGGCGATTGCCGCCCTTCCGAGATTCTTGAAGCGGATCGGAACTGGGCCATGATACAGTGAGAGTGGGTCACCGCTCCATTAACTGCAGACCCGATTCCTTGTCGGGGGTGAAAATGTCCCTAAGTTTTACGAGAAATAATTAGGTACGGCGGCACACAAAAGCGGGAAATTTTTAGGTCCGCAGTCCGAGTTAAATCTGACCTTCTTATCAATTATTAGACCGTTTAGCAAAATTTGTGATTAAAAAAAAAAGGCGATTGTTATCCGCACTACAGTTTTGGCTGTTCGTATTTTTTTGGTACGAGTTATTGCGCGGTTTTCGGAAATATGTCTTGTACATACATTTTTAGAAAAAGTGTTCAACACGAAAGTTGTAGATCTCGCCGAAACTTTAGTGTTGAACACTTTTCATAAAAATGCATGTACAAAGGGTATTTCCAAAAATTTACTATAGTTACACACATGTTTCAATCAATGAGACAATACGTCTTGTGCGTGTATTTTTAGGAAAAGTATTCAACACTAAAGTTGTAGATCTCGGCGATTTCGTGTTGATCACATTTTTTAAAAATTCACGCACAAGACGTATTTCCAAAAGACACATAATAACTAAGACAAAAAGAGTGCGAATAGCCATAACTGTAGTGTGGATAACAATCACCTTAAAAAAACACAAATATATCCTGCCAGATTTTAAAGTTAAATTGGATATTAAAATAACGATAAAAAACATAATTAATATTTTATAATTTTTTTTATAAATTTTTTTTTTGTTGGGATAAGAATTATTAGGTGCAGGTGAGATCTATATCCCGTCCAATAAGCCAACAGATGATCAACAAAAAAGGCTTTTAAAAAAACAGTTTTTCCATTTGTGCGACTGTCAGCGACCCGCACCTTGCCTTTGTATGCTACCCGTACAATTTTTTTCCAATTGTAGGGGAAATTTTTGTGTCCGGGAGAGAGAGAAAACCTGAACCAGTTACGGCGCGTCATGTGTAAAGCAGATTTTAGACGGATGTATGAGATTTATCGGGTGATAATCCCCATAAAAACGAACCGTCATCGCCTTCCCCGTTTACATCCGTGGAGCGGACACAAAAATTGCTCTAGTTTTAGGCTCTAAAGAGAAATAAGTGCGTATGCAATCTGTACGTAGAGCATCGTGCGGGTTGAATTTTGTCCGTTTGATTCACGAGCCGACCATCAGCCAATCTCGCAAATTTTTTTTTGAATCCGGGAGTTTACACAAAAACACCACCGTCATAGAATGTAGGTTTGGCATGACAACGGTTATGACCGCCAAACTGGATGAAGTTCATTAGGTTAGGTTAGACATTCACGAAAGGCGATTTATAATTGGCCAAATGTCGGATTATTTTTTAAATTATATTTAAATAATTTAACGAAGTAAATATGATTTTATATCTATTAAAAGTTAATTATATCTATTATATAATTAATAAAAAAAAATCTGCAATGTTAATTATTTATAACTTAGCTATCATTACCAGAATAACGATTTTGTGAATCATTCATTTATGCAGAGTGTTGTCTGAAATGCTAAGTCTAATGTATATAAAATATTATGAACAAATTTCTGTTGGAAATTTTCCCGTAAGGTGGACTCGATTCATCGAGACGATCCGTTAAAATCGTACGCGAATATTTGAGTCTATTCAGACTCCTACGAGCGTGCGTTAGTTCAGTCGCGCGAACGGTCGAAGCCTGTGATAGGTGGGCCAGATCGTCTCGTAAATTTAGTCGCGAACTCGGTCTCACCCTTGACACGAAATTTGGCATAATCATGAAATCTAATTGATTTCATGGGGTTTCACATTTCATTTATTTTGGAAATTTAATGAGATTCATTGCCTCCATTAAATATTTGGTAACTCCAAAAGTACGGCCCTCTCCTATTAAGGCCATAGATTGAAATCTGGGAATAAGGATTTTTTTCCCTCTTGCCATTCGGTGAACAAGGTGTGAAAATTCCGAGCCTCTCTTATTTTCTGTAACTGACGAAACTTCATTGTTTTTCGTGTGGATCGCCGGCAAGGACAGGACGGTGAATCCTTGCTGCTTAGGAGGAACCGGTCCTATGGTTGCTCGATTCCTGGAGAAGAAACTGCCAGGTTTTTCTTCTTAATTTTCCTGGCCCCATTTTCTTTTTCTCTGAATTATTCTGCCGAGAAGAAGTGGCTAGGTTTACGGTTCTTTGGAGGGTCTTGCAGGTTTGAAGTGGTCATGTATGGGTGAAGACTTCACACAGTATCTGCATTTCCCAAATCCAAGCCATGGTTACGTTTGAAAAGCTAATGAAGAAATAATGGAGATACATTATCACAAGCCTCAGAGGCGAAGCACAAGTGACTCGAAAACCGCTGCAATGGCGAGGAAGCTGGAGAATAGCGTTCGCAGTTCGTTGGAGCTGGGCAGCCACTGAGAATGGCTAGGGTTTCTGAGGTCGGGGAAGAAGAAGGCCAGAACCTACAAAACCGAGCACATAGAACTCGAAAACCAGTGAAAACCAGCTGCAAAGGAGAGATATTAAGGAGAAAAGCGTTCGTATTTGGTGGAGCTGGGCAATGACGAGGAAGAACGACGGTGTTTTCTTTCCTTTCTCCGGCAATCGCGAAAATCGTGAATGAAAAAGATGGGCCCCACCTATTTAAAGACGCACAGAAATTCTGTGGGTTTCACCCACCGAAAATTTTTCCTTCACGGCAACAGGGAGTCAGACTTTCTTGATCGTCACATCAAACATTTGTTTGTGTTTTTTCTGAAAGAAAACAAGAGGAGATCTGATATTTCTCGAAGTTTGTTGTCAACAGAGATTGGACCTTTTTCCATAGCTGAAAAATTATCAGGTTTCCATTCTAAACTCCAGAGATCTGGTTCATCATCCTAAATTTGAATCTACTCATCTACTTGTTTTTGATTCCTTATTAAATTCTAGATCTACAGTAAGTGTGCTTGTTCTATATGACAACACTCATTGAATTTTACTTCCCTACGTATAATTAATCTAGAATATTAGACACCTTTTGTTGGTTTCCAACAACCAATCAAAAGTTTATTTTGATAGATACTTCGTGCTTATTTCCTCTTGTTGTAGAAATTGAAATTACAGGTGTCTTTGCGTGCTAACGGGATCCGTTAGCGCCGCGGAATTCATAAGGAGCA
Source organism: Dactylorhiza incarnata (assembly GCA_033032865.1). NCBI lineage: Eukaryota > Viridiplantae > Streptophyta > Magnoliopsida > Asparagales > Orchidaceae > Dactylorhiza > Dactylorhiza incarnata. The sequence continues at coordinate 235,560 of JAWHQI010000626.1, read as the reverse complement.
AGACGTCACAATTGTTGAGAATATCCGCGATCATGAAGCACGAGCAAGATTCTAAGAACGGTATAAATTAAGCTTCCGCTCTTCAGTTATATAGCCGTTCATTCCAGTCTTGTAATTTTGTGTGTTTCGCTCGATTAGAAAATTCTATTCTGTTTTGATACTCCCATTGAGACCGGTACTATTTGAATAAGTACGATCCTGCATTGTCGTAGCGTTACCACTGTAGTTTTATTTTGTGCTGCATTTATTTTTTCGATAGCATATTTTGGTGACGCACGCACCCTAAATTATCTAACAATTTCAACAATTTAAAATATATAAGCTCTCTTTGGTACTCTCTTTCGCCTTCATTCTATTCTAATCGGGTCGAACTTTGAGTGTTTGGCAACAATCTTTTTGTCACAGTTTTAGAATAGACCGTTTAAATTTGGCTTTCTTCTTTTCAAAACTAACGATTTTTAATAATTTTTTAATTTTATTTAATCAATAGAATTTGTATAAATAAAATAAAATTATGTCCATAGTTTTGTAAAAAGGTCTCTATATTATTATATATATACAATAGTACAATACTTAATTTTGTTTTAAAAAATTCAGAAAAAATCGGAACGGAATAAATAAAAAATCTGCTGAGTCAATTTGGAATATAATTTAAACCGCTACTAAAACAGAGATTACACAAATAAAATCTCTTTTTTGAAAATACAAGTTATTATCTCATTTTTAAACTACTTCCTTTTAAAACGACAGTGCCATAATTTAATACATTATTGAATTGAAAGATGCAAATAAAAGTAGAGCCATATTTATTATTGCAATGCCGGCCAACATGATTGGAAGTCTTAATTGGACATAACAGAGACAATTAGTGGCTTAGGAGCATCGCTTCTGTCGTCGGTGCGAATGAACCTTTTCTTTTATGTGTGTGCGTTTGGAAGCTTCAAGAAGTTCACACAACCACACATTTTACTGAAAGTATTCTAAAAAGGAGCAAAATTTGCCGTCCTGGTCCAGGACGCTGAGCTGGCGCCCGGGACTATTGAAAACCCACGAAACCCATCATCCAATGGGTCTCGCCGTGAACAGTGGTGTGCGTATAACATTTTTATATGAGGCACACCGCATGGTGTATTCTCATTGGTTCCGGACAGCGTCCAGGAACCGGACCCAAGAAATTCCGTATAAAAAGACCGCGGTGGTATTTCTGTCACCGGGAATGTTTCAGGTGCACAATGCCTGACAAGAAAAGTACCATCAGCCGGCTGCAGTGACACTAGGGCTCCGTTTGGGGGGACTTATTTTCACCTGTCAAGCGGTTACGACCGCATGGTCCGGTTCATGCGGTCGTAACCTGTAACAACCCGGCCCAACCACCACACCAGAGTCCACGATGGCCGTAGCCAGACATGTTCACTTGGTGGGCTGGCTACCACGGTTGGACAAGGGTTGCAGCCTGGTGCCACCCCAACCCGTCACTGAGCCTGTTTCTCAGCAACAGTAGGTTGTTGATGGAGGGTCTCGATGTAACATCCCCCAGACAGCTAGACCCCCCAGGTGAATCTGTCTTGACAAGGTCATGACAAGGCCTTGGTAGAGTAGAAATCCCTTTAACTTAGGCAAGATTAGTATTGAAAGTGCCTTGGACTGCAAATAGCAATTTCCAGTGACCAAGCTTAGGGTTGGACTTTAGGGCCTCAACTTGACCATTTGACCCCACCATAGTATCCCTAACCCTTTAGGGGTCCCCTTAGGGCACCAAGGACCCATTGGGGTCAACCAAAGAGGCCAAATTGACCAAAGTCAACCTTAACCCTAAATTGGTCAAAGTAGCCTAATTAGAGTCAATTAACCCTCACCATGACAAATTGATCACTCATCTAGGTCTAGAATATCATAAGAGACCTAGTAGACCTAAAATCCCCATCATGGGACCCCCAATGGTGCAAATTGACTAAAATGCCCTTGTTATATCAAAATGGCAATTCTTCACTAAATACCCTAATTGGCCATCACCATATTAAAATTGACCTTACCCTTAGGGTTATCATATCATAGGGGACCCAGTGGACCAAAAAGCCCCTTGACTGGGTCAACCCTAGGGCTCAATTTGACTAAAGTCAATTTAGCCTGTTTTGGTCAAATCAGCTTAGATTGGGTCAACTAAGACTCATGTGACCAAATTGACCCCACCAATAGTTTCTAAACTTAATTTGGAATCCAATGGACCCAAAAGCCCCATCCTAGGGTCACCCAATTGGTCAATTTGACCAAAAGTCAAACTTGCCCAAATTAGGTCAAATCTCTTAAATCTAACCCAATCCCTTTGGGCTAAGCCCAAATTGACCACTTGACCAGCCTAGTAGACTAATAATTAACCCAGGAGAGAGGGGAAAATCGGCCATGGTGAGTAGGAGAGAGAAAAACCCAATTTTTAATGGAGAGAGAAGGTGGTATTCATGGCCATTAAGGTGTTAAACCCCTTGGAATCCCCATGGGTGCCTCCCTTCATCTCCCCTGATGAATGTGGAGGGAATTCCAGGAGTTTTCTGGAGGAATTGAAGGCAGGGGGGATGCATTAGGGTGGCCGGCCATGGGGGAGAGGAGGGGTCACTTGGTGACCTCTTAATGGAGCCCTCCTCCCTTTAAATTGAGGCCTCCATTAGCTTTAGAAGGGTTAAGGAGTTGAAACCCCCCTTCCCCGAGAGAGATGTGTCATCTGTGCAAGGAGTTGGGAGGTGCCGAATTTTCCAAGGAGGAGCAATGGTGGTCGACGGCCGGAGCACCTAAACCCCCCAATGCAGGTCCAATTCTTCCTCTCTCCCCTAGTGGATAGATCCTCACTATTCTGTTTTCAAAATCAAAGGAGATTGGAGCCGTTCCAATCGGTTTTTCCTCTTGTTCTAGCCGAGAAAACACGACATCCGGGGGGCCAACTCCGGCCACCCCCGGCCACACCGACACCGGCAATCGAAAGCTGGATGTCAGGTGGTGCTATTAGCGGCGGCGATTCGCCGGAGGCGGCGCCGTCACGCCGGAAATCGGCCATCAAAGAGCTCCAGGCGCGGACTCTGTGAACCCTTGATTCATCGGGGACGATGAACAGGAGCCGTCGGATCGCGCGTTATAGAGTTAATAATAAATATTGATTAATATTAATATCATTTTATTATAGCTTATATATGCAGAATCTAATTTTAAATATAGAAAATACTAGATGCCCTCTACAGAAAAAGTGCCCAACATGAATGTTGTAGGCCTTGACCCCTAGGACCATACAAAATTGAGTTCACCCATTTGGAGCCCTGGTTTGACCTCAGCACCCATTCCAGTGCAAAGTTTGACTGAACTTTGAAAGGGTGCCCACACCAAACCACTAGTCCAAATGATCTGAAATTTGGACTGGTAGTGAGTCATACCTAGGGCTATAACATATCCAAAAATTAGAATTTTTGGAGATCTTTTCCCTAACGTTTTTGTAAAAATTTAATAATCCTTGCATAAATTATTTGGAAGGTCAAATGACCTCCAATCACCACCAAATTTTGGTGGGGTGTTATTAAGGTCATGATAAACCCCTGGTTAAAATCTCAACTCATTTGGAGTTCTTTTGATTAGGTAATCTTTAGGCCAAAGATTTGCTCATTAAGGGGAAATTTATGATTGAGGGCTATTTGGGATTTTTTTCATGGTCAAACCACCTCCAATTGGAGTGGGACTTTGGCCACTGCCCTAATATCACCCAACCACCTCCAGGTGAGTTTTGGAGTCATGGGGAGTTGGGTTGCCCTAGGGCATGGAGATGGAGCACTTTGGGGTGCATTTAGCCAAGTAGGGATCCATTGGACAGATGGGTCCATAGAGACTAGAGTCTTCTTGGGAAGGTCAGTGGGATCAATTTGAGACCCCATGAGGAAGATTGGTGAGCTTTGGAGTTGTTTGGCTCAAGGCCATAGGGTGATCCCTATGGGGTGGAAATTAGGGTTGTGAAGGACATAGGAGAGTTTGTCCTGGGAGTGGGGTGTGTTGGACTCCTCTGAGCTTTAAAAGTGTTGTAACACCCTCACAAGAAGTTTGGGTGGATTGGGAGGAGTTTTGACCCTAACCCTAGGGTAAACCCTAAAGGGGTGCAATTTGAGGTCAATGAAGGAAGTAGGGTCAAACATTATTGGTTTGACCTAAGTTTTTGGAGGGTAGGTCATAGTGACCAGAGGAGCCTCCCCTGTGAGTTTGAAGAGGTTTGGAGTTGTGAAACTTAGGTAATAAATCCTTGGGTAGATTTGTAAATGTTTAGGTTTTTGGATTTAGGAAGAAATAATACTTAGTGATTAATCATCTTCTGTCACCAACTTATTTTTTATGTTATAAATCCCTGGAGATTCTGTTAGAACCATTGGAAAACATTTGGAGGTCCAAATCGTAATTATTCATATTGTTGGCAATTTTTGGGATGATTGACTTTAGGGTGGTAATTTTCTGTAATTACATGAAACTTTTCTGGATGTCTTTTCATACCAATATGTACCCACAGTATTTTTCTCATAAATTAGGGATTGATATTTTTGGTACCTCTAGTTCAATTTGGAATTATTTACAAATATATCCTTTGTGGAAATTACAAATGTAACCTCTGTGTTATATAGGCAAACTTTGTAGACCTGAATATTTTAGTATGAATCACCCCTGTATAAATTTTCATAAGGTTTGGAGTTCATATGAGGGTACCTCCTTTGGAAATTATTGGAAATAAATGGGTTTTGGAATTTTTAATAATAGTAACTATTGCTGGATTTTCCTAAGATTTCATGACTACTGATTATTAGGCACTCTTGATTTATGAAAAAATTGGGGTAGGCATTGGAAGTCAGAAAAGTACACTTGTAGTTCAAACCTCAGGAAGTTGCCCTTTGGAAAAATTGTTTTAAATATTAATATTGTTGGAAAAATTATGAAACTCTGGATTTGATCTTAGATATGTTACATGGACCCCCAATAAAAATATCGGGTCATAGAGTTGTTTATTTAATGTATCTCCCTTCATGAGGATCAAAACGTTAAGGGTGGTCTGCGTTTAGCAAATTGGTAGTTTTGGAGTTATATGCCAATTTGGATTACACTGATTGGAGATGTGAGAATTTAATGGTGATCATATGGCTATGAGAGGACCCCTGGAGATATTTAAGGTTTGGTGAGGCCTAGGATGGTGGGGTGCCACCCTTGGGATAGGTCGTCTTGGGATTGACGAAAGATCGTCTTTTCCCTTTAGTGTCTTAAAGCCCTTAGGTTTAATTCAGGTAAAAGTATTAAGGGGGTTTTCTTATGGGTAGATACCATCATTATTAAGTGCCTTGGGAATGGGAACTTTGGGGTGTCATCCCATGGTAGTTCCTAGTACCGTAGCGAGCCCCTCACAGGGTAACCCTCGGGAAGACCAAGATTAACCATAAAGTATAGGAGTAAGATGTTCTACAAGATTAACTAATAACAATTCACCCTCACTCCGTGGTTTCGGGAGTTTAATTGGTTTGGTGTTACGAGCGGTAGGCCCGGTGGTTGTAAGGGCGGACTGCTAAGACCGGTGAGCTTGTGACTCAGTGGTGTTTTTGGCGGGCAGGTTAGCCCGGGGAGCTTATGGCTCGGAGATAGGAAGTAGAACATGTTGCATGTGCACTGAAGGTGGTGGGTCTTCGGTATTGGACGGCCGTTCACATCGACGTCAATACGTTGACTCGGCAAGTGTGGTTTTACACTTAGCCTTGAAAGTCTGGCGGTCCAGTCAGCAAGAGTACGCAGACGCTCCACGGGTTTTGTGGAAGCGTACGATAGGTCTAGGTTGGGTAGTGTGAATACCAACCTAGAGGTGGGCGAGGCCCAACCCACCGCTTCCGTTTGCCACTACGGGAGTATCCTGGGAGTCTTGCAAGCTCCAAAAAGGGGGAACTAAAGGTCTATGCGCATAGAGTCGTAGTGTGTGAGTTGCACTTGTATGATCATAGCATATTAACATACTTGCATGACATAGCATAAACATTGCATTCAACCCCCGACACTTATCGTATAAATTGGTATGGGACTTTTTATACGATAGACCCTGCTAAACGACCCCTTGGTCTATAGGTTTGTATGGGCATCCCTATAAATCAACGGTTACTTTTATATTACTTTACCTGTCTATTTACATACAGCTTTACTATTCTTTACATGCACTTTACCATGCTTACTTACTGCTTTATATATATATACACCTGTTTAATTGTAGACCCGTCGCCACCTGCTTTTGTTTTTACCCCTTGAATGTCCTCCGCTTCCTCCTCCCCATACGGTGCCTAGGAGCCATTGGGGGAGGGGTGGGGAATTGGCTGAGTCATGTTTGACTGACGGTCGGTGGACCATATCATTTTAGGGTTTCAAGGAGACGCAGTAACATCAGAGAAACAGGTGCAGCAGGATCCGACATGGTGGACCCCACGGCCATGCTACCATTGTCACCAGCCGGGGCACACTCGAGTCAGATGCCCCATGATGGGTGGAACCCCTCCAGCACAGCGATCAGGAGGCCGAAGGCGAAGACGAAGACGTGGATTGCGAGGCAGCAACCGCAGGCCAAAAGAGAAGAAGCACCCAGTGTTGCAGCACCAGTGGAGCACAGAGTCTACAGGGATGGGTCAGACTAGTCTGGGTACTCCGGTTTCAGTGTCGGTGACGATTAGCTTTAGTTTTACCTAGGAGTTAGCTTCCGCGAGTGACCTTGTAGTGAAGAAATGATGTATAGGGCAAAAACCCTTTTATTATTGTAACCCTTGTTATCTATCTGATTCAGTTATGTGATGTGGACTTAGCTTGTTTATTCATTTAAACTTTACCTTTATTTGTGATCGTATGTGGACTTAGCTTGTTTTGTAGTGGCGACCTTCTCGAGCGAGGGTGTCACCGCAAAACGGCGGTTCTGGGCCTAAGACCCGGTGGTTTTTGCAAAGAAAAAAATGGGGTCTTACACTCGATCCCCCGCCCCCCTTGATAAGGCACCTTCAACAGTCCTCATCACCAACTGAGATGCAACTCAGTTGGTGATGAGGGCTGTTGAAGGCGCCTTATCAAGGGTGGCGGGGGTTCGAATCCCGCCATCAACAATGCACTGTGCTGAGAAAACAGGCCAGAGGGAAGTGTTGGGGTGTCACCGGGCTGCAGCCCTTGTCCAACCGCAGTAGCTAGCCCACCAAGTGAACCTGTCTGGCTACGACCATCGTGGACTCTGGTGTGGTGGTTGGGCCGGGTTATTACAAAAAAAAAAGAGAAGCTCAGTTGGTGATGAGGGCTGTTGAAGGCGCCTTATCAAGGGTGGCGGAGGTTCGAATCTCGCCATCAACAACGCACTGTGCTGAGAAACAGGCCAGAGGGAAGCGTTGGGGTGTCATCGAGCTGCAACCCTTGTCCAACCGCGGTAGCCAGCCCACCAAGTGAACCTGTCTGGCTACGGCCATCGTGGACTCTGGTGTGGTGGTTGGGCCGGGTTGTTACAAAAAAAGTTTGTAACAACCCGACCCAACCACCACACCAGAGTCCACGATGGCCGTAGCCAGACAGGTTCACTTGGTGGGCTGGCTATCGCGGTTGGACAAGGGTTGCAGCCCGGTGACACCCCAACACTTCCCTCTGGCCTGTTTGCAGCTCAGTTGGTGATGAGGGCTGTTGAAGGCGCCTAATCAAGGGTGGCAGGGGTTCGAATCCCGCCATCAACAACGCACTGTGCTGAGAAACAGGCCAGAGGGAAGCGTTGGGTTGTCACCGGGCTGCAGCCCTTGTCCAACCGCGGTAGCCAGCCCACCAAGTGAACTTGTACTCTGGCTACGACCATCGTGGAATCTGGTGTGGTAGTTGAGTCGGGTTGTTACATAACCGCTTGACCAGTGAAAATAAATCCCCCCAAACTGAGCCTAGGAGTGACTGTAAGTTCTGATTCTTCTTCAGGTTCTATTTCAGGTGCAATGGTAAGTTCTGATTCTTCTTCAAGCTGTGAAGCTTTCTTTAGACGGAATCACCCCTCCTGGCTCCTTCTGATGTTCGACAAAGCTTGATTCGTCGAAATGCTGCAGAGAGTTCTGCTGCAAACTCAATACTGTCTGGTGCTTCTGGTGGCAGCCCCTTGCGTGCAATGACAAATCCTTTTCTTCATGGATCGATTGAGATGCAAGGATTTTTTGGATGGCCGGCCATGGCGTTGGATCCTTCCAGAGATGCTTGCTCTGGTTTTTCTTCAAGTGGTGAATGAAAGTGATATAGACTCCGTCCAGTGGATACCTCCCCTCTGCAATTGGATCAGAGTTATCAAAGAGGAGGAAGAAGAGTATAGTTACTTTATAAAAAATTTGGTGGTTTGCTAGTAACAAATTGATTTTCAAATAAACCCTTTTAGATTTCATGATTTGCTAGTAATAATGATTTGTTAGAATTGAAAATGAGTTTGCTAATAACAAACACCCAAATCTTGTCACTGCACCTTAATAAGCATAAAAGAGAGATTATGAGTGTTCTTCGACAGCACAGAGGGTCACTCTCTTTGCAACACAAGCACACTCTTTGGTGGCGCGAAGAGTATTTAATGGGGTCTAGCCCATTAATTAGGGAATCACCACATATGGAATCCTCCTCGTAAGGAAACGCCATATTTGTCGAATCCTCTTCGCAAGGAAAGTCCGCCCCGCCCGCGCGATCGGCGCATCGGATCGCGCGCACGGGCCACGATCCCCGCGCAGCCCCTCACGCTCGCGGCCGGCCGCGCACGGGCCGGCCGCCCGGAGGGCCGCCGCCCGAGGCCACGGCCGCCAAGGGCGAGTCCGCCCTTGGCCGCCGCCGCTAAGGGCATGACCGCCCTTGACCGCGGCCGCCGAGGGCGAGGCCGCTAGCTCTTGGCCGCGGCAGCCAAAGGCGCCGCCGCCCTTGGCCGCGGCCGCCAAGGGCGCCACCTCCCTTGGCCGCGGTCACCAAGGGCCGCGGCCGCCTACGGCACCGCCGCCCCCGGCCGGGCCGGCCACCCCCTTCCGGCCGTCGTCTCCTCTCTCTCTCTCTCTCTCTCTCTTTTAAACCCTAAAAGGGTTAGGGGCGGTTTCGTCTTTCTCGGGGATTTGGTGATCCATGTGCCTCGAACGGAGCCCTCATATTGGCCGCACTACAACAAATAAGGTCTATTGCGACGTTTTTTTTTGCGGCGTTTTTTAAAACGTCGCCTTAAGTTTTGGATTTCACAGCGTTTTATTTAATAAAACGTGGCCAATGTATATTCTCAGTTTCTGCGGCGTTTTTCCATTAAAATCGTCGTTGATGTTCTCTTAAAAGAGTTTTCATGTTATTTACATTTAATACAGACATGATGCAATTATAAGCAGCCATTAGATCTACATCAAATTGTTTGATTTTTCGCTGTTCATCTAATTTACATCTAATACAGACATGTATGTGTTTGTTGTGTGTATATATGTATGTGTGTTTAACAAGTATATGGTTGCATGTATACCTAGTTATATTTCATTATTTTCGTTTCGAAAAAAACAGCTCTCGGAAAGTTGTTCTACCAAACAGTTTATTTAAAAGAGCTCTGTTCCATCAGCGCTTTCAAACAGACTCTCTAAACAGCCTGCAACTTTTCAAAACAGCTCCTAAAAGAGCTCTGTTTAAAGAGCTATGTTCAATCAACAACTTTTCAATCCACAGCAGCTCTCTCAAACAGACCCTTAATGCAGCGTCGCAGATGGCGTTTTGCGTTAAAACAGGTACTCTTATACCTCCACGCTCTCTATTCCCGTGCCCTAATTTTTTGAAGGCGCTGAATTAAGGCGGCAGGCTCACAAAGCGACGGGAAGGGGAAAGCTATATATAGGATCCACCGACATTCAGAGTCCTTAGTGAAAGAAGATCTTCTCTTGCTCACCACGGTCCACTATTCAGAATATTTCTTCCTCTTCGACCACGCAGGTGAAGCTTTGTGGAAGCCCTTTGTCTTCAACATCGCTATGAGTAAGCCCCTTCTCTTCTATATCGCTATGAGTTAGCCCGCCCCGAGGGTTTTGGAAAGGCGGCGTACAACGATCGACGACGTAGGTAACGCAACCTTGCGTGGATTTGGAACATCGTCACGTGTACTTGGAGGTGGAGTTCTCTTCTTCATCAGAGCCTCCAGGGAGCCATATTTACGGGTATGAGATTTGTGCCATATTTTCATCAGGTGATAGGGGTTTATAAAGAGAAACAATGTAAATGCAATTAAACATTTCCGCCCCGTTCTGTTCTTTGATTAAGATTTCATTCTTGATCCTGTAATTATTCTCTAACGAAGTTCGTTCTTCTGCAAGATGTTGAGAAGAAATTCGGGGTCTCGTTCGCGTAGGAGAGGGAGAGGAGGGTTTACATGAGAGGAGGTTTTTTTTCGGATTTAGGGAGCAGTGATGTTTGTAATAAATGGTTGAAACAAGTTTCTGTTAGAAATTTTCCGTTATGTGGACTCGATTCATCGAGACGTCCCGATAAAGTCGTACGCGAAAATTAGAATTTATTTGGACTCCTACGAGCGCGCGTTAATTCTGTCGCGCGAACGATCGAAGTCTGTGATAGGTGGGCCAGATCGTCTCGTAAATTCAGGATGCAAATCCGGTCTCACCCTTGACATATGAAAAGGCATGACATGTAGATCTCAATTAATTTTGTAAGATTTAATTTATTTGTTTTTAAATTGAGAGTTATGGGGATTAATACATCCAATTTTGTAACTCCTATTAGGGGCTTACAGCCCGAGGGTTTCAAGTCCGGTCATACTAACCAACTTGTATGTAAGCTTAATAAATTCCTATATGGTCTGAAGCAAGCTTCTAGACAGTGGTATTTAAAATTCGATGAGGTTGTCACTTCATTTGGTTTCGAAGAAAATAAGATAGACCGTTGCATATATCTCAAGATCAGTGAGAGTAAATTCATCTTCTTAATTTTATATGTAGATGATATTCTGCTTGCGAGTAGTGATTTAACGCTATTGCATGAATCTAAGCAGTTTTTGTCAAAGCATTTTGATATGAAAGATCTTGGAGAAGCGTCTTTTGTTCTAGGGATTGAGATCATTATGGATCGATCTCATCATACATTAGCACTCTCTCAGAAAGCCTATATAGAGCATGTACTTGAGAGATTTAGCATGCTCGAATGTAAGCCTGGAGATGTACCTGTGATTAAGGGTGATAAGCTGAGCTTGTCACAATGTCCCAGGAACGATATGTAACATCCCCCAAACTGCTAGACCCCTAAGTTGGTTTTGTCATGACTAAGCCATGACAAAACCATAGGAAGAGCCTTTTAACCTTGAGAACTTAGGAAAGGAGGAAGGAGCCACCTTGGTCTGCAAATAGCAATTCCCATCTTCCAAGCTTGGGATTGGAATCTAGTGCTTCAACCTAACCCTTGGACCCCACCCTAGTGTCCCTAACCCTTTAGGGGTCCCCTTAGGGCACCAAGGGCCCATTGAAGTCAACCTAAGAGACCAATTTGACCAAAGTCAACATACACACTCAAATTGGTCAAAGTAGCCCATTTAGAGCCAATCAACCCCCACCATGTCAAATTGATCACACTCCTAGGTTTATAATACCATTATAGACCTAATGGACCCAAAAGCCCCATCATGGGACCCCCAGGGGTGCAAATTGACCAAAATGCCCTTTTAGGTCAAAATGACCTTTCTTCTCAAAGTACCCCAATTGACCTTCACTACATTAAATTGACCTCACCCATAGGGCTATCATGTCATAGGGGAGCTAGTGGACCAAAAAGCCCCATGACCAAGTCAACCCTAGGGCCCAATTTGACCAAAGTCAATTTAGCCTATTTTGGTCAAATCAACCTAGATTGGGTCAACCAAGAACCAAATGACCAAATTGACTCCACCATTAGTTCCTAAACTTAATTTAGAACCTATTGAACCCAAAAGCCCCATCCTAGGGTTCCCCAATTGACCAATTTGACCAAAAGTCAAAATTGCCCAATTTAGGTCAAAATGCTCAAACCTAACCCAATCTCTTTGGGCTAACTCAATTGGGTGGTCAACCAGCCCATGTGGGCCCTCATTAAGCTCAGGAGAGAGGGTAGAAACCGACCATGGTGGTTAGGAGAGAGAAAATGGGGGTTTCACCATTTTTGGAGGAGAGAGAAGAGGCCATTCATGGCCATTAAGAGGTTTTACCTCTTGGCTCCCCCAATTGATGCCTCCATTCAACTCCTCAGCCAGCTGGGAGGAGTTTCCATCAGTTACACAAGGGAATTAAGGCAGGGGAGATGGAGAGGGGCCGGCCATGGAAGAAACCGAAGGGGGGCTTTAATGGCAATGATGTTTAAAGCCATCACCACCCCCAATTGAACCCCCCTTCACCTTCAGAGACTTGAGAGAAGAGGAACCCCCAGCTTTCCAGGGAATTTCGTGCACTATAGGAGGGAATCGGCATGGCTTCTCAACCGACGGCGGCTCCCATGGTGTACTCAAGATTGACCCGACGGCAAGCCCTCCAACAGGTCCCGTTCTCCTCCCTGAACTCTAAGGGTTAGATCTAAATCGACGGCGGCTCGATCCGTGGCCAATTGGCCGGGAATCAAGCCGACCTTGCCCCCCGTTGATCGGGTTGGGCATCCTCCTTCAGAACACGATTCCGGCCACCTCCGGCCGATCAAACACCGCTCATCGCCGGCCCCCACCTCAACGGAGGTGGTGGAGGCGTTGGTCGGCCGGGGCGGCGCTCAGGTGGCCGGGAAATCACCTATCAAGGCGGCCCAGGCGCGTAAAATCTGTGCCGTTGATTCCCTGGGGACGATGACCCAGCGCCATCCGATGTGCTTTACGATTCGTGCAACCTTAATTCAATCCTTATTAAATCTGTGATTAAAATGCAGATCCTATTTAAATCTGGGAAAAATACTTAGAGGCTGAATCATAAAAAGTGGTCAACATATAAATTGTAGCCCTTTGAGTCTAGTTTCATACAAAATTGAAATCACTCAATTTGGAGTTCTGGTTAGGGCTCAGCACTCATTCTAGTGGAGGCTGTCTTTAGGGCTAATCAGAACTCATTTTTGATGCCCACCCCATTATATAACTCCAAATGACTTGATTTTTGGGGTGTAGTCTGGTCTTGTGCATACCTAGCTCATGTCCAAAGATCACAAGGATTGGTGGAGTTTTCTTCTTAATTTTTGGGAAAGACCAATAATCCTAGTTTAACCTAATTAGGTGTCCTAAACACCTCAAAACCCTTCCAAACTTGGATGGGTGGTCCTAAGGGGTATGTATAGGCCCTGGTTAAAATATCATGATTTATGGAGTTGTTTTGGTAGGGTATTCCACCAAAATAGCCTTAGGCTCCCTAGGTTTGGGCAAAACTTTGGGTGAGTGCCCCCACCTTTCCACAAGGTCTTTTGGCTCCATATTTGGGGTGCACCTCACCCTCCCCCATGCCAACCTATGGTCCAAGTTTGGTGGCCATTGGAGGAGTTTTGCCCTAGTAAATCAAAAAGGGGCTAAATTGCTATTTGCACCCCAAATAGGTACCCATTGGAATTCCACCCCTCACCAAGTATTGGTAGAATCTTAGGTGGTCTTCCACTGACCTATGGTCAGTATAGTGGGTAGTATGGACTTGGGCAAGGTAGGGAGTTTCCTTGAGAATAGTTGGCTTAGAGGTGATGTTTAGGGCAAAAGTAAACATAAGAGAACTTTGGGGTGTGGAGGGGTTTCCTCCCACTGATTGATGGGGTGACCTTGGTCACTGCCTTGGGAGGTATGAGACACCTCAAGGAGTGGCTTTGAGTGGATTTGGAGATGCCTAGACCCTAACCCTAGGATAAACCCTTAAGGGGTGCAAATAGGGGGTCAATGAAGGGAGTAGGGTCAAACCCTAGTGGTTTGACCTAAAGTTTTGGTGGGTAGGTCTTAGTGACCAGAGAAGACTCCCTTGTGAGTTTGAAGAGATTTGGAGTTGTCTAACCTAGGTAATAAATCCTTGGGTAGATTTGTAAATAATTGGAATTTGGGGTTCTAGGAAGAAATAACACTTAGGGAATCATCATCTTCTGTCACCCACTTGTTTTTGAGGTTATAAATCTCTGGAGTTCCTACTAGAGCTATTGGAGAAGGTTAGACCCTAACCCTAGGCTAAACCCTAAAGGGGTGCAATTAGAGGTTAATGAAGGAAGAGGGATCAAACCTCAGTGGCTTGACTTGAAATTTTGGTTAGATGGCCTTAGTGACCAGAGAATGCTACTGTAGGAGTTTGGAGGGATTTGGAGTTGCCAATCATAAGTAATAAACTCCAGGGTAGATTTGTAATTATTTAGGGTTTGAGGTTTTAGGGAGAAATAGTATTTATCAATTTACCATCTTCTGTCATAATCATGGTTTTAATGTCATATATCTCTGGAAGAATTGGTTAGATCATGAGTTAACCCTTGGAGGTCCAAATTGTAATATTCCTCATTGTTGGCAATTTTTGGGTTGGTTAAATTTGTGATGATAAATTACTGTAATTGCATGTAACTTTGCTGGATGTCTTTTCATAACAATATATAACCTCTGTAATTTTCTCATAATTTATAGATCAATATTTTTGGTACCTCTAGTTCATTTTGAAAGAAATTGCAAATATATCCTTGGATGGAATCACAAACATACCCTCTGAATAGCATGGTCAAACTTTGTAGGATTAAATATTTTATTAATAAGCACCACTGTGTTAATTTTCACAAGGATTGGAGTTTATATGAGGGTACCTCCTTTGGAAATTATTGGAAATAATTGTGTTTTGGAATTTCTAAAAATAATAAATCTTGCTGGTTTTCCCTAAAACTTTATATCTACTGTTTATTAGGTACCCTTGATTTATGAATAAATTGGAGTGGGCATTGGAGGTCAGAAAAATATACTTGTAGTTCAAACCTTAGTAATATGGCCATTTGGAAAATTATTTAAAATACAATTATTAATGGGAAATTATGAAACCCTAGATTTGATCTGAGGTAGGTAGTATGGGTCCCCAGTAAATCCCTTGGGTCAAGAAGTTGGATATTTAGTGTACCTCTCTTCATGAGCATCAAAACGTTAAGGGTGGTCTGCGTTTAGCAATTTGACAACTTTTGGGGTTAGAGGTCAATCTGGTTGTCTAGGGTCTGAAGTGATGAAGGATGGGTGGTAGCCTTGTATTATGTATGGGCCTCTAGAGAAGTTGGGGTTTGGTAAGTCTTAGGGTGGCGGGGTGCCACCCTCGGCTAGGTCGTCCGGGAATTGACGAAAGATCGTCTTTTCTTGTTAGCATCTTTTAGCACCTGAGTTTCTAAGGTAGGAAAGTCACTCTGAGAGTGTGCTTATGGAAGTCTAGCCGGTTTAGTCCGGTGATCTTTTGTTTCTGAGATATTTATTGGTGACGGGCGGGTTAGCCCGGGGAGCTTGTAGCTCGGTATTGTTGGAAGATAATTTGCATGTGCATAAGGTGGTGGGTCCTTCGTGTTGGCGGTCGTTGCACCGACGTTAACACTTGGGCTCGGCAAGTGTGGTATTTACACTTAGCCATAAAAGTCTGGCGGTCCAGTCAGTAAGAGTACGCAGACGCTCTGCGGGTTTTGTGGAGGCGTACGATAGGTCTAGGTCGGGTAGTGCATATACCAACCTAGAGGTGGGCGAGGCCCAACCCACCGCTTCCGTTTGCCACTACGGGAGTATCCTGAGGAGTCTAGCTCGCTCCAAAAAGAGGGAACTAAAGGTCTATGCGCATAGAGTCGTAGTGGGTGAGTTGCACTTGTTTGATCACCGCATAATAACATACTTGCATGACATAGCATAATCATTGCATTCAACCCCTGACACCTATCGTATAAATTGGTATGGGACTTTTTATACGATAGGCCTTGCTAAACGACCCCTTGGTCTATAGGTTTGTATGGGCATTCCTATAAATCAATGGTTTATATTATAATACTTACTTGTCTCTACTTTTGCACTTTACTGTTTTCTCTTTACTTTACCCTGCTGTTTCTATTTTGTTTCATTTATATATATATCTCCTGTGTAGAGTAGATATTACCTTGTCACCTGCATTTGTTTCTACCCCTTGTTTGTCCTCCGCTTCCTCCTTCCCATCCGGTGCCTAGGAGCCCTGGGGGGAGGGGTGGGGAATTGGCTGAGTCTTTATGACTGACGGTCGGTGGACCTTATCATTTTAGGAGACCGCGGCGACGGAGCAGCACCAGAGGCCGGTGCAACTGGAGGCGGGGCAGTCTAGCTCAGGAGCTCAGATGACAGGATCCGTGAGTGTGGATTTAGTTATTTTGCTTCCGCGAGTGATCCATGTAGTGAGGCTTTGATGTATTGGGCAAGGCCCTAGTTATCTTGTTTTCCTTTCTTTCAGTTGTGGTTGTGGACATCTTTTGATGTTTTTATTTATATGTGATGTGGACATGTTTTGCTTGCTTTATTCATGTTAGCTTACTTTTCTTGTGATCGATTTGGCCGGCAGGATCGGCGTTTTGCAGTGACGACCTTCCCGAGCGAAGGTGTCACCACAAAACGGCGGTTCTGGGCCTAAGACCCGGTGGTTTTTGCAAAAAAAAAATATAGGGTCTTACAAGTGGTATCAGAGGCAAACATCGATCCAAGGAAAAGAAGTCCACAAACCCTGGGCCACCCCGCGCGAGCTTAGTTTGCGGACAAACTAGCAGCGGAAGCAATGGTGTGCCCATAAGGGAAATCACATGTAAAATTCCACTTATAACTGAAATTTCCCTTCCCTTTAGCTAAGTCCCTTATAAGTGCAATCTTTCTTGTGTAGCCGGCAACGGAACCTTCACCGCAGCATGGAGTCCCGCCAACTCCGAACGTCGTCCCACCACCACCGGCTCCTACCCCGTTCCAGCAGACGGAGTTGGGGCAGACCCTGACTGCCATTTTGGAGACATTCAGAGCACAGCAGGCACCGGCTCCTCAGCAAAACCCTGGGGCCAACTGGCTGAGCATCTTTCGGGGTCTCTCCCCACCAGCATTCATCGGGACGGAGACTGTTGTGAGGACCGAGGAATGGGTAGACATCATGGAGGAGATGTTGTCAGGAATCCGGTGCCCGGCAGACATGGAGGTGCCACTGGTGGTTTCATGCCTGGAATCCCATGCTAAGAGGTGGTGGAAGAGGTTCCTGGCTACGTCGTACCCGGGATTAGAGGCAGCAGATGTTGCTTGGGATGATTTCAAAGCGGCGTTGTTGGAGCATTTTGTGCCACAGTCGGCAAGAGATGACTTGGAAGATAGATTTCTGCAGTTGCGGCAGGGGAGTAGATCAGTGCTGGAGTACCATCAGGAGTTCACCCACCTGTCCCGGTTTGCGGTATCCTACCAACTGGACGATGCGGGATATGCTAAGAGATTCTATAAGGGCCTCCGTGACGAGTTGAGGCAGGCCCTCCTTTTTGTCTCCGACGGTTGTATGTCCAGGATTCTGGAGATGGCGAAGAAGCTGGAAGGAGACCAGCAAGTTGTTCGTGGGAGGAAGAGACCCATGGAGGACCAGGGAAGAAATGGCAGGAGAGATCAGCCGAGAAACAGAGACGCTGGAGAAGGAAGGACGGAGGTCCGACCCCGTCAGGGGGAGAGGCAGGAACAAAGGGAGCCGGTAGTTTTGACTCCTCAGCCTCTGCAGATGAGGGAAATGCCAAGGATTGGAGGAGGTGGGCAACCTCCGGAATGCTACCACTGCCACCAGGTCGGCCACATCAAGAGGAACTGCCCCCAGAGGAATGCTCTTCCAGCACCTCAGGCAGCACCTCGGGGTCAGCATCCCGGAGGCCGAGGACGTGGTCGAGGCCGTGGATTTCAGGGTGACGATCGGAGGCACTACAGGGAGCAGGCTTATGCCTTAGATTTGGCCAGGCCCAGGGACCCGGCAAGGGTCATCGCAGGTATTTGTCGCTTTTAAATTTTTAAATAGTTAATGTTTTGAAAGTTTCAGCTTTACCTTAGCGTTGAACCAATCGTCAAACCCTTCAGGTTTAGTTTCCATTTTCGGCAAACCTGCTTTGGCCTTGTTCGATACGGGTGCCTCGCACTCGTTCGTCTCGGCCAAGTTTATCGAAGACCTAGACCAAGTCAAGCACCTCAAAAGCGACTATAGGAGAGTGAGATTTCCGGACGGATCAGAGGTCTTAACAAATTTAGCATGCCTAATAAGTCTGGAGATTGGGGGAAGACTGTTCGAAGTCCCGGCAACTGTCCTGAAGATGAGGGATTACGACCTGATCCTGGGCATGAGTTGGTTGTATGAGAACCGGGCAAGGATTGACTGCCCGGCAAGGCGGATCGTGCTAGAGCATAAAGACGGGGTTGTGGCATTCGAAGGTACTCAACTTACCTCTCGTCTCTTTTTATCGTCCATTCAGGCCGTCAAGGCCCACCTGCAGGGAGACGAGGTTTACCAGGTGCTCTTCGAGGCGACTGAAGTCAAGGACTCAGTGCCTAGTATCCCGGTAGTTCGAGATTTTGCGGATGTCTTTCCGGAGAAGCTTCCTGGGCTACCACCGCACCGCGAGAAGGATTTTCAGATTCAGCTGGTGCCAGGGGCCAAGCCGGTGTCCAAAGCTCCTTATCGGATGGCCCCGAAGGAGTTGGTAGAGTTTCGGAGCCAGCTGCAGGAGCTGGTGGAAGCCGGGTTCGTTAGGCCGAGTTCCTCACCTTGGGGAGCTCCGGTGTTATTTGTGAAGAAGAAGGATGGGACGCTCCGACTGTGCATCGATTACAGAGCTCTGAATAGGCTGACGGTGCGGAACACGTACCCTCTGCCAAGGATAGACGAGCTCTTTGACCAGCTAGAGGGAGCCCACTGCTTCTCGAAGCTGGATTTGAGATCGGGATACTATCAGCTAAGGATCCAAGAGGAGGACATCCCGAAGACGGCTTTCAGCAGCCGGTATGGATTGTACGAGTTCACGGTGATGCCGTTCGGGCTCACAAATGCACCTTCAGCATTTATGAGCTTGATGAATCGGGTGTTTGAGCCTTACCTCGACATCTTTGTCATAGTGTTCATCGACGACATCCTCATCTACTCGAGGACGGAGGAGGAGCATGCGCAGCATTTGGCACTAACCTTGGGGAAGCTGCGGGAGCATCGGTTATATGCTAAGTTCAGTAAATGCCAGTTCTGGTTGAAGGAGGTGGCCTTCCTGGGCCACATCATCAGTGGAGCAGGCTTGGCAGTAGATCCAGCAAAGGTTCAGGCAGTACGGGACTGGCCGCCGCTGAAGACGGCCACCGACGTAAGAAGTTTCTTGGGACTTGCCGGCTACTACCGGAAGTTCGTTCAGGGATTCTCTCAGATAGCCCTCCCGCTTACCTCTCTGACAAGAAAGGATGCTGTTTTTACTTGGACGCCGCAGTGCGAGACAGCTTTCCAGGAGCTGAAGGGTCGGCTCACTTCAGCTCCCATCCTTGCCCTTCCGTCGGGGAAGGAGGGATTTCAAGTGTATACGGATGCATCTTATCAGGGGATGGGTGCCGTTCTGATGCAGAACGGGCACGTGATAGCTTATGCCTCCCGCCAGTTGAAGGACCACGAGCGGAACTACCCAGTGCATGATTTGGAGATGGGAGCAGTCGTATTCGCTCTCAAGATCTGGCGACACTACCTCTATGGGGTCCACTGCGACATATTCTCAGATCACAAAAATCTGAAGTATGTAGATACGCAGAAGGAGTTGAATATCCGACAAAGGCGATGGGTGGAGTTCCTATCAGATTACCAATATACGATGCATTACCACCCAGGGAAGGCAAACGTAGTAGCAGACGCTCTGAGCAGGAGAGCTACCACATCAGGAGCAGAGCCTAAGCTGATGGCCATGGAGTTGGTGCGAATGTTCGAAGATATGCAGATCTCCCTGGTATCGGAAGATGATCCGGAGCTGTACAAGGAGTACCTAGCGGCGATTGGTGCCACATATGACATTCGAGACCGCATCAGGGAAGGGCAGAGGCAGGATGCCAAGCTGGAGCCGATATTCAGAGCCTTGGAGGAAGGCTCAGCTGGAGATTATTCGATGAAGGACGGCCTGTTGAGTTTTAGAGGTCGGGTGTATGTGCCGGCAGGAGATCAGATCCGGGAAGATATTATGGCAGAGGCTCACTGCAGTAAGTATTCAGTGCACCCGGGCATTACCAAGATGACGGCAGATCTGAAGAAGACCATGTACTGGCCGGGTATGAAGAGGGATATCATTTATTTTGTGACCCACTGCGAGACCTGCCAGCTTGTGAAGGCGGAGTGTCGGAACCCCGCAGGATTATTGCGGCCACTCCCAGTGCCGGAGTGGAAGTTCGACGATATAGCGATGGATTTTATTCATGGTCTTCCCCGATCTCGTACGGGGAATGACTCGATTTGGGTGATTGTCGACAGGCTGACGAAGGTGGCTAGATTCATTCCGATCAGGAAGGATGATTCAGTCAGAGTTTTGGTTCGAAGGTTTGTGGAGCAGTTTATCCGTTATCATGGTGTGCCAAGGACGATAGTTTCCGACCGAGATGGACGTTTTACGTCAAGGGAGTGGAGAGCGGTGCAGGCCTATCTAGGCACCCGGTTGACCTTTAGTACAGCTTTTCACCCCCAGACAGACGGGCAAACGGAACGCACCAATCGGACCCTGGAAGATCTTTTGCGTCTTTGCATTCTGGACCGTGGGGAGCCTTGGGAGAGACTGTTGCCGTTGGTCGAGTTCTCTTATAACAACAGTCACCAGGCTAGCATAGGCAGAGCACCTTACGAGGCATTATATGGACGGAGGTGCAGGACACCGTTATCTTGGATTCAGGATGAGGACCCCAAGGCTCTTGGCTCAGAGTTCGTGGAGGACACGGAGGCCCAGGTGAGGTTGATTCGAGATAGGATGCTGGAGGCCCAGAGCAGGCAGGCCAAGTATTACGATGCGCGTCATCGTATGGCGGAGTTCCAGGTAGGAGACCGGGTTTTCTTGAAGATACGTCCGATGCATGGAGTCTCGAGGGTTCGTGGCCGGAAGAAGCTCAGTCCTAGGTTTATGGGACCCTATAGGATCCTGGAGCGGATCGGCCCCTTGGCTTACAGACTGGAGCTACCGCCGGATTTGGAGGGACTGCATGACGTATTCCACGTCTCTTCACTTAGGAAGGCCTTACTTCGGCCTGAGCAGCAGGTGTCTACTTCTGAGGGGCCAGTAGCTACAGATCGATCGATCCACTTGGAGCCGGTTCGGATAGACGACACAGAGCTACGAGTCTTGCGGCGCAAGAAGGTTCCACTGGTCAAGGTCCTGTGGAGGAATCATGGACAGGAAGAACATACTTGGGAGCCACTGGACTTGATGAAGCAAAAATATCCGCAGCTTTTTACAACAGGTACAACTTACTTTTCTGGGATGTTACAGTTTTTCCTCTAGTAGAAACCCCCATAGGCTTGTCTGAATTTCGGGGACGAAATTTTTATTTTTATGTATTGGGATTTGTAACATCCCCCAAACTGCTAGACCCCTAAGTTGGTTTTGTCATGACTAAGCCATGACAAAACCATAGGAAGAGCCTTTTAACCTTGAGAACTTAGGAAAGGAGGAAGGAGCCACCTTGGTCTGCAAATAGCAATTCCCATCTTCCAAGCTTGGGATTGGAATCTAGTGCTTCAACCTAACCCTTGGACCCCACCCTAGTGTCCCTAACCCTTTAGGGGTCCCCTTAGGGCACCAAGGGCCCATTGAAGTCAACCTAAGAGACCAATTTGACCAAAGTCAACATACACACTCAAATTGGTCAAAGTAGCCCATTTAGAGCCAATCAACCCCCACCATGTCAAATTGATCACACTCCTAGGTTTATAATACCATTATAGACCTAATGGACCCAAAAGCCCCATCATGGGACCCCCAGGGGTGCAAATTGACCAAAATGCCCTTTTAGGTCAAAATGACCTTTCTTCTCAAAGTACCCCAATTGACCTTCACTACATTAAATTGACCTCACCCATAGGGCTATCATGTCATAGGGGAGCTAGTGGACCAAAAAGCCCCATGACCAAGTCAACCCTAGGGCCCAATTTGACCAAAGTCAATTTAGCCTATTTTGGTCAAATCAACCTAGATTGGGTCAACCAAGAACCAAATGACCAAATTGACTCCACCATTAGTTCCTAAACTTAATTTAGAACCTATTGAACCCAAAAGCCCCATCCTAGGGTTCCCCAATTGACCAATTTGACCAAAAGTCAAAATTGCCCAATTTAGGTCAAAATGCTCAAACCTAACCCAATCTCTTTGGGCTAACTCAATTGGGTGGTCAACCAGCCCATGTGGGCCCTCATTAAGCTCAGGAGAGAGGGTAGAAACCGACCATGGTGGTTAGGAGAGAGAAAATGGGGGTTTCACCATTTTTGGAGGAGAGAGAAGAGGCCATTCATGGCCATTAAGAGGTTTTACCTCTTGGCTCCCCCAATTGATGCCTCCATTCAACTCCTCAGCCAGCTGGGAGGAGTTTCCATCAGTTACACAAGGGAATTAAGGCAGGGGAGATGGAGAGGGGCCGGCCATGGAAGAAACCGAAGGGGGGCTTTAATGGCAATGATGTTTAAAGCCATCACCACCCCCAATTGAACCCCCCTTCACCTTCAGAGACTTGAGAGAAGAGGAACCCCCAGCTTTCCAGGGAATTTCGTGCACTATAGGAGGGAATCGGCATGGCTTCTCAACCGACGGCGGCTCCCATGGTGTACTCAAGATTGACCCGACGGCAAGCCCTCCAACAGGTCCCGTTCTCCTCCCTGAACTCTAAGGGTTAGATCTAAATCGACGGCGGCTCGATCCGTGGCCAATTGGCCGGGAATCAAGCCGACCTTGCCCCCCGTTGATCGGGTTGGGCATCCTCCTTCAGAACACGATTCCGGCCACCTCCGGCCGATCAAACACCGCTCATCGCCGGCCCCCACCTCAACGGAGGTGGTGGAGGCGTTGGTCGGCCGGGGCGGCGCTCAGGTGGCCGGGAAATCACCTATCAAGGCGGCCCAGGCGCGTAAAATCTGTGCCGTTGATTCCCTGGGGACGATGACCCAGCGCCATCCGATGTGCTTTACGATTCGTGCAACCTTAATTCAATCCTTATTAAATCTGTGATTAAAATGCAGATCCTATTTAAATCTGGGAAAAATACTTAGAGGCTGAATCATAAAAAGTGGTCAACATATAAATTGTAGCCCTTTGAGTCTAGTTTCATACAAAATTGAAATCACTCAATTTGGAGTTCTGGTTAGGGCTCAGCACTCATTCTAGTGGAGGCTGTCTTTAGGGCTAATCAGAACTCATTTTTGATGCCCACCCCATTATATAACTCCAAATGACTTGATTTTTGGGGTGTAGTCTGGTCTTGTGCATACCTAGCTCATGTCCAAAGATCACAAGGATTGGTGGAGTTTTCTTCTTAATTTTTGGGAAAGACCAATAATCCTAGTTTAACCTAATTAGGTGTCCTAAACACCTCAAAACCCTTCCAAACTTGGATGGGTGGTCCTAAGGGGTATGTATAGGCCCTGGTTAAAATATCATGATTTATGGAGTTGTTTTGGTAGGGTATTCCACCAAAATAGCCTTAGGCTCCCTAGGTTTGGGCAAAACTTTGGGTGAGTGCCCCCACCTTTCCACAAGGTCTTTTGGCTCCATATTTGGGGTGCACCTCACCCTCCCCCATGCCAACCTATGGTCCAAGTTTGGTGGCCATTGGAGGAGTTTTGCCCTAGTAAATCAAAAAGGGGCTAAATTGCTATTTGCACCCCAAATAGGTACCCATTGGAATTCCACCCCTCACCAAGTATTGGTAGAATCTTAGGTGGTCTTCCACTGACCTATGGTCAGTATAGTGGGTAGTATGGACTTGGGCAAGGTAGGGAGTTTCCTTGAGAATAGTTGGCTTAGAGGTGATGTTTAGGGCAAAAGTAAACATAAGAGAACTTTGGGGTGTGGAGGGGTTTCCTCCCACTGATTGATGGGGTGACCTTGGTCACTGCCTTGGGAGGTATGAGACACCTCAAGGAGTGGCTTTGAGTGGATTTGGAGATGCCTAGACCCTAACCCTAGGATAAACCCTTAAGGGGTGCAAATAGGGGGTCAATGAAGGGAGTAGGGTCAAACCCTAGTGGTTTGACCTAAAGTTTTGGTGGGTAGGTCTTAGTGACCAGAGAAGACTCCCTTGTGAGTTTGAAGAGATTTGGAGTTGTCTAACCTAGGTAATAAATCCTTGGGTAGATTTGTAAATAATTGGAATTTGGGGTTCTAGGAAGAAATAACACTTAGGGAATCATCATCTTCTGTCACCCACTTGTTTTTGAGGTTATAAATCTCTGGAGTTCCTACTAGAGCTATTGGAGAAGGTTAGACCCTAACCCTAGGCTAAACCCTAAAGGGGTGCAATTAGAGGTTAATGAAGGAAGAGGGATCAAACCTCAGTGGCTTGACTTGAAATTTTGGGTAGATGGCCTTAGTGACCAGAGAATGCTACTGTAGGAGTTTGGAGGGATTTGGAGTTGCCAATCATAAGTAATAAACTCCAGGGTAGATTTGTAATTATTTAGGGTTTGAGGTTTTAGGGAGAAATAGTATTTATCAATTTACCATCTTCTGTCATAATCATGGTTTTAATGTCATATATCTCTGGAAGAATTGGTTAGATCATGAGTTAACCCTTGGAGGTCCAAATTGTAATATTCCTCATTGTTGGCAATTTTTGGGTTGGTTAAATTTGTGATGATAAATTACTGTAATTGCATGTAACTTTGCTGGATGTCTTTTCATAACAATATATAACCTCTGTAATTTTCTCATAATTTATAGATCAATATTTTTGGTACCTCTAGTTCATTTTGAAAGAAATTGCAAATATATCCTTGGATGGAATCACAAACATACCCTCTGAATAGCATGGTCAAACTTTGTAGGATTAAATATTTTATTAATAAGCACCACTGTGTTAATTTTCACAAGGATTGGAGTTTATATGAGGGTACCTCCTTTGGAAATTATTGGAAATAATTGTGTTTTGGAATTTCTAAAAATAATAAATCTTGCTGGTTTTCCCTAAAACTTTATATCTACTGTTTATTAGGTACCCTTGATTTATGAATAAATTGGAGTGGGCATTGGAGGTCAGAAAAATATACTTGTAGTTCAAACCTTAGTAATATGGCCATTTGGAAAATTATTTAAAATACAATTATTAATGGGAAATTATGAAACCCTAGATTTGATCTGAGGTAGGTAGTATGGGTCCCCAGTAAATCCCTTGGGTCAAGAAGTTGGATATTTAGTGTACCTCTCTTCATGAGCATCAAAACGTTAAGGGTGGTCTGCGTTTAGCAATTTGACAACTTTTGGGGTTAGAGGTCAATCTGGTTGTCTAGGGTCTGAAGTGATGAAGGATGGGTGGTAGCCTTGTATTATGTATGGGCCTCTAGAGAAGTTGGGGTTTGGTAAGTCTTAGGGTGGCGGGGTGCCACCCTCGGCTAGGTCGTCCGGGAATTGACGAAAGATCGTCTTTTCTTGTTAGCATCTTTTAGCACCTGAGTTTCTAAGGTAGGAAAGTCAATCTGAGAGTGTGCTTATGGAAGTCTAGCCGGTTTAGTCCGGTGATCTTTTGTTTCTGAGATATTTATTGGTGACGGGCGGGTTAGCCCGGGGAGCTTGTAGCTCGGTATTGTTGGAAGATAATTTGCATGTGCATAAGGTGGTGGGTCCTTCGTGTTGGCGGTCGTTGCACCGACGTTAACACTTGGGCTCGGCAAGTGTGGTATTTACACTTAGCCATAAAAGTCTGGCGGTCCAGTCAGTAAGAGTACGCAGACGCTCTGCGGGTTTTGTGGAGGCGTACGATAGGTCTAGGTCGGGTAGTGCATATACCAACCTAGAGGTGGGCGAGACCCAACCCACCGCTTCCGTTTGCCACTACGGGAGTATCCTGAGGAGTCTAGCTCGCTCCAAAAAGAGGGAACTAAAGGTCTATGCGCATAGAGTCGTAGTGGGTGAGTTGCACTTGTTTGATCACCGCATAATAACATACTTGCATGACATAGCATAATCATTGCATTCAACCCCTGACACCTATCGTATAAATTGGTATGAGACTTTTTATACGATAGGCCTTGCTAAACGACCCCTTGGTCTATAGGTTTGTATGGGCATTCCTATAAATCAATGGTTTATATTATAATACTTACTTGTCTCTACTTTTGCACTTTACTGTTTTCTCTTTACTTTACCCTGCTGTTTCTATTTTGTTTCATTTATATATATATCTCCTGTGTAGAGTAGATATTACCTTGTCACCTGCATTTGTTTCTACCCCTTGTTTGTCCTCCGCTTCCTCCTTCCCATCCGGTGCCTAGGAGCCCTGGGGGGAGGGGTGGGGAATTGGCTGAGTCTTTATGACTGACGGTCGGTGGACCTTATCATTTTAGGAGACCGCGGCGACGGAGCAGCACCAGAGGCCGGTGCAACTGGAGGCGGGGCAGTCTAGCTCAGGAGCTCAGATGACAGGATCCGTGAGTGTGGATTTAGTTATTTTGCTTCCGCGAGTGATCCATGTAGTGAGGCTTTGATGTATTGGGCAAGGCCCTAGTTATCTTGTTTTCCTTTCTTTCAGTTGTGGTTGTGGACATCTTTTGATGTTTTTATTTATATGTGATGTGGACATGTTTTGCTTGCTTTATTCATGTTAGCTTACTTTTCTTGTGATCGATTTGGCCGGCAGGATCGGCGTTTTGCAGTGACGACCTTCCCGAGCGAAGGTGTCACCACAAAACGGCGGTTCTGGGCCTAAGACCCGGTGGTTTTTGCAAAAAAAAAAATATAGGGTCTTACACGATATAGAGAGAGAGAGAGTGCATGAAGGATATACCTTATGCTAGTGTGGTGGGCAGCTTAATGTATGCCCAAGTCTGTACCAGACCGGACATTGCCTTCGCAGTAGGACTTCTAGGCAGATATCAGTCGAACCCAGGTCCAGCTCATTGGGTGGCTGCCAAGAAGGTCTTAAGGTACTTGAAGGGAACAAAAGATTTTAAGTTGGTCTACCATAAAGTTCAAAATCTTAAATTGGTGGGTTATACAGATTCTGATTTTGCCGGGTGTGAGGATGATACGAAGTCTACTTCGGGTTATATATTTAAGTTTGCTGGTGGGGCCGTTTTGTGGAAGAGCGTTAAACAGACACTCATTACTTCATCCACTATGCACGCAGAGTTTGCAGCTCTCTTTGGAGCTTCTACTCACGCGGTGTGGCTTAAGAACTTCATTACAGAGTTGATGGTCGTCGATTCTATAGCTGGACCCATTCGGTTGTACTGTGATAATATTTCTGCAGTTATGTTCTCAATGAACAATAAAAGTATCACAGGGTCCAAACACATGGAAATTAAGTTCTTAACCATTATGGAATTGGTTAAGAAATGAGATATTATAGTGGAGCATATAGGAACAGATGATATGATAGTCGATCCGCTTACTAAAGGACTTCGCCCCAATATATTTCAAAAGCATGCCTACAGTATGGGGCTTATGGAGTCAATTGATATGTTAGATTAGTGGGAGGCTACATAAAGCTCCAATTCATTCATCTGTTATTTACTTTTGCACTTTGATTAAATTCATGAATAATAGTTTGAAATCAAACATTAAGTGAATCTTCATGTTGAATATCATTAAGTTTCGATATTCATAAATTTTGTGATATATCACACTTCATGTAAAAGACTTGGACGAGTGTCAATCTGAGCATAAGGCTTTGGGCACTTCATTTTATTTCGTAAAGCCTTTGTATGTCTATTTGACACATTAATTAAAATCTTAAGATAAAGACATATGTGTTCTTTCGAACACTTAAGGATTTATCGTAGCATGGTTTAGTGCATTCATTAGAGAAATCGGTTGACCACCATGTTAGGACAACAACTACATGTGTATACACTCTTCATTATGTTGTTCTAAAACTCTAATCGCGCTTTGTCCATGTCGATTGAATTCGTAAGCTACTGTGACCATGGAAGGTCCCGTGTCGCTCAATGATGAGGTTGCCGCCATGATTCAGAGTGAAGAATTTGGTTGGACCGGATTGACGTGGGAGTAGACTCTTAATACCGCGTTTGCTAATGGTACCCTTAAGTTTAGTAAAGATTTTATGCAGAACGTCATATGTTACGATGAATGTAAGTCCAAGTGGGAGAATGTTAGAAATTTTCTGTCAGGTGGACTCGATTCATCGAGACGTCCCGATAAAGTCGTACGCGAAAATTAGAATCTATTTGGACTCCTACGAGCGCGCGTTAATTCAGTCGCGCGAACGATCGAAGCCTGTGATAGGTGGGCCAGATCGTCTCATAAATTCAGGATGCGAATCCGGTCTCACCCTTGACATATGAAAAGGCATGACATGTAGATCTCAATTAATTTTGTGGGATTTAATTTATTTGGTTTTAAATTGAGAGTTATGAGGATTAATACACCCAATTTTGTAACTCCTATTAGGGGCTTACCTATTAAAGCCTAAACCAAATTCTTCATGCTGTTCACGGATGAACAAGGGCTGATAGGCGGTTCTCTTTTCCTCTTCGTTTATTCGTAACTGCTAAAAACTTCATCTTCTTGGTTTTGGATCGCCGGCAAAGGAGATCTTTATCTCCCTTTCAGTTTTCACGTCAACAGAGAACAATTTCTTGCCATTTCATCAGCAAAAGGACAAATCTGGAGAGAGAATTTACCGAACTTCATCACTCTGTTCAGGATTTGGGTTCTGGATCGACATCAAGCCCGACGACCTGCAGTCTTCTTCTTCTTCTTCTCGTCAGATCTTGACGAGATCTTCATTTTCGCATGAGGATCTACAGATCCGGTTTGATCTCCATTATGTTTTGGAGAGAGGGAAGAAGCATCGACCATACACAACATTTTCTTGAGGAGAAAAGCACCAGATCCAAGTCCTTAAGTCATATCCATTCAGATTCCGTTTAATGTACACTGAGATTTGTCTTCTAGCCACACCTCATCCGATTACCTTTGAGGAATATTTATATTTACTTATTCTTGGTGAAATCTGGCTATATTTGATTTGGTGTACAATCAAATCTCCTTTAATTTATTTCATAAGATTTTATGTTTGCTGGAACTAAAGTAAATAAAGCGCATAAGGGCATTGTGATTGTACTACATACGTGTTATGCTAACTCATTTTGTTGTAGAGAAGCGTTATACACTTCTATATGTTAGTGAGATCTTCTAATGACGGATTTCATAAGGAACCAGCACATCAAAGCTTTTGAGTATTTCCGCGATAATGAAGAACATGCTTGAAGAGAGAACGATATTGTACAACCCTGTATTCGCCGAGTAGGTTCTCGAGACAAGAAATATTTCGGAACAACATTTCTCGGTATGATCCCGGAGAAGGCGGAGAGGGGGAGAGGCGGCCTGCCCCCCTCTTGACCTCGCCCAACAAGAGGGGGCGGAGAGGGGGAGGGGCGGCCTGCCCCCCCCCCCCCCCCCCCCCCCCCCCCCCTCTCGCCCTCGCCCTCGCCCAACAAGAGGGGGCAGAGTGGGGGAGGGGCGGCCTGCCCCCCTCTCGCCCTCGCCCAGCAAAGCGGGCGGAGAAGGGGAGGGGCGGCCTGCCCCCCCCCTCGCCCTCAGCCCAGCAAAGGGGGCGGAGAGGGGGAGGGGCGGCCTGCCCCCCATCTCGCCCTCGCCCAGCAGGGGGGCGAGACCAGCAGGGAGGCCTACCCCCGGGTCTCGCCCCACCCAGATAATGGGCTCGCCGAGCCCCGCGAGGTTCCCCCTCTCGCCCAGTCCCGGGGGGAGGGGTCGGTCTGCGTTTAACACCTCAGAACAGCGGGATTTGACTATTCGCAGGCCAAATCCGGGGGCATTTTGGTAACTTCGCAGGCAGTTTTTGGTTATTTGCAGCCCAACTTCAGAAATCCTATAAATAGGACCAAGGGGGCACCATTTGAGGAGGCTATTTCTAGGCTAGCTCTCTCCCTCTCTCTCCCTCCCCAAGTCTCTATAGGGGGTGAGGAGAGCCTCCAGTGGTGCCCAAGCTTAGTAGTGGCTTGGGAGGGGAAGTTCCTAAGGGGCTTCCGGGTATGTGGCGGGACCTCCCCACTAAGCCCTTGGTCCAGTCCATTATTCCTCAACCTTCAACCTAGAGCTCTCCCTTGAGGGGAGTAAGGGTTGGTCGCCCCTCAGCTTGCTGAGGGCCCCGAACTCCACAGAGACCGAGAAATCGGTTTCAACATTATGGTGCGGTGAGCGTGGAGTGTGACCGATTCAAGAAACTCTCAAGATGAGCTCCATGGACGGAGGTGGAGGAAGTTCCGACCCAGGTCACTCGCAGCCCCCGGTGGCTGGGGTGATGTTGGAGATGTTCGAAAATCTCAAGCGGGAGGTCATGCAGACCTTGCAGGTAGCTTTCGCCTCGATAGGTGAAGGCATGAGAGAAAGTGGTCCGGAGGCCTCACCTCAGTAGGTGGGCGAGAGCATCCTTGGCCAGGCATCCGGGAAAGAGGTACCGAAAGGGGGCGAGTGGGGACATCCTCGACCCCCACTCGCCGAGACCCAAGTGGGCGAGTGGGGAGGTCCTCGACCCCCACTCGCCGAGACCCAAGTGGGCGAGTGGGGAGGTACTCGAACCCCACTCGCCGAGACCCAAGTGGGCGAGTGGGGAGGTCCTCGACCCCCACTCGCCGAGGCCCAAGGGGGTGAGTGGGGAGGTGTCAAACCCCGTCCCGCCCAGCTCCAAAGGGGGGCGAGCATAGAAAGTCCTTTGTGTGAGTTGATCCTCTCGGCCCCAGTTCCAGAGGGGTTCGGGAGGTTGGAGATGTCTCACTATTCCGGCAAAGATGACCCCGTCCTGCACCTGCAGTGGTTTGAGGACATGGTCTCCATCAGGCCCATGACAGACACTTTCAAGTGTCGACTCTTCGCGACAACTTTGAAGGAGAAGGCTAGAGATTGGTTCCACCAGCTCCCTGCGGGATCCATCTATGCCTTCGAAGACTTGCGCCGAGTTTTCCTGCTACGCTTCTCAACGTCAAGGAAGAGGAAGAAGCATGCCGAAGCTCTTTTCCAGATCAAGCAAGAGCCAGGGGAGTCGCTAGCTCTCTACCTGGAGCGGTTCAGGGAGGAGGTTCTCCTCGTCCAAGAAGTGCCCGGGTACACCCTCAAGCTTGCCTTCACGTTGGGGCTGTGGGAGGGATTCTTCAAGATGGACCTGAAGAGGAGAGCTCCTTTATCCTTTGAGGAGTTGATGGAAAGGGTGGCGGAAGAAGTCGAGAGTGAGGAGGCTAATCCTGAATTCGCAAGCAGGTTGGTCAAGCTGAGAGAGTCAGAGGCAAGACAGCAGGGGGAAAGGGCAGGGCCCCCAAGAGGAAGTTCAACCAAGAGGAGGACAACTTCCAGGAAGAGAGGCCCGACCTCCCGGGGTGGAGGCAGGGACCGAAGGCACCCTCACCACCACTCCAACAAGCTATGGTGATCGGCCACAGAAGAAGAAGAAATCGTAAGGGAGGAAGAGGGGGCGTCCGGGTGGAGATACCTTACTGTGACTTCCACGATGAGGAGGCTCACGTGACATCCGCCTGCCTTGAGTTCTTGGAAATGAAGGAGTCGAGGGGTCCAAAGCCGCAATGTCAGCAACCAGAGGAGGTCGAGGAGGACCATGCCTGGGAGTAGAAATTCGAGTCCCGGTATCCATGCTTAGTTTTTTCTTTTAAGTCCATGAAGTATGATGGTGTATTTCCCTACTTAGATTTTCTTCCATGTAACCGGACGACTAGTGTAATAAAAGTTTTTCCAAATGTTCTTCACCCCTCGGATGGTTCCGCTGACCGGGCTCTCACTAGCCGGCAGGTGCAGGTTTACCTCCCAGGGAGGCTATGTTCTTTTCCCCTCGGATGGTTCCGCTGACCGGGCTCTCACTAGCCGGCAGGTGCAGGTTGACCTCCCAGGGAGGCTATGTTCTTTTCCCCTCGGATGGTTCCACTGACCGGGCTCTCACTAGCCGGCAGGTGCAGGTTGACCTCCCAGGGAGGCTATGTTCTTTTCCCCTCGGATGGTTCCGCTGACCGGGCTCTCACTAGCCGGCAGGTGCAGGTTGACCTCCCAGGGAGGCTATGTTCTTTTCCCCTCGGATGGTTCCGCTGACCGGGCTCTCACTAGCCGGCAGTGCAGGTTGACCTCCCAGGGAGGCTATGTTCATTTCCCCTCAGATGTTTCCGCTGACCGGGCTCTCACTAGCCGGCAGGTGCAGGTTGACCTCCCAGGGAGGCAATGTTCTCTTCCCCTCGGATGGTTCCGCTGACCGGGTTCTCACTAGCCGGCAGGTGCAGGTTGACCTCCCAGGGAGGCTATGTTCTCTTCCCCTCGGATGGTTCCGCTGACCGGGCTCTCACTAGCCGGCAGGTGCAGGTTGACCTCCTAGGGAGGCTATGTTCTTTTCCCCTCGGATGGTTCCACTGACCGGGCTCTCACTAGCCGGCAGGTGCAGGTTGACCTCCCAGGGAGGCTATGTTCTTTTCCCCTCGGATGAATTCGCTGACCGGGCTCTCACTAGCCGGCAGGTACAGGTTGACCTCCCAGGGAGGCTATGTTCTCTTCCCCTCAGATGGTTCCGCTGAACGGGCTCTCACTAGCCGGCAGGTGCAGGTTGATCTCCTAGGGAGGCTATGTTCTTTTCCCCTCGGATGGTTCCGCTGACCGGGCTCTCACTAGCCGGCAGGTGCAGGTTGACCTCCCAGGGAGGCTATGTTCTCTTCCCCTCGGATGGTTCAGCTGACCGGGCTCTCACTAGCCGGCAGGTGCAGGTTGACCTCCGAGGAAGGCTATGTTCTTTTCCCCTCGGATGGTTCTGCTGACCGGGCTCTCACTAGCCGGCAGGTGCAGGTTGACCTCCCAGGGAGGCTATGTTCTTTTCCCCTCGGATGGTTCCGCTGACCGGGCTCTCACTAGCCGGCAGGTGCAGGTTGACCTCCCAGGGAGGCTATGTTCTTTTCCCCTCGGATGGTTCTGCTGACCGGGCTCTCACTAGCCGGCAGGTGCAGGTTGACCTCCCAGGGAGGCTATGTTCTCTTCCCCTCGGATGGTTCAGCTGACCGGGCTCTCACTAGCCGGCAGGTGCAGGTTGACCTCCGAGGAAGGCTATGTTCTTTTCCCCTCGGATGGTTCTGCTGACCGGGCTCTCACTAGCCGGCAGGTGCAGGTTGACCTCCCAGGGAGGCTATGTTCTTTTCCCCTCGGATGGTTCCACTGACCGGGCTCTCACTAGCCGGCAGGTGCAGGTTGACCTCCCAGGGAGGCTATGTTCTTTTCCCCTCGGATGGTTCCGCTGACCGGGCTCTCACTAGCCGGCAGGTGCAGGTTGACCTCCCAGGGAGGCTATGTTCTTTTGCCCTCAGATGGTTCCGCTGACCGGGCTCTCACTAGCCGGCAGGTGCAGGTTGACCTCCCAGGGAGGCTATGTTCTTTTCCCTCGGATGGTTCCGCTGACCGGGCTCTCACTAGCCGGCAGGTGCAGGTTGAACTCCCAGGGAGGCTATGTTCTTTTCCCCTCGGATGGTTCCGCTGACCGGGCTCTCACTAGCCGGCAGTGCAGGTTGACCTCCCAAGGAGGCTATGTTCGTTTCCCCTCAGATGTTTCCGCTGACCGGGCTCTCACTAGCCGGCAGGTGCAGGTTGACCTCCCAGGGAGGCAATGTTCTCTTCCCCTCGGATGGTTCCGCTGACCGGGTTCTCACTAGCCGGCAGGTGCAGGTTGACCTCCCAGGGAGGCTATGTTCTCTTCCCCTCGGATGGTTCCGCTGACCGGGCTCTCACTAGCCGGCAGGTGCAGGTTGACCTCCTAGGGAGGCTATGTTCTTTTCCCCTCGGATGGTTCCACTGACCGGGCTCTCACTAGCCGGCCGGTGCAGGTTGACCTCCCAGGGAGGCTATGTTCTTTTCCCCTCGGATGGTTTCGCTGACCGGGCTCTCACTAGCCGGCAGGTACAGGTTGACCTCCCAGGGAGGCTATGTTCTCTTCCCCTCAGATGGTTCCGCTGAACGGGCTCTCACTAGCCCGCAGGTGCAGGTTGATCTCCTAGGGAGGCTATGTTCTTTTCCCCTCGGATGGTTCCGCTGACCGGGCTCTCACTAGCCGGCAGGTGCAGGTTGACCTCCCAGGGAGGTTATGTTCTCTTCCCCTCGGATGGTTCAGCTGACCGGGCTCTCACTAGCCGGCAGGTGCAGGTTGACCTCCGAGGAAGGCTATGTTCTTTTCCCCTCGGATGGTTCTGCTGACCGGGCTCTCACTAGCCGGCAGGTGCAGGTTGACCTCCCAGGGAGGCAATGTTCTTTTCCCCTCGGATTGTTCCGCTGACCGGGCTCTCACTAGCCGGCAGGTGCAGGTTGACCTCCCAGGGAGGCTATGTTCTTTTCCCCTCGGATGGTTCCGCTGACCGGGCTCTCACTAGCCGGCAGGTGCAGGTTGACCTCCCAGGGAGGCTATGTTCTTTTGCCCTCAGATGGTTCCGCTGACCGGGCTCTCACTAGCCGGCAGGTGCAGGTTGACCTCCCAGGGAGGCTATGTTCTTTTCCCCTCGGATGGTTCCGCTGACCGGGCTCTCACTAGCCGGCAGGTGCAGGTTGACCTCCCAGGGAGGCTATGTTCTTTTCCCCTCTGATGGTTCCGCTGACCGGGCTCTCACTAGCCGGCAGTGCAGGTTGACCTCCCAAGGAGGCTATGTTCGTTTCCCCTCAGATGTTTCCGCTGACCGTGCTCTCACTAGCCGGCAGGTGCAGGTTGACCTCCCAGGGAGGCAATGTTCTCTTCCCCTCGGATGGTTCCGCTGACCGGGTTCTCACTAGCCGGCAGGTGCAGGTTGACCTCCCAGGGAGGCTATGTTCTCTTCCCCTCGGATGGTTCCGCTGACCGGGCTCTCACTAGCCGGCAGGTGCAGGTTGACCTCCGAGGGAGGCTATGTTCTTTTCCCCTCGGATGGTTCCACTGACCGGGCTCTCACTAGCCGGCAGGTGCAGGTTGACCTCCCAGGGAGGCTATGTTCTTTTCCCATCGGATGGTTTCGCTGATCGGGCACTCACTAGCCGGCAGGTACAGGTTGACCTCCCAGAGAGGCTATGTTCTCTTCCCCTCAGATGGTTCCGCTTAACGGGCTCTCACTAGCCGGCAGGTGCAGGTTGATCTCCTAAGGAGGCTATGTTCTTTTCCCCTCGGATGGTTCCGCTGACCGGGCTCTCACTAGCCGGCAGGTGCAGGTTGACCTCCCAGGGAGGCTATGTTCTCTTCCCCTCGGATGGTTCCACTGACCGGGCTCTCACTAGCCGGCAGGTGCAGGTTGACCTCCGAGGAAGGCTATGTTCTTTTCCCCTCGGATGGTTCTGCTGACCGGGCTCTCACTAGCCGGCAGGTGCAGGTTGACCTCCCAGGGAGGCTATGTTCTTTTCCCCTCGGATGGTTCCGCTGACCGGGCTCTCACTAGCCGGCAGGTGCAGGTTGACCTCCCAGGGAGGCAATGTTCTCTTCCCCTCGGATGGTTCCGCTGACCGGGTTCTCACTAGCCGGCAGGTGCAGGTTGACCTCCCAGGGAGGCTATGTTCTCTTCCCCTCGGATGGTTCCGCTGACCGGGCTCTCACTAGCCGGCAGGTGCAGGTTGACCTCCTAGGGAGGCTATGTTCTTTTCCCCTCGGATGGTTCCACTAACTGGGCTCTCACTAGCCGGCAGGTGCAGGTTGACCTCCCAGGGAGGCTATGTTCTTTTCCCCTCGGATGGTTTCGCTAACCGGGCTCTCACTAGCCGGCAGGTACAGGTTGACCTCCCATGGAGGCTATGTTCTCTTCCCCTCAGATGGTTCCGCTGAACGGGCTCTCACTAGCCGGCAGGTGCAGGTTGATCTCCTAGGGAGGCTATGTTCTTTTCCCCTCGGATGGTTCCGCTGACCGGGCTCTCACTAGCCGGCAGGTGCAGGTTGACCTCCCAGGGAGGCTATGTTCTCTTCCCCTCGGATGGTTCAGCTGACCGGGCTCTCACTAGCCGGCAGGTGCAGGTTGACCTCCGAGGAAGGCTATGTTCTTTTCCCCTCGGATGGTTCTGCTGACCGGGCTCTCACTAGCCGGCAGGTGCAGGTTGACCTCCCAGGGAGGCTATGTTCTTTTCCCCTCGGATGGTTCCGCTGACCGGGCTCTCACTAGCCGGCAGGTGCAGGTTGACCTCCCAGGGAGGCTATGTTCTTTTTCCCTCGGATGGTTCCGCTGACCGGGCTCTCACTAGCCGGCAGGTGCAGGTTGACCTCCCAGGGAGGCTATGTTCTTTTGCCCTCAGATGGTTCCGCTGACCGGGCTCTCACTAGCCGGCAGGTGCAGGTTGACCTCCCAGGGAGGCTATGTTCTTTTCCCTTCGGATGGTTCCGCTGACCGGGCTCTCACTAGCCGGCAGGTGCAGGTTGACCTCCCAGGGAGGCTATGTTCTTTTCCCCTCGGATGGTTCCGCTGACCGGGCTCTCACTAGCCGGCAGTGCAGGTTGACCTCCCAAGGAGGCTATGCTCGTTTCCCCTCAGATGTTTCTGCTGACCGGGCTCTCACTAGCCGGCAGGTGCAGGTTGACCTCCCTGGGAGGCAATGTTCTCTTCCCCTCGGATGGTTCCGCTGACCGGGTTCTCACTAGCCGGCAGGTGCAGGTTGACCTCCCAGGGAGGCTATGTTCTCTTCCCTTCGGATGGTTCCGCTGACCGGGCTCTCTCTAACCGGGAGGTGCAGGTTGACCTCCTAGGGAGGCTATGTTCTTTTCCCCTCGGATGGTTCCACTGACCGGGCTCTCACTAGCCGGCAGGTGCAGGTTGACCTCCCAGGGAGGCTATGTTCTTTTCCCATCGGATGGTTTCGCTGACCGGGCTCTCACTAGCCGGCAGGTACAGGTTGACCTCCCAGGGAGGCTATGTTCTCTTCCCCTCAGATGGTTCCAATTAACGGGCTCTCACTAGCCGGCAGGTGCAGGTTGATCTCCTAGGGAGGCTATGTTCTTTTCCCCTCGGATGGTTCCGCTGACCGGGCTCTCACTAGCCGGCAGGTGCAGGTTGACCTCCCAGGGAGGCTATGTTCTCTTCCCCTCGGATGGTTCCGCTGACCGGGATCTCACTAGCCGGCAGGTGCAGGTTGACCTCCGAGGAAGGCTATGTTCTTTTCCCCTCGGATGGTTCTGCTGACCGGGCTCTCACTAGCCGGCAGGTGCAGGTTGACCTCCCAGAGAGGCTATGTTCTTTTCCCCTCGGATGGTTCCGCTGACCGGGCTCTCACTAGCCGGCAGGTGCAGGTTGACCTCCCAGGGAGGCTATGTTCTTTTCCCCTCGGATGGTTCCGCTGACCGGGCTCTCACTAGCCGGCAGGTGCAGGTTGACCTCCCAGGGAGGATATGTTCTCTTCCCCTCTGATGGTTCCGCTGACCGGGCTCTCACTAGCCGGCAGGTGCAGGTTGACCTCCTAGGGAGGCTATGTTCTTTTCCCCTCTGATGGTTCCGCTGACCGGGCTCTCACAAGCCGGCGGGGCAGGTTGACCTCCTAGTGTGGAAAAGTGTTTTTCTCCCGAGGTGGTCTCGCTAGCCGGGCTCTCGCTAGCCGACAGGATTGGAAGACCACTCAGGGTGGCTGTATATTTTTCCCAACATGGTATCGCTAGCTAGACTCTCGCTAGCCGGCAGGGTTGGAGGAACTCTCGGAGAGGCTATGTGTTTTTTCCGAGATAACACCGTTAGCCGGATTCCCAACGACACTCGTCGAATATGCAGGGTTGGACGTTTCTTTCCGAGCGTGTACCTCGCTCGAAATGAGCGGGGATTTTGCACAACCCTGTATTCGCCGAGTAGGTTCTCGAGACAAGTATTTTGGAACAACATTTCTCGGTATGATCCCGGAGAAGGCGGAGAGGGGGGGGGGGGGGGGGGCTGCCCCCCTCTCGCCCTCAGCCCAGCAAGAGGGGGCGGAGAGGGGGAGGAGCGGCGTGCCCCACTCTCGCCCTCGCCCAGCAAAGGGGGCGGAGAGGGGGAGGGGCGACCTGCCCCCCCTCTCGCCTCGCCCAACAAGAGGGGCGGAGAGGGGGGGTGGGGCTGCCCCCCTCTCGCCCTCGCCCAACAAGATGGGGCGGAGAGGGGGAGGGGCGGCCTGCCCCCCTCTCGCCCTCGCCCAGCAAAGGAGGCAGAGAGAGGGAGGGGCGGCCTGCCCCCCTCTCGCCCTTGCCCAGCAAAGGGGGCGGAGAGGGGGAGGGGCGGCCTGCCCCCCCCCCCCCCCCCCCCCCTCTCGCCCTCGCCCAGCAAAGGGGGGCGGAGAGGGGGAGGGGCGACCTCCCCCCCCCCCCCCCCCCCCCCCCCCTCTCGCCCTCGCCCAGCAAAGGGGGCGGAGAGGGGGAGGGGCGACCGCCCCCCCTATCGCCCTCGCCCAGCAAAGAGGGCAGAGAGGGGGAGGGGCGGCCTGACCCCCCTCTCGCCCTCGCCCAGCAAAAGGGGGCGGAGAGGGGGAGGGGCGGCCTGCCCCCCCTCTCGCCCTCACCCAGCAAAGGGGGGGGGGGGGGGGGGGGGGGGGGGGGGGGGGGGGGGGGGGGGGGGGGGGGGGGGGGGGGCGGAGAGGCGGCCTGCCCCCCCCCCCCCCCCCCCCCCCCCCCCCCCCCCCCCCCCCCCCCGCCCTCGCCCAGCAAAGGGGGCAGAGAGGGGGAGGGGCGGCATGCCCTCCCTCTCGCCCTCGCCCAGCAAAGGGGGCGGAGAGGGGGAGGGGCGGCCTGCCCCCCCCCCCCCCCCCCCCCCCCCCCCCCCTCTCGCCCTCGCCCAGCAAAAGGGGGCGGAGAAGGGGAGGGGCGGCCTGCCCCCCTCTCGTCCTCGCCCAGCAAAGGGGGGCGGAGAGGGGGAGGGGCGGCCTGCCCCCCCCCCCCCCCCCCCCCCCTCCTCTCGCCCTCGCCCAGCAAAGGGGGCGGAGAGGGGGAGGGGCGGCCTGCCCCCCCCCCCCCCCCCCCCCCCCCCCCCTCTCGCCCTTGCCCAGCAGGGGGGGCGAGACCAGCAGGGAGGCCGACCCCCGGGTCTCGCCCCACCCGGTTAATGGGCTCGCCGAGCCCCGCGAGGTTCCCCCTCTCGCCTAGTCCCGGGGGGAGGGGTCGGTCTGCGTTTAGCACCTCAGAACAGCGGGATTTGGCTATTCGCAGGCCAAATCTGGGGGCATTTTGGTAACTTCGCAGGCAGTTTTTGGTTATTTGCAGCCCAACTTCAGAAATCCTATAAATAGGACCAAGGGGGCACCATTTGAGGAGGCTATTTCTAGGCTAGCTTTCTCCCTCTCTCTCCCTCCCCAAGTCTCTATAGGGGGTGAGGAGAGCCTCCAGTGGTGCCCAAGCTTAGTAGTGGCTTGGGAGGGGAAGTTTCTAAGGGGCTTCCGGGTATGTGGCGGGACCTCCCCACTAAGCCCTTGGTCCAGTCCATAGTTTCTCAACCTTCAACCTAGAGCTCTCCCTTGAGGGGAGTAAGGGTTGGTCGCCCCTCAGCTTGCCGAGGGCCCCGAACTCCACAGAAACCGAGAAATCGGTTTCAACAGGTATAAACTTTATTTCCGCGCTTTCATAAATTTATCGTTCGCTCAAGCTTTAATTTATTTGTGTGTTCTCGACTTTATTATTTAATTGGAAAATATAAATCCTTCATTTTATACTCCAAAGAGATTAGTAGATTTTTGAATAAGACGATCCTGCATTTCCTAGTCACCGCTACATTCAGTATACGTGTTATCCTAAATTTTTCGATAACACAATTCTCGTAGCGACGCACACTATATTTTCTAACAGTTTCTTCATAGTGAAATGTTGCCTTGGATCCACAATTGGTAAATGTATGATGTATGTTTGTAAAAAATATTTTTCTTGCATTTTTTTGATGGTTTAGGGTAGATTAGTCTATTTTTCTAAGGGTCCGTTTGGCACGGCGGTGGCGGTCATGAACGTGGGGGTTATTAGCCGTCGTTCGTGAACGTCCGACCTCATCTAGGAAACTTCATCCACTTTTATGTTCAAAACTAGTTTTATTTTCTTGGTGGCGGTCCGAAGTCCAAAACTGCAGCAGATTTTTTCTAGTAATGTTATGTGCAAATTGGTTTTGGCTACATCAAAACCCGCGCTTTTTGAAAATACGCCTCATAGGTGCATTTTTAGGAAAAGTGTTCAGCATCAAAGTTGTAGATCTCGTCGAGATCTACAACTTTTGTGTTGAACATTTTGCCTAAAAATGCACCTGTAAGGCGTATTTTAAAAATGCGCGAGACTATTGTGAAATATTTCGCGTCTTTTGAAAATATGTCTTATAGGTGTATTTTTAGGCAAAATATTCAACACGAAAGTTGTAGATCTCGATGAGATCTACAACTTTGATGCTGAACATTTCTCCTAAAAATGCACATATAAGACGTATTTTCAAAAAGCGCATGTTTTGATGGTTTGCACGTAGCCAAAACTGATTTGCACATAACATCAGTCATTTTTTGTTTGATTTCCTTTATTTGTGTAAGTTCTAATTTAGATTTTAATTTCCTTTGTATCGATCATTTGTTGGAAGTTTTTATGTTGCATGCAATGGTTATGTATGTTTGTATCTGTTCATATTGCTATAAGATGCGAAAAATTTGTATACCCTTTTATCAATTAAACTTTAGATTCAAAGCTTTGTAATCTCTTTGTATAGTTGAAATTAAGGCTTCGTTTGATGAGACTTATTTTCACCGGTCAAGCGGTTAAGACCGCTTGAATCGGACCTTAATTAAGGTCCGAATCATGCGATCGTAACCGCTTGACCGGTGAAAATAAGTCCCCCAAACGGAGCCTAAATCATGTTTTTTTTTGCTCTCAAAATGTGCACGTTTTTTTTCTTCATATTGGTACTATAACTATGAATAATCTTTTATTAGTTTAGGGGCTGTAGTT
Source organism: Dactylorhiza incarnata (assembly GCA_033032865.1). Lineage (NCBI taxonomy): Eukaryota > Viridiplantae > Streptophyta > Magnoliopsida > Asparagales > Orchidaceae > Dactylorhiza > Dactylorhiza incarnata. The sequence goes on along the minus strand of JAWHQI010000626.1, from coordinate 194,525 downwards.
GCTGCATATGCCTTCAAACTAAAATTAAAATAGAAGATAAAATGTTCAGTTGAGGGCTGCACAAAATAAATGAATTTTTTTATTTAAACAACTATTTGCGGCGGTTTATAATAAAACGTGGCCAATTTAATAAAGGTGTCCAATTTAATAAACGTTGCAGGCATGGGCCACATTTTCCAAAAAAAGCATGGCTAATGTTGGTCAGGGTTTTCATGAAAATGTGGCCAATGATGGCCACGTTTGTTTTTTCAAAACTTCGCGGATGTTATTGGCGACGATTGGTTCAGCGACGCTTTAGCGGCGTTTATAAAAACGTCGCCAAAATATTGGGCACGTTTGAAAAACATCGCTAAAGGTTCATAAAAACGTCGCGATACAAGTTTTTCTTGTAGTGTCGGTCCGGTAAATAATGGGTAAATTTATCAAACCGCCCCTTCAAAAGCCTATAAATGGACCCCTTGGGCTATTCATTTATTCACTTTTCGCTTGGAGCTCTAATCCCTTTTTTCCTATCTCTCTCTCTCTACCTCCATCTTCTCTCTCTATAGATTGGAGACTTGGAGTTTACTGTTCGCAGACCGTCACTTGGAGACTAGGAGTTTACTGTCCGCAGTCCGTCGCTTGGAGACTTGGAGTTTACTGTTCGCAGACTGTCGCTTGGAGACTTGGAGCTCCCTATTGGCGTACCAATCAAGGAGTTAAAGGCCCACAGTGGAACGACCAAAGCTTGGCCTCGAAGGGGGGGGGGGGGGGGGGGGGGGGGGAGCTCACGAAGGAGCGAGGAAACAAACTCTGTCTTATTCCCGTCGTTGTAATGAGGAGCGGTCTGTCGCCCTCACTCTCTCAAGAATGAGCCTGTAAAACGAACGCACATCATAGTGGAAGTTAGGCCGACACAGCTCCGACCGCGTGATTTTTCACCCCGATTGTGGGTTTTCCACGTCATCAATGTTGGACATGTGTGTCACATCCCTTTGTTTAAGAATAACAAATCCCAAATTGTATTTGATCTTGTATTTTGTGTGTTTATAGTGTGCAGGAACTATAGGTGCAATACTCCACAAGTAGAAAGCAGCTGAATTCAAAAATCTTAAAGAATGCACTACCGCCGGCGCTAACGTTACCGCCAGGCGCTAGCTCATGTTCCGTTCGACGAAATTGAAGTTGCGCTCGACGAAAATTTCGGTCGACGAAAATTCCGTTCGACGAAATGCCGTTCGACGAATTTGTCTCTGTTCGACGAAATTTCCGTTCGACGAACTTGAAGCTCCGATCGACAAAAGTTTGTTCTGCCACACCGCCGACGGTTTTCGCTACCGTCATCGCTAGCGCTACCGCCTGGCGCTATCTCAAGTTCGTGCACAGCACCACGCAGCCGACGGTTTCGCAACCGCTCCACACGAACGTTACCGCAGGCGCTAGGAGCTACCGCAGGCGCTAGCGAGAAGTTCTATATATTGGAGTTTTGCTTCTCGTTTTGGTAATCCATCCCAGAGAGGTTGCAAGTGCCATAATTCTACTGCTGATATACTGCCGAAGATGGATGTCCCACTAAAAGCTTAAGGAGAATTCTGGAGGAGGACAACGTCACGCTACATCTGAAGGACGATCGCTTCGACCTCGCTTATACTACATCGATCCTTTATTAGTGTATGTGTCAGTGTGTGAGTGTGTGAAGTGTGTGAAGTGTGTGTTGTTTTTAAGAGCTGTGTAGTAAAGGGAGTGAAATGTTAAGTGCAGTGAAGTGTGTGTGTGTGGTGTTTTTAAGAGTTGTGTAGTGAAGTGTGTGTGATGTTAAGTGCAGTGTGTGTGCTGTTTTTTTGAGTTTTGTATGTGCGCGTGTGATGTTAAGTGCAGTGAAATGTGTGCATGTGTGTGCTGTTTTAAGAGTTGTGCAGTGAAGTGTGTGCGATCAATGTTAAGTGCAGTAAACTGTGTGCGTGCTGTACGTTTTAAAGAGTTGTGTAGTGAAGTGTGATTTTAAGTGCAGTGAAGTGTCATTAACAGGTGATCTTAATTTCAGAACATTACAACTAAACAGTGAACTCCCTCATGACCTTAATTTTAGTGTGAACTAAACAACGGGCGACAAGTGTGTGTTTTATTGTACGCTTGTTTAATGGGGTGTGTATGGATTATGTATGTATGGATGTGAGTTTGTATGGATGTTTCTGCTCTCATTTATTTGTAGGGTGATCTTAATTGCTCTCTTTTATTTGTAGGGTGCTCGAGCATTGACCGGCAAGTGACGAAAGATTTCATTAGTCAGAAAGTGATGGACGATTCATTTTTCGAAAAATGACGGAAGATTTATTAGAAACATGTTGATCTTGTAATGTAATATTGTATTATTTTAGAAGAGATGATAATAGCTTGTACTCTATGTAATACTTTTTGGTGTGAATAAATACATGTTGATCTTGTTACCAAATATTAAATATATGTGTGTTTTCAAGATTATTATTTGTAATAAAATCTAAGGTACACAAAAAATAGAAATGAAATATTTTTGATATATAAATGAATTGGCTGTAGTAAGAAGAATGGAAAACAAATGTAACAATTTTTTCGTTACTATTGTTTAATCTATTGTAACGAAATAATATTTATTATACTTTATTGTAACGAAGTTAGTTTATTTTTAGTGAGGAAAAATAAAACATTTGTAACGAAATAGTTTTAATCGTAACTGTTTTTTTGTGAGGAAAAAATAACATTCGTAACGAAATAATATTTATTGTGACCAATTTATTGTGAGGAAGAATCTCCTTTTGGTGAGAAAGTATCGTTTGTTACAATTACTTTATTTGTAACGAAATGCATACATTCGTTACAATAACCTTTAGCGTCGAGCTTTAGAGGAGGACCGTTACTTAAAGTTTTTTTCGTTACCAAAGAGTTTTTGTAACGAATTTTGGCACTTATTGTAACGAATTAGGTCCTTACTATAAGTGCAGTTTGTTGTAGTGTCACATATCATCATCTCATAAAAGTAGAAAAACAATGCGGCTTTATACAACTCATCACATTAAACAAAACTCATAGTTTATATATCAACCCATAGATTTAAAAGCATGAGTTGTCCAAAAGATTATTTCACCTATGACTTCATATCTCACAATAGCGGGGGCGTATGGTTGTATGCATTAGAGACCTAACCTCTAAGTCATGTCTTGTCCTTAACCGGGGAGGATTCCAGTGGGGCCTTGCGAGGCACTGGGGGGAAAGAGTGCTAGGTTGAGCGTTCTCTAGTGTGTGCATATGAGACTAACACCCCAACCTACGACATGTGTGCAGCTCCTCATGCCCATCTGTCACTTAGTATGGGGCTAGGGTGTAGACATTTAGTCGGGGTAGTCTTTAATCTTAGGACATACCTATATTACTCACTGCATGAATATTTTTATTCACTTATTACTTAAATCATTCATATTTTGGGTTGTTTAAATTATGCCCTCTTGTGTTTTGCATAATTTATTTATTTTTGTGCATAAATGTTTTTGTAAAACACATGTATTTGAAAAAGCTAAAGTTTTATGCAAATTTGAGCAATCAAGACATCTCCAAAAATTACAAAATTTCTGCATAAGACTACTCTAAGGACACTTAATAAATATCAAAAATCAAAATTTAAAAATTCTCAAAAAATCAAGTACTGTTTGCCGCGCTATCACTAGCGCCGGCGCTAGCGTGGGTGTTTGATTTTTCTGATTTTTAAAATTTCTGAAAATCTATAAAAATATGTTAGTTCATATGTACTACTTATTTGTTGTGTTTCTGACTTTTGTTATTTTTTGTTTTATTCATATTATAAAAAAACAACTATAAAAGTTCAAAATTCAAAAATACAAAAAAATATGTTTTTGAGATTTTCTGTTTTTTATTTATATTATGGAAAATCAATTTTAAAATTTCAAAATTCAAAAATACAAAAATATGTTTTTATGGTTTTCTGTTTTTATTTATATTATGAAAAATCAACTACAAAAATTCAAAATTCAAAAATACAAAAATATGTTTTCGTGCTTTGATATATCTATTTAAAGTGCATCAATTGTATTGAAAAATATGTGTAGAACCAAGCTTAGCATGTCTCTAAGTATGAGTAAATGTATTATGATTGATAATGATACCTTTCACTCACTTATTTTGGTAATCAACATGTGTGTTTAAATCTAAAAATACTTGCTTGTGTATTGTATTTGTACAATGAATTAAAACTTGCATAAGTTTATTGCCTACACTACATTTGAATTGCACTTATGAAATTTAGAAAAGTGGTTAAGTTTAAAAATTGGGTTTGCAAAACAAGTGTATTCGGAGAATATTGTCTCACAAATATGAACAAAAATTATATATGTAGACAAATATAACTCCACCAAGCGCACTACTTGAACCTCCTGATAAGTCTTCATAAGCATTGTGAGGTTGAGCACCTTGGAAAGAATAGTAAAGTGTCTTGTGCAAACCTTGGTTACTACACCACTTTGTTAAAAACTATGTGTATTAAAAGTGTGTGAAAGTTAATTTACTTGTGTTTTATTGTGCACTTTACTTTACATATGTCTTGTATTTTGTGATTTAAATCAATTGTTAACATTGCTCAAAATACACTTATGTGCACATCATTATCTTTCATAACACTTCTTCTCATAAGTATTGGATTCTAATGCTTTATCTATACTACTCTTTATATAAGAAATGCAGTAGATAACCTAACATGATCTCTACAATGTTTTGGTATTTCTTGAACTTAAAATTAAATAACATTGTAGTATAATCTCTTTTTGATATGTTCATTTCATGCTTGGTATCTCTATGAAAAACTTTGAGATTTCAAAAAGGTTAAAACATCTTTCAATTTTGAACTAAAACTCATATTTTTACTTATGTTTTTCATGCTTACAAAAAGATGTTTCTTATGATCTTCCGCTTCCTTACAACTCTTATCTTTTTATTTTGAAATCTCTTATATACTATGCTTAAACTCTTTATCATTTCATATATTACAAAAGCTCGATCATGATTTATAACTAGCCTAAAGAATGCCTCCTTACTACCCTCACCCCACCTTCTTTTGATAATACCAAAAGGGGGAGATTAATTGAAGAAATCTATATAGGAGAAATATAGAAGATTAATGGGAGAATAATTAATGTAATCTATCATTTAGGGGGAGTAAAACATAAATTGCATTTATGTAGGGAGAGTATTAAGATAGGGGAAGTATGCACATTATCATGTTTATCATATACTATAGTTGCACTATCATCTTGTTTATCATATACTATAAACACTATTGTTGATTTCTTGCTAAAAGGATTTGTTATTATTAAAAGGGGGAGATTGTTGGACATGTGTGTCACATCCTTTTGTTTGAGAATAACAAATCTCAAATTGTATTTGATCTTGTATTTTGTGTGTTTATAGTGTGCAGGAACTGTAGGTGCAATACTCCACAGGTAGAAAGCAGCTGAATTCAAAAATCTTAAAGAATGCACTACCACCGGCGCTAGCGCTACCGCCGACGCTAGCTCTACCGCCAGGCGCTAGCTCATGTTCCGTTCGACGAAATTGAAGCTGCGTTCGACGAAAATTTCGGTCGACGAAAATTCTGTTCGACGAAATGCCGTTCGACGAATTTGTCTCCGTTCGACGAAATTTCCGTTGGACAAACTTGAAGCTCCGATCGACGAAAGTTTGTTCTGCCACGCTGCCGACGGTTTTCTCTACCGCCAGCGCTAGCGCTACCGCCCGGCGCTATCTCAAGTTCGTGCACAGCGCCACGCAGCCGACGGTTTCGCAATCGCTCCACACGAAGGTTACCGCAGGCGCTAGGAGCTACCGCAGGCGCTAGCGAGAAGTTCTATATATTGGAGTTTTGCTTCTCGTTTTGGTAATCCATCCCAGAGAGGTTGCAAGTGCCACAATTCTACTACTGATATGCTGCCGAAGATGGATCTCCCACTAAAAGCTTAAGGAGAATTCTGGAGGAGGACAACGTCACGCTACATCCGAAGGACGATCGCTTCGACCTCGCTTATACTACAGCGATCCTTCATCCCCATCTTCAGAGATCTCATATAGGGAGTTTTTATTATTGTTATTTTTATTTTCATTCCATACTTTCTTTGTAACCGTTTAGTTAATTCGCCTTGTGTTGGCGACTAGGTTTGGGTAGGACTTAGGGGGAAATTCGTCTTGTGTTGGCGACTAGTTCTAGGTGATTAGATCTAGGGGGCTCGAGGCCATATCTGGGGAAGGATTGGCTAGTGCGGCTTGAGGTCTTATCCGGGGAAGGATAGGCTAAAGTCAACCGATTTGTGGGGATACAAGTCGGTATAGAAAAGAAAAAGATATTTACTTCTGTACGCCTCCGATTTCTAGCGATATTGAAATCAAATTTATGTAAACACCTTTTTATATAAATACAATCATGTCTCTATTTGTGTTTACTTGATTTCTCTCCTTTGACGTTATCTCTAAAATATTGGTTACAAAGTTTTCAATTCAAATTACTTTATCTAAATTGTTTATTTCAATCTCTTAATCATAAAACAATTTAGTATTTATTTCTAAACTTGAAAATTATGATATTCTCACAAATTAGCTAAATTGTTATTTTGTCTTTCTCTTATTATAAAACAATTTAGTAATTTTCATAAAATTATAAAGAAGAATTTTATTCCCTTATTCACCCTCACTCTAAGGGCGCTGTAAGATCCAACAATCAATTCTTGGACTCGGTCTTTCAGGAAACCCTTTTATCTATTTGCACGCTCGGGCGTTAGCGGGCTAAGGAGGTTAAGTTGTCCAATCTATCGAAGGCCACGAGCGATCCGCAACAGATTGACGCCGTCTGTGGGAAAAGTTCCCAACAATCATCGGGGAACCAGAAGATCATCGGGGAGACATGGATACATCGCATGCATCCGGCGGCGAGACCCGGTGCCCGAAGAGGGCAAGAGGGGAACCATCAATCACGTTCGACGAGGAGGACCTGGAGGGGGTTCAGTTCCCTCATCAAAACCCTTTGGTAATCACTGCCGACATCGGAGACCCGAGCTTTCTGGTAAAAAGAATCTTGGCCGACTGCGGGAGCCCCATCGATGTGCTATTTCAATAGACGCTGCAGAAGATGGGGTTGGGGGGCAGGAGCTAGCTTAAGCCCCTCGCCGGCCATCATTAGCAACCTCAACGGGCATTCCGTCGCAGTTCGAGGGACGATTGCACTCCCCGTCACCATCGGCGGACCACACTGTCAGTCGCACCAGCTTCTTCGGTTCGCGATCATAGACTTCACCTCCCCATATAACGCAATCTTTGGGAGGCACGCACAGGTTGCGTTCAAGGCGATCCCCTCAATTACACATCTCACTATGAAGTTTCCGACCCCGTGGGGTGTTGGCGTTGCACGAGGAGATCAGGAGGCCGTGCGGGCATACCACGCAGAGCTACCCAGGGCAGCCCGGGCTACAACGTACAACATTGACGATTTTGACCTTCGCGACGAGACCTCAACACAACGGGGAGTGCCCATCGAAGGTCTGGAGCATGTTCCCCTTTTTTCCGTCTGACCCATCGCGGGAGGTGCGCGTAGGTAGGGTCCCTGCTAACCCAGGAGGAGAAGGAGGAAATAATGTCTTTCCTACGCAGGAATAGTGACATCTTTGCTTGGAGCTCGGAGGACATGCCAGGGATCGACACATATGTGATATCACATTCACTGAATATCAACCCACTGAGCCTCCCTGTGGTACAGAAGAAAAGGAGCTTCGTACTGCAACATCTCTTGGCGATCGAGGAGGAGGTCAATAAACTCTTAAAGGCAGGGTTCATCCGAGAGGTGAAGTACCCGACGTGGTTAGCCAACGTCGTCATGGTAAAGAAGGCATCCGGGAAATGGAAGATGTGTGTCGACTACAACAACCTGAATCAAGCATGCACAAAGAACAGCTTCCCGCTACCCCGGATCGACCAACTTGTGGACGCAACCGCCGGACACGAACTGCTGAGTTTCATGGACGCGTACTCGGGGTACAATCAAATTTGCATGGATCCCGCGGATGAGGATCACACAACTTTCCGCACAGACAAGGGCACCTACTGCTATCGGGTCATGCCCTTTGGACTCAAAAACGTCAGCGCCACATATCAAAGATTAATGAACAAATTCTTCAAAGAACTCATCGGAACAACCATGGAGGTATACATGGATGACATGCTAGTAAAGAGCACCAGGCGCCACCGGCACCTGGAACACCAAGGGGAATGTTTCAAAGTACTACGTCACGACAAGATGAGGCTGAACCCGGACAAGTGCACTTTCGGAGTAACAGGTGGAAAATTCCTGGGTTTCATGGTGACACACCGCGGAATAGAGGCAAACCCAAAGAAAATCAAGGCATTGGAGTGCATGGCCCCCCCTCGCTCGATCAAGGAGGTCCAGCGGCTGAACGGAAGAATCACGACCCTCTCTCGGTTCCTGGCCCGTGTGGGAGACAAGTATCTTCCTTTCTTCAAAACCCACTGTGGGGCCCGAAACTCTGGATTTCAGTGGACATACGAGTGTCAGGAAGCTTTCGACCTCCTCAAGCAACTTCTGGCGGCTTCGCCCCTGTTATCAAGGCCGGAGACAGGGGAAGACTTACTTTTGTACCTGGCGGTGTCGCCCGCCGCACTTAGCTCGGTGCTCGTAAGGGATGAAGGAGGCGTCCATCGGGCCGTCTACTATCTCAGTAAGGTCCTCGCCGGCGCAGAGACGAGATATTTAGCAGCGGAAAAAATGGCGTTGGCCTTGGTCTTCTCGGCAAGAAAGCTTCGCCCCTACTTTCAGGCTCACACCATAAAGGTTTTAACACAGCTTCCGCTGCGAAGCATACTTCAAAAGCTAGAAACCTCGGGAAGACTGGTTAAGTGGGTTGTTGAGCTCAACGAGTTCGATATCCACTTCCACCCTCGTCCAGACATCAAATCGCAGGTCCTTGCGGATTTCATTATGGAATGTACCATCGCGGAGCCGACACCAAGCGAGACACCGACGGCCGTTCCCTAGGCGCTATATGTGGACGGAGCGTTAGGAGGGGAAGGCGCGGGAGTAGGTATGCAGTTGATAAGCCCGGAGGGCGAAATGATGGAGTACGGTCTTAGGCTGAAGTTCCCCGCCACGAACAACGTTGCGGAGTACGAGGATCTGATCGTCAGCCTTCGACTTGCCCGGAGCTGCGGAGTAAAAAGCCTGACAGTCTACACCGACTCCCAACTAGTCGTGTCGCAGGTCAACGGAGATTTTGAAGCAAAACATGACCAAATGGCACAGTACCACGCCTACGCTCGGGACTGCATCCAAAGATTCGCATCATGACAACTTCTCCACATCCCCCGGGAGCAAAACGCTCGAGCAGACGCACTCTCCAAGCTCGCGGCCTCCCCAACGCAGTACCAGTCTATAAGGTGAAGGGTGGAAGACCTCGGGGTACCAAGCATCCAGGGGCCCTGGGACATCGCCACCCTTGACGACTCCGGGCATCTTCGATGCACCCCATAAGGAACAACCTCGAGCAGGGACAACTCCCCAGTGATCGCGCACAGGAAAGGTTGACCCGCCTGCGAGCAACATCTTTCACCATCATCAACGGAGACTTGTACAAGCGGGCATTCTCCGGACCTCTTCTATCTGAAGCAGAGGCAGAGTACTCCCTACGGGAGGTGCATGGAGGGGTTTGCGGTGAGCACCTTGGGGGAAAGAGCCTGGCAAGGAAGGTACTTCGTCAAGGGTTCTACTGTCCCACACTGCAAAAAGATGTGCAGGAATTCGTCCGTCAGTGCCCCGGGTGCCAGCACCACGCCAACACACCACGATAACTGCCGACCTCCCTCACAGATATTCAGAGCCCGTGGCTCTTCGCCCAATGGGGATCGACATCTTAGGGCCACTCCCAGTCGCAACCGGCCAGAGAAAGTTCATCATTATGGCAATCAACTACTTCACAAAATGGGTCGAGGCGGAGCCCTCGCCAAAATTACCTAGGACAACACAAAAAAGTTCGTCTGGAAAAGCATCGTTTGTCGCTTTGGGATACCCTCCGTTATCGTGGCCGACAACGGGATGCAGTTCACCTGGAAATCGTTGATAAAGATGTGCGAAGATCTAAAGATCGAGCTGAGGCACACCTCTGTGGCACACCCTCAGTCAAACGGACAGATAGAGGTGACAAACCGAACCATTCTCAAAGGGTTGAAAACTCGCCTCCATGAGGCAGGGGACAATGGGTGGATGAACTCCCAAGCGTGTTGTGGGCGTACCGCATAATGGAAAGAACCCCGACTAGGGAGACACCGTTCAACCTATGTTATGGGTCCGAGGCCGTTGTTCCAATCGACATCGGACTAACCAGCCCTCGCGTCCAGGCCTTCAATTCAGAGAAGAATGAAGAACGGCTCCGCGAGAACCTAGACTTGATCACAGAAGTAAGGGACGCGGCAGCCCGACGGAGCGCCGCCTATCAGAGGCAAGTGTCCTGATGACGCATATTTTGACTTAAATATGCTTATCATTATTATTGTATTTTTATTATAAATTATATAAATTTTCTCTTAGTTATATTATAATTATCCAATTATTAATATTTTATAATTATTCGTACTAATATTGCTTTTATTTTATTTTATGACAGACTTGGGAGAAATTTCGGCACGACTCAAAGTAAAAGCCCGTTGCAACGTTCGCTGCTGGCCGCACCCGTTCATGCCGCACCCGCCCAAGATGGCCGAGCCCAAGCTGCTACCGGCCACATGTCCATTAATACCATGCTAGCTCACGTGCATCACCATCCATGCAAATGTATTCAATATGCTGCCACATCATTCGGCCACATTAATTAGTTTTTATTTTTTTGTCTTCTAGCGGGTAAATTTAGGGAGCCGTTGGATTGATAGAATTAAGGGGTCTCGCATGAAATCTAGAGGATCCAGATCCTTAAATCACATGCAAAATGCCATCCACGTTGATCGCAGACCGTCGCTTGGAGACTTGGGGTTTATTTTCGGCAGACCGTCGCTTGGAGACTTGGAGTTTACTGTTCGCAGACCATCGCATGGAGACTTGGAGCTCTCTATTGGCGGACCAATCAAGGAGTTAAAGGGCCACAGTGGAACGCCCGAAGCTTGTCCTCAGGGGGCAAGCTCGCGAAGGAGCAAGGAAACAAACTCTCTCACTTACTCCCGTCGTTGTAACGAGGCGTAGCCTGCCGCCCTCGCTCTCTCAAGAATGAGCATGTAAAAGGAACACACATCATAGTGGAAGTTAGGCCGGCACATCTCCGACTGCGTTGTTTTTCACCCCGATTGTGTGTTTTCCACGTCATCAACTCTTGGACTCAGTCTTTCAGGAAACTCTTTATCTGTTTGCATGCTCGGGCGTTAGCAGGCTAAGACGGTCAAGTTGCCCGATCTACTAAAGGCCCAGAGCGATCCACAACAATATTCTTTCACAGCGCACATGGCACATACTTAGGCAATGTTCGTAGTGTGTTCTTAAATAGCACAATGGCAAGTTCTTGGGTGATGCGCTAGATTGAGTTCTATAGCATGCCGCAAGGGCGCATTCTTTGGTGGTGTGCGAGGCACATTTTTCAGTAGCACACGAGCAAATTCTTTGGCGGTGCATGCACCGCGTTCTTTGCCAGTGCGTGGTGCAGTGCACGATCTTTAGCAGCGTGTGAAGGTGTGTTCTTCAGCAAGGCGCGCGAGTGTATTCTACGATGGCGCACATAATGTGTTTTCAAGAACCCTATTTTAGAGATTTTTGTGTCCGGTCCCGATACTAACTGAGATTCACCGGAGATAAAACTCTTTTATCTAAGACAACTCTTTTATCAAGAATACAACTCATTTATCTGAGATACATATATCTTCACACATGGTTGGTTCCGGATTTGTCTCTCACTCATTTATCTGAGATACATATATCTTCACACATGGCGCAATCTTATTGGTTCCGGATTTGTCTCTCACTCATTTATCTGAGATACATATATCTTCACACATGGCGCAATCTGATTGGACGCAAAAATTCCGCCCTCTAAACACAAAGTGCCCTCTTAGAGCAGTCCTCCAACTGCGCAAGATCGTCCTTCGACAGAGTTCCACTCGTGGGATAAGAGTAGTATCATATTACATTCACATAGTTCCACTTATGAAATTTTGTTTGAGGATAGTGAACTTCAAACTTAAATTAGGATCTTAAGCTAAAAAAAATAGTAGAAATTTAATTTGCGAATGAATAAAAAATTACTCTCGCTCTGCGAATATCAATTCTCTTTTTAATTCATCAAGTTGTGTTCTTCGGGCGTAAAAAACGTCGCATTCGCGTCTCTACAGGGGCAGTGGACGAATATTTTTCTTCTTCAAAATCCAACAAGATGTCATCTATCAATATCGTCTGCCTCATAGGCAGCACATGATTTATCGACCATGTAATCGAGCGATCGCATATCCAACACCAGCCCTTGGATCATGGCGTTTATGCGATCACTTTCCGGGTGATTTCGATCTCTCGACACGAACCTGTGCGATCCATCCCGCACCTCGATCCAACTGGAACCCGGCTCCTTCACCAAACCCCTCGCCTTCATCTCCTTCCTCATCTCATCAACCCCATCCCAGCTTCCCTCCGCAGCATGCAAGTTCGACGCCAGAACGCGGTAGCCGGCGGCGCCGTTTCCGTTTTGATTCTCCATGTCAAACAGCTTTCTGGACACCGCTTTCCCCAGCTCGTAATTCCCATGAAGCTTACAGGCCGAAAGCAGCGCACCCCAAACGCCGGCGTGATCGCCCCTCTCACCGAGATCCCTCACAAACTCATAAGCTTCCTCCACCCTCCCGGCCCTGCCCAACAAGTCCACGACGCAGCAGTAATGCTCTGGCGTCGCCGACACGCCGAAAATCTTCATCGATTCGTAGACCGCGAGGCCTTCGTTTACCAACGCGCTGTAGCTGCAAGCGGATATGAGGCCCACGAAGGTGATGGCGTCGGGCGGTATGCCCGAAAGCTGCATCTTTTTGAACAGCAGGAGAGCTTTCTCGCCGCGGCCGTGCTGGCCGAAGCCCGAAATCATGGTGGTGTAGGTGACCCTGTTCTTCTCCTTCATGTAATCAAAAACTTTTTCCGCATAGTCTATCCCGCCGCACTTCGAGTACATGTCCACGAGGGCGGTTCCTACAAAGATGTTGGAGTCCAGGTTTCGCCGGACGGCGAACCCGTGGATCTGTTTTCCGGCCAGGATTCCACCGACAGGGTCGCAGGCAGGGAGGATCAATGAAACAGTTATATGATTAGGCGAATGGGTTCCCGCGAGCAGTTGGCGGAATAAAGAGACGGCGCTGTCGAGGTTTTCGCTGTGCATGTATCCGGCGATCATGGCGTTCCATGTGACCTGGTCTCTGTCGTCCTCACATTCGTCCCCGTCGAAGATACGCCTCGCGGTCTCCACCGAGCCGGATTTTGAATACATGTCGATTAAATAACTGAACATTCCCTCGAATTCGATCCCATGTCTGATGAGATAGCCATGGGTTTCCTTCCCCGCCCGGAGGCAGCCCAGATTAGACGCGGCTGAAAGCAGCGCGGTGACGGCGACGGAATCGACGGAGATTTCTTCCTTCTGCATCTCGTAGACCAGGAGCAGACCTTCATAGTTCAGATCCTTCTGCACGAAAGCAGAAATCATGGTGTTCCAGCTGACATTATCTTTCTCAGGCATTAGATAGAAAACATCTAATGCGGATTCGAGGTCATCGCATCTAGAATACATGACCATGAGCGCATTGCTGATGATCAGAGGCGGCGGTTTTGAACTTTCTTTTATCAGATAAGCATGAATCTGTCGTCCCAACCCGCCGTCCAGCAGCTGCGAAGTAGCCATTAGGGAGGCTAGGAAGGTCACATCGTCTGCAACAATCTCATCGGATTGTAGAACTTGCAGAAAAAGTGAAAGAGCTTCTTCGTACCGAGTGTTCTGAACATAACCCCCGATCATGGTGTTCCACACTTCAATGTTCTTCTCTACGGAGAAGTCGAACACCAGCCTGGCGGATTGGATGTCGGACGTTTCAGAGTACATGAAAATGGCGGAACTCGCGACGAACACATTCGCAATGCTGTCGCCCCCAAATTTGATAAGCATGCTGTAGAGTAAGTCCGGCCAGCCGCCGGATCCGTCCTTGGGGCAAACTGAAGCGGCGGCGGGGAAGACGTTCACAAAGCTGATAGCCGAGGGCCTGGTTCCCGCCTCAAGCATGCGCCGGAACTGATCCACGGCAGTGGCCGGGCGACGGGACCGTACGTACCATCCAATCAGCGTGTTCCAGGACACCACGTTTCTTTTGCGCATTATGTCGAACAGTAAGCGGACGGGATCTGCAAGGAAGACACGGTGGGGATCTAGGGCAGATGCGTACATGCTGAGGAGGGAGTTGTTGAGGACGCGGTTTGTTGGCGGTGCCGGAGAGAGGCGCAGGATACGGCAGTGGATGGACTGGCCGAGGAGCAGGCGGCGGGAATCTGCGCAGGCCTTGAGGACGGATGAGTAGGTGTAGTGGTCCGAGCGCAATGAACTGCCGGGGAAGGAGGAAGAGGAGGAGTGGTTCATGAGGTGATAGAGACGGAGCGCATCGTCGGGCATGGAGTTGCAGATGTAGCCGATGAGCATGGCGTTCCAAAAGATGGTGGGCGCGGGCCGGGGTAGGGCGTCGAAGAGCCGGCGGGCGAGATGGATCCGACCTTCCTTGCATAACTGGCTGAGACGGGAGCGCAGGGCGGCGGAGCGGCTGGAGCGAATGGGATTCTCCAACTCCGAGCCGAGAAGAGGGGGAAGTTCGGCGGCCTGAGCCGGAAAAGATGGGGAGGAGAAGCGATTACGGCCGACGGAGAGACGCGTCTTCGAGGTGGAGCGCTGGAGCAGAGGCGGAGAGATTTGGAACGCTGGAATTGAGTATTGAGACATGGCTGCGGAGGCCTTCGCCTCTTCATCTCTGTCCAATTACTTCTCCTTCATCCGGCGATTTCTCCCCCCTTCATTCCCTTAGCAGGAGATAATTGTTTATACTACATAATATTAAAAGTTTAAATAATATTTATATATTATATAAAAACAAACAAATAAATCTACAGCACATAGCCACATACACATATTTACATATATATCTTTACAATGTGAAAAGTTGGCTTTCATTGTAAAGTTGGCTTTGGTTAAAGATTCAAAATTTTCAATTATACTCTCATTTTTTGTTTAACGACTTAGACATGTATTTTAATCTATTTCAAAAAAATTAAAATATAATGTCCATTCAATTCCAAAAAAATTAGTATAACTCATATACCTACTATGATAAGCTGTCATTAGGCATGTCAGCAGTCTATTCAAAGAAGGTTGTTGTTGAAACCTGCAACAGGTCTCTGGAGTTCGGACCCACTGGGGGTGTAGCCGATGCTTACTTCTCCCTCACTAGACTCTCTTGACGGTGGATGTGAGAATATGAATAGACCCAAGGCTGAAGCGAGGAGGTCCCGCCACACACCCGGAAGATCTTAGAGAGCTTCCCCTCCCAAACCAGAGCTCAACCGGGCACCTTGGAGGGCACTAGCAGCCGACCAAAAACTAGCCTGGAGGAGAGGATTCTCTCAAATCGGATCTCCTCCAAGGTGCCCTTAAGGGTCTATTTATAGATATTTCTAGGCTGGTCTGCAAATAACATGAATCCGCCTTTTAATTTTACTAACAGCACCCCAAATTGGTCTGCTAACAGCCTAACTCCGCTGTTCCGAAGGGCTATTTGCAGCCCACCAGGGGTATCAGGGTCATTTCCCCCTTAAATCCTCCTGGGCGAGTGGTCCGTGAGGGCACCACTCGCTGGGACACCCGCCTAGCTGGACGAATGCCCACGCTTCCGGGCGGGTGGTTCGTGAGAGCACCACTCACCTAGCTCCTTTTCTTCTGCACCTTACTCCCACCAAACCGAGGGTACCTCCATCTCCTAGCCGAGGCGAATGATCGGGCTGACCCAGGTCTCGCCATTTGGCTTGAGGGACCCGCTCGGCGAATACGGGTTGTACACAATCCCCGCTCTTTGCGAGTGGTTACTACGCTCGGAAAGAACAGTCCAACCCTGTATTCGGTGAGTGCTTGCTGACTGGACTCACAAGATTCTGTGGGTCCCACCGTTGTCCTATATATCTCTTCATGTCAGAACTTCCTGGAGCGCTGACAACCTTTGATTCGGAGCTTCTTCCCTCTCCTAGTCCTTCACCGACATCAATGTCTTCTCACAAGCCTTCCACGAGACCCCTCTCGCGGGAGATGATCGAGCGTCTGGCCGCGGCCCAAGCTGTAACTGCCCCCAAGGCAGACAAATTTGCTCCCTGGCTTATGTCTAAGCGGGACCCGAGTGCCCCCTACGTCTCGCGTCGAGCCAAGGCGATTCGACTGAATCGTCAGAGAGGCGAGACTGCCTCGGAATCCCCTGCGGGCACTCCGCCGGCGGATACACTTCCGGCAAGGAATCCTCCGGACCCCGGGACGCAGGTACGAGGGTTCCTCTCGTCCCTCTGTTTAGTTCCTCCCATTACCCTGCCTTTGCTTTGACCATTCGCAGGGGATCTCGATGCCCGAGACCGGCCACGGGGCCGTCTCGAGCAGCGCCGTGGTGCCACCTCTCGCGAACGAGAGGCCTCCTCCAGACCTGGACCTTGCTCCTCCGCCCCCTCCGGGCGAGACCACATTGCAGTCCGGTAAGTTGTGAACCCTCTTGATTCGTCCTTCATGATGCTCGCTGCTGACCACTGTTTTTTGTAGCCCTTGACCCCAACCTTTCGCTGCGGAACCCCTCCGTTCTTGCGGATGAGCCGAGGGTATCTCCCCAGAAGGGATCCGGTCATCAGGGCCGTGCGGATGATCCTCAGGATGCTCCAGCTCTTACCTCACAGCCCTACCATCCTGGAAAGGGAAAGGTCCTACCTCCCGCCGGGCTGTTTGGAACGCACCCCCATTCATCTCGTCCTTCAGGTCACAAGGACCCCACCCCAGGTCAGTTCACTCACCTACCCCTATCGTACTCGCATATTTTACCACTACTGACCTAGTTGTGATTTCGCAGGCTATCGGGAAGCCTCCCCCTTTGATTCCTACTACGAGGGGGGAGAGGGGATGCTCTCGCCTCTCCCTTCCCCTGGGGATCTCGCTGACTTTCTGGGTGACTCCTCAGATCACGCGACCCTGAAGGAGCGGATCACGGAGGTCTTGGGGAAGCTCATCCACATTCAGCGAAATGTCACCGGCCAGGTGGACGACGTGCGGCTGAGAGTCGCGCGTGAGTTAAAGGACCTCCAGCGGGACTACTCGCGCATTCTCGCGACGGTGGAGCGCCTGGGGGGTGAAGGAGGGGAGTTGTCTCCGGAAAGACACGCCGCGCGAGCCCGGGACCAACTCCAGCTGGCTTCCCATGAGATCACCAACATGCTCGCATATTTCCTTCCGCGAATGCCCCTGGAAGCGGGGTCGCGAAAGCGAGGTCGGTGGGTCTGGGAGGAGTATTGAGCCAGTCTTCATTCGCACTTATTGTAATTCTTCTGTTTTCTGTAGCGCGGATGCTGAACTTTTATTTCTGTTTGTAATAATCTTATGTCATGTGTTTTGCGAATGCTCTATTTTTTATCCTTTATTTCCTATATCTTGCTTGGGTATTGCCGAATGCTTTACTATTGCCGAATGCTTTCTTAACCTCTTTCGCGTAGTCGATGAACGAATAGCCACAGGGCACTTGTCATTACTGGGCGAGAGGGGTCGGCCCGGGTTCCGAGGCGTCGGGAAGGCGCGACTGCTATCCGCACACCCGTTACCTCGAAAGCCCAAACGCCGTTTAGCCCCTCTATAAATAGGTCTTTCAACCACCGTATTAAATACCTTACCATCCGCTCCTTCTCTTTCCTCGCGTTAGCACTCGCGCTTCTTTCTTCTCTGCTGCTTTCTTATCCTTCGTTATTCGCGACATGGGTGGCGATGCGGAAGGCAGAGCCAGGTGCGCCAGCGCGTTCGTCAACCACACCTTCGATTCATGCGACCTCTCCGACGAGGCTTATTTGACTGCGGTCGCGGATTACATCCCGCCTGGGTTCGAGGCGCGAAAGCCCAGGCCGGACGAGCGCCTAAACTCCATCTCGCCCTGTGCTCTCGCGATCCCGCTAGAGCACTTCGAGGTGGGGTTTCGCCTTCCCATCTGGCCGGAACTCCGCCAGACCTTCAGGTATTATGGAGTCGTGCCCGGCCAGCTCAACCCCAACTCCATCGCCATGTTGGTCGGGTACGCGAGCTACCTGCGAGAAGAGGGGATCGAGTTCTCGCTCCCTGTCTTCCGCAAGCTCTACACCTTTCGCTGCACCAACGACATCTCATTCTTCTCGGGTCTGAACCCGCTCAAGCACTACGGGCTCCCGAATAAGAACCACGACTGGGTTCGGCGCTTCCTCTTCGTCAGCGGGAACCTGGGAAATACACTTCTCGCCCCGGTGCAGGAGGAGTCAACCTTCCGCCCCCCGAACCTAGGGGGCACGAGGCCAAACTCCACCAATACATCTTGGAGCACGGGATGGACCTCGTCTATCTCCGGCGAAACGTCAACTCGCTCCCGCTCATTCCGCAGGGCGAGGGTAAGTTTTTGGGACTTCGTTCGTTTCGATTTTGTGACTCTTATACCATTCGCTAAATCATTCGCAATATTGCGCAGGCGTGCGTAGCTTCCCCCTTCATCCGCCGCGTCCCTCTGGGGCTTCCGTGTCCTTCGCACAGGCTGCAGCGGATGCCTGTCGGGAGGAACCCTCCTCCTCCAAGCCTAGCGGAAAGAAGCGAAAACCTGGGGCGCTGACCTCCTCTTCCTCCAAGAAATCAAAGAATCCCCCCTCCGCCAAGGGGAAGGGGGTCTAGGACGAGACCCTAGGGGCGAGTGCTCAGACTCAGACCCTGGGGGTGGGTGCGCCAGGCGAGACCACCCTTCACGCGGGATCGTCGTTGCTGCCGCCTCCATTGCCCAGGGACCACCGGAACTTCCCCAGCGGCGAGAAGTACGTGGACCCCTCAGGGGCTCCCCTGGTAAAGTGGGACAGGAACGTCAACAGGGTCTCGCTCTCCACCCTTCACCCGTCGTGGATAGAGAGCGACCTCGCCAGTGGTGAGGCCTATGCCATCGCGTATGCCCTCTACGGCCGGGAGGATGCTGAAGTCTATGATGCCGAGACGACTCAGGTTCTCGCCCATGAGACCGCCAGGGCCATGCTGCGGTCGCTCGAGCTCGCGCATATGTCTTCGCGCCGGAGCATCTAACTGGCGCGGAGGTTGGCGGAGGTTGAGGAGTCCAGGACCGTCGTTTCTGCCGAGGCGCAGGCCCTCAGGACGAAGTTGGCAGCTGCGGAAGCTCTTCTCGCCAGTCGTCCCGTTGCCGAGGTATATATTTTCTCCCACCCCGCGAGTGACTTGTTGCCGATTGATGCACCTTCTTCTGACCACCTTCATCATTATTTTTAGGATACCACAGTTGCCGAGATGCTTCGTGCTCGGGTGGCTGGCCTTGAAGACGAAGTCCGGCTGGCTAAGGCCGAGGCCCAGGGGTCGCGAGAAGCCGAGGTCTCGGCACTCGCCTTGGGGAGTGGGGGGCACTTCTACCCCCATCACGAGCTGGAGCAATTGATGCAGGAGAACGCCCAGAGCGCCGTGAAGCATGCGCTGCAGGTGTTGCGGCAGGCTGGGTACCTGAAGGAAGAGGCCGAATGCCTCTCTGCCCGGCAGGTCGTCCCCGAGCTCTTCATCCGGATCCCCTTCCCGGAAGATGAGGATGGCGAGCCGCGAGAAGACGCCCTCCTACCGGATTCAGGCGAGAGCGATAGATCTTCTGGCGAGAAGCCTGCCGACCCCTGAGATGGGCCTTGTGTTTTTTTTTGCCGTCTTTACTTAAAATCTTTTGAATGTAATCATGAACGGGGCGAGTGCCCTTGAAGGATATGTATATTGATCACGATTTTTGTGCTCTCCATTTTTGTGTTATCTCCACTTTTTTCTCATTTGCTGCTATGTCTCGCTAGGCTCATTAGGACGTTAATTCTTTCTCATTCGCCGCTATATCTCGCTAGGCTCATTAGGACGTTAATTCCTTCTCATTCGCCGCTATATCTCGCTAGGCTCATTAGGACGTTAATTCTTTCTCATTCGCCGCTATATCTCGCTAGGCTCATTAGGACGTTTAAACTGTAGTGCGACTGTCCCGGCCACCTAGCGAATGCTCGAGGGTGACCTAGGCGTGTCGCCCCCCTTCGCTTCTCGCTGCCTGCCCCACTCGCACTTTCTTACCATTCGCCCAAACCGGGGTTTCGCTTAGGTAGTCATGAAAGTGAAGTGAGGTCATCTCTCCCGCGCGTGGTCAATGCGAGTGCTCTTGAGGTCACCCTTTGAGAATTTTGAACCTGACACCGAGTGAGCCTTCGGACCTGCCAGCTAGATGAGAGCCTGGACAGCGGGTCTGCTCGGGGCCTTCTTTTCTTTCACATAGAACCTGCCTCCGAGTGAGCCTTCGGACCTGCCAGCTAGATGAGATCCTGGACAGCGGGTCTGCTCGGGGCCACTTCCTCAACACCTTGGAACCTGCCACCGAGTGAGCCTTCGGACCTGCCAGCTAGATGAGAGCCTGGACAGCGGGTCTGCTCGGGGCCTTCTTTTCTTTCACATAGAACCTGCCTCCGAGTGAGCCTTCAGACCTGCCAGCTAGATGAGAGCCTGGACAGCGGGTCTGCTCGGGGCCTTCTTTTCTTTCACATAGAACCTGCCTCCGAGTGAGCCTTCGGACCTGCCAGCTAGATGAGAGTCTGGACAGCGGGTCTGCTCGGGGCCTTCTTTTCTTTCACATAGAACCTGCCTCCGAGTGAGCCTTCGGACCTGCCAGCTAGATGAGAGCCTGGACAGCGGGTCTGCTCGGGGCCTTCTTTTCTTTCACATAGAACCTGCCTCCGAGTGAGCCTTCAGACCTGCCAGCTAGATGAGAGCCTGGACAGCGGGTCTGCTCGGGGCCTTCTTTTCTTTCACATAGAACCTGCCTCCGAGTGAGCCTTCGGACCTGCCAGCTAGATGAGAGCCTGGACAGCGGGTCTGCTTGGGGCCTTCTTTTCTTTCACATAGAACCTGCCTCCGAGTGAGCCTTCGGACCTGCCAGCTAGATGAGAGCCTGGACAGCGGGTCTGCTCGGGGCCACTTTTCTTTCACATAGAACCTGCCTCCGAGTGAGCCTTCGGACCTGCCAGCTAGATGAGAGCCTGGACAGCGGGTCTGCTCGGGGCCTTCTTTTCTTTCACATAGAACCTGCCTCCGAGTGAGCCTTCGGACCTGCCAGCTAGATGAGAGCCTGGACAGCGGGTCTGCTCGGGGCCTTCTTTTCTTTCACATAGAACCTGCCTCCGAGTGAGCCTTCGGACCTGTCAGCTAGATGAGAGCCTGGACAGCGGGTCTGCTCGGGGCCTTCTTTTCTTTCACATAGAACCTGCCTCCGAGTGAGCCTTCGGACCTGCCAGCTAGATGAGAGCCTGGACAGCGGGTCTGCTCGGGGCCTTCTTTTCTTTCACATAGAACCTGCCTCCGAGTGAGCCTTCGGACCTGCCAGCTAGATGAGAGCCTGGACAGCGGGTCTGCTCGGGGCATTCTTTTCTTTCACATAGAACCTGCCTCCGAGTGAGCCTTCGGACCTGCCAGCTAGATGAGAGCCTGGACAGCGGGTCTGCTCGGGGCCTTCTTTTCTTTCACATAGAACCTGCCTCCGAGTGAGCCTTCAGACCTGCCAGCTAGATGAGAGCCTGGACAGCGGGTCTGCTCGGGGCCACTTTTCTTTCACATAGAACCTGCCTCCGAGTGAGCCTTCGGACCTGCCAGCTAGATGAGAGCCTGGGCAGCGGGTCTGCTCGGGGCCTTCTTTTCTTTCACATAGAACCTGCCTCCGAGTGAGCCTTCGGACCTGCCAGCTAGATGAGAGCCTGGACAGCGGGTCTGCTCGGGGCCTTCTTTTCTTTCACATAGAACCTTCCTCCGAGTGAGCCTTCGGACCTGCCAGCTAGATGAGAGCCTGGACAGCGGGTCTGCTCGGGGCCACTTTTGGAGCGTTCGGGGTTTTTCCTACAAGCTGTAGTATCAATCTCAAACATATATGTTAAACAAAACATTCTTATTTCAAAACATTTTTATTACATAATTTCAGGGATAGAAACGTTTAAGATCGTCACCACTCCATGTGTGGCTGAGAGGTTGGCCCTCCACATTCTGAAGGCGATACCCCCCAGACTTTAGTGCCTCTTCCACGACATAGGGACCTTTCCAGTTGGGGTTGAGTTTTCCCACCGCGGCGGATCTTCCGGCCGCGTCGACCTTCTTGAGCACCAGATCTCCCTTCTCGAACTGCTTGACCCTGACGTGCTTATCGAAATATTTGGCCATCCGTCGCTTGACCTCTTCTTGGCGAATGGCTGCCAGGTCCCGAGCTTCTTCGATGAGGTCGAGGGAGAGCCGCAACTCCTCCTCGTTCTCGGCTCTCCAATCTTCCTCTCCACTTGCGGCGGCCTTTACCCGTGGTGTCATAACCTCGAACTCTATGGGAATGACGGCCTCGCAGCTGTGAGAGAGCTTGAAAGGGGTCTCTCCTGTGGCAGTGTTGGGGGTAGTTCTTAGGGCCCACAAGACCGATGGAAGCTGTTCCACCCAATTGCCCTTCAGATTTTCCACCTTCTTCTTGAGCAGGTTCACAATGACCTTGTTTGCCGCCTCCACCTGCCCGTTGCTCCTGGGATGGTGAACGGATGCAAACCTGAGGTCTATCCCCAGCTGGCCACAGAAGCTGATGAATTCCTCGCTTGCGAACTGCGGACCATTATCCGTGACTATGGCCTGTGGAAGCCCATGTCGACAAATGATCTCCCCCCATACGAAGTTGCGGATTACCTGGGAGGTGACCTTAGCCAACGCCTTGACCTCCAACCACTTTGAGAAGTAGTCAATCATTACTAGGAGAAACCTCCTCTGCCCACTAGCCTGGGGGAAGGGTCCTACCAGATCCATCCCCCATATGGCGAATGGCCAGGGCGCCGTGATACTCTTTAGCCTCTGAGCTGGCATGAGCTGAAGCGGGGCGAACATTTGGCACTTCTGGCACCTCTTGGCGAAGGCTGCCGCGTCTTTACTTAGGGTTGGCCAGAAGTACCCCTGCCTCATGATTCTTGCCTCCAACATCCTGCTCCCCGAGTGGCTGCCGCACTCGCCGGAGTGGAATTCTTCCAAGATCCTTGGGACCTCCTCCTCTGAAACACATCGGGACAGGAGGCCCGAGAGGGTCTTCCGATACAAGCCCCCCTCGTGGAGCACGTAGTAGGCGGACTTATATCGGAAGCGCCTCTGGTCCGGAACCTCCTCCGGAAACTTTCCCGTCGCAAGGAAGGTGACGAAGGGATCCTTCCAGGAGGGCCACTTCTCTACTTCCATGAGTTCTCCCTCCTCAATCGAAGGGCGGAATAGGTCTGTCAGGGTCCCCCCGGCTCGAGGACCGGATTTGGCCAACCGATCCGCCGGGGTGCTCTCCTCCCGAGGGACGTGCCGGATGGAGAAAGTTTTGAACGTTCCCACGAGACCTCTCACTTTGGCCAAGTACCTTATGAGCGCCGGCTCCCTCGTCTCGAACTCTCCCCTGATCTGGGAGGCTATTACAATTGAGTCGGTGAGGACCTCCGCGTCATGGACTCCGAGCTCCTGGGCCAACCGTAGACCGGCGATCACCGCCTCATACTCCGCCTGATTGTTGGTGATTGGGAAGTGTATCACTAGTGTCTGCTCGATCTTTACCCCTTGGGGACTCTCCAGCACCACCCCTCCTCCGAGTGAATTCTTGCCCGAAGCCCCGTCCACCAGCAGCTTCCACGGAACGTGACGAGGGGCTCCATCTTCCTTCATCTCGGCCACATAATCTGCCATGAAATCAGCCACCACCTGCGCCTTCATGGATAGTCGAGGGACGAAGATAATGCTGAATTCACTTAGCTCTATCGACCATTTTGCGAGCCTTCCCGAGTGTTCCACTCCTTCGAAGATCTGACGGAGAGGGTGGTCCGTCACTACTTGAATTGAATGGGCCTGGAAGTATGGCCTGAGCTTCCTTGCTGCGACAACCAGAGCAAAGGCCAACTTCTCCAAAATCGGGTATCTGAGCTCTGCTTCCCTCAGGACCCTGCTCACGTAGTAGACGGGCAACTGCTTCTTGCCTTCCTCCCAAACCAGGACGAAGCTTACGGCCTCTGTCCCAACCCCGAGATATAGATATAGATCCTCCCCCTCTTTGGGACCTTGGAGCAGTGGAGCCTTGGTGAGTTGGCTCTTCAAGGCCTGGAAGGCCTCCTCGCATTCTTTTGTCCATTCAAACTTCTGGTTACCTCGTAATGTTTTGAAAAAAGGGGGAGCACTTCTCCCCGGCTCGGGAGAGAAACCTGCTCAGCCCCGCGAGTCTTCCGGTCAAGCGCTGAACTTCCTTGGTGTTCCGCGGCGACCCCAGCTCCACTATGGCCTTAACCTTGTCCGGGTTAGGTTCTACCCCCCAAGGGGTGAGAAGATGCCCTAGGAATTTCCCCTTACTGGCCCCGAACACACACTTCAGGGGGTTCAGGCGCATCTTGTACTTGCGTAGGGTGGCGAAGGTCTCCTCGAGGTCCTGGATGTGAGAGTTCACGCACTTGCTCTTCACCATAAGGTCATCCACGTAGACCTCCAGGTTCCTTCCCCTTTGCTCCCTAAATACCCGGTCCATCATCTTCTGGTAGGTTGCTCCTGCATTTTTCAGCCCGAAGGGCATCATCATATAGCAGTAGCATCCCTCCCTGGTGATGAACGAGACGTCTTTGACGTCCGGGGGGTGCATCCTGATCTGGTGATAACCTGAAAAAGCATCCAAAAAACTCATCACAGAAAAACCGACGGCTGAGTCAACCAGCGCGTCGATCCGAGGCAGGGGGTAACAATCCTTAGGGCAGGCCTTATTTAACAATGAAAAATCCACACACATACGCCAGCGGCCATCAGCCTTTTTTACCATTACGACGTTGGAGACCCAGCCTGGGTACTGGATCTCCGATACAAAACCTGCTTCGAGGAGTTTTGCCACCTCCTCGCGGATGGGTCCTTCGAGCTTGCTGGCGAAGGTCCTTCTCTTCTGCCGGATGGGACGGGCTTCTGGATCGAGGTTGAGACGATGGCAAGCCACGTCTGCCTCGATGCCGGGCATATCAGCTGCGCTCCATGCGAAGACATCCACGTTCCTCTGGATGCACTCCAGCATCTTCACCCTGTCCTCCGGGTCGAGGCACCCGCTGACCCGCACCTCTTTCACCCTCCCCTCCTGGGTGAGGACCTCCATCTCCACCACCTCTTCTGCCGCCTCGAGCCGGGCTGGATCTTCCCATTGGCCCTTTGCTTTTTGCCCTTCTACCCGGGCCTCTTCCTCTGCGACTCCTTCCGCCTCCACCGTCTCGACCTCCTGCTCCTCCTGAGCGACCTCCATCAACTCGACCTCCTGCTCCTCACGAGCGACCTCCATATTCTCCTCTCGGGCATCGCCCTCTCCCCCTACCTCTCTCTTCCCCACTTCTTCTCCTGGCCCATCCGGCCTCGCCATCTCCTCTTCCATCTTCTCGGCATCCGCCATCCAAGAAATGGTGTTGACGGCAGTCACATAGCACTGCCTCGCCACCTTAGCATCTCCTCGGACGCGGACCTGGACTCCTCCACTATGGAGCTTTAAGCACTGATGGTAAGATGAGGGCACGCACCGGAAGGCGCTGATGAGGGGTCGTCCGAAAATGGCGTTATAGCTGCTCGGAGCGTCCACAATGACGAACCGGCAGTTTCTTGGGACTCCTCCTAGCGTCACCTGGAGACCAACACCTCCCTCGACCTCCTTCCGCTCTCCTGAGAAACCAAACAGCGGTCCGTCGGAGGCCTGCACCCTCTTCTTTTCCACCTCCATTGCGTCGAAGGCCTTCTTGAAGATCACGTTCACTGAGCTCCCGTTATCTACCAGGATCCGGGAGACCGTGAAATTTTCAATCGCCGTCTGAATCACCAGGGCGTCGCAGAATGGATCCTCATAATCTGGCATGTCTTCCGAGGAGAAGGTGAGCTTCTCCGAGAGGGGTGGGGTCTGGGAAGTCGACGCGACGTCCCTTCGGAACATCGCCTGGAAGCTTCTCTTGCGAGAGGCCTCTATCCCAACCCCTCCATGAATCACCCCGATTCCCCCCTGGTTCCTGTATCCGCCATGTCCTCGCATCGGTCTTCTTCCGCCTCCGGGAGCATTTCCTCGATCCTGGCCTGCTGCCGCCGTGGCTGACCTCTCTCTCTCATCTCCAAGAATTCTGGGCAGGTGGCGGTCGCGTGACCTTCTTCCTGATGAAAGTCACAATAAGGCAACGCCACCCTGCCCCCTCTCCCTGCTCTTCCTCTTCCTCCTCTTGCTCCTCTGCCTCCTCTTCCTCGGCCTACTGCCATAGCTTGCTCCCTTGGGGGGTGAGGGGGTCTGGGACCCTGCCTCCACCCCGGATTCATTCCTCCCGCTTCTCTTCCTTGGTACCCCTCTTCCTGACCTCTCGCTGGTCCTTCCTGGTGCCTCCATCCCAACTTGTTGTTGGGCTCCTGATTCCTCCAATTCCGAGGCGGTCTTTCGAACCCCTGACCCCTGGGTTCATCTCGCCTTCTTCCTTCCTGCTGCCTCACCTCGGGCTCGCTCATTTTTGCCAACCTCCTGTAGAACTCCGGGTTGGCCGCCTCCCCTTCAATCTCCTCTGCTGCTCGCTCCATCAATTCCTCGAAGGATGAAGGAGGCCTTCTTTTCAGGTCCATCTTGAAGAACCCGTCTCGCAACCCTACGATGAACGCCATCTTGAGGGCGAATCCCGACACCTCCTGCACAAGGTGAATCTCCTCCTGGAACCTATCCACGTAATGTGTCAGGGACCCCCCCCCCCCCCCTCCCTCTGCCTGATCTTGAAGAGAGCCTCCGCATCCTTCTTCCTCTTTTTTGACGTCGAGAAGCGTAGCCGAAAGCCTCGGCGCAGATCATCGAACGTGTAGATGGAACCTGCGGAAAGCTGGTGGAACCAGTCCCTTGCTTTCTCCTTCAGGGTGGTTGCGAAGAGTCGGCATTGAAAAGCATCCGACATGGGAAGGATTGATGTCATGTCCTCAAACCACTGCAGGTGCACGACTGGAACCTCCTTGCTGGTGTAGTAGGACATCTCCGGCCCACGAAACCCCTCTGGCACGGGGGCCGAGAGGATCATCTCGCAAATGGGGCTCCCTTCCCCTGCTCGGCGAATGGTCTTCTCGCGTAGACCCAACTCGCACACCTCAGCACTCGCCGGACTGCTGAACAGCTGCCGCCCCGGGAGATCTCGCACACTTCCTTCTGCTGGCACCTCCTTCCCCGGCCGCTGCCCCGGTGCGTTCTCGCCGATCTGCAGGGGTGGAACCACGGGGACTGCCGGGGTCTCGCACTCGCTCCTTGCTGCGAGAACTGTCTGCAGGACTTCTCGCTTGAACTTCTCAAACATCTCCAGCCACTCTCCTGTCGCGGGTGGCTGCGAGTGACCTGAGTCAGAACCATTCCCCCCATCTCCTGTCATCGAACCTAATTCAAGATTTTCCTTCACCGGCTACCGGCTACGGTCTACGCTCACCGCACCAAAAATGTTGAAACCTGCAACAGGTCTCTAGAGTTCGGACCCACTGGGGGTGTAGCCGATGCTTACTTCTCCCTCACTAGACTCTCTTGACGGTGGATGTGAGAATATGAATAGACCCAAGGCTGAAGCGAGGAGGTCCCGCCACACACCCGGAAGATCTTAGAGAGCTTCCCCTCCCAAACCAGAGCTCAACCGGGCACCTTGGAGGGCACTAGCAGCCGACCAAAAACTAGCCTGGAGGAGAGGATTCTCTCAAATCGGATCTCCTCCAAGGTGCCCTTAAGGGTCTATTTATAGATATTTCTAGGCTGGTCTGCAAATAACATGAATCCGC
This sequence comes from Dactylorhiza incarnata, assembly GCA_033032865.1. Taxonomy (NCBI): domain Eukaryota; kingdom Viridiplantae; phylum Streptophyta; class Magnoliopsida; order Asparagales; family Orchidaceae; genus Dactylorhiza; species Dactylorhiza incarnata. Next base: position 166,395 of record JAWHQI010000626.1, on the reverse strand, counting down.
CTTTTAATTTTACTAACAGCACCCCAAATTGGTCTGCTAACAGCCTAACTCCGCTGTTCCGAAGGGCTATTTGCAGCCCACCAGGGGTATCAGGGTCATTTCCCCCTTAAATCCTCCTGGGCGAGTGGTCTGTGAGGGCACCACTCGCTGGGACACCTGCCTAGCTGGGCGAATGCCCACGCTTCCGGGCGGGTGGTCCGTGAGAGCACCACTCGCCTAGCTCCTTTTCTTCTGCACCTTACTGCCACCAAACCGAGGGTACCTCCATCTCCTAGCCGAGGCGAATGATCGGGCTGACCCAGGTCTCGCCATTTGGCTTGAGGGACCCGCTCGGCGAATACAGGTTGTACAGTTGTCATTAGGCATATCAGCGGTATTTTTGAGGAGCTACTATTAAACCAATCAACTTTATTAAAGTTGATTAATTAATATTATATTTATTTTAAGCTCCATCAAATAATTGATTGTGGCGGAGACCCGAACCTATCGCAGTCGAGGTATTGTCGCGGTTGGCCGTAGGGGCGAAGCCCCGTGTGTCACTCGTGTGTGTGTCACTCGTGTGTGTGTCACTGTGTGTGTGTGGGTGGGGGTGAGTGTGGGTGTGAAGAGAGAAAGATTAATCTGTTAACTATAGAGCATTTTTATGAGCACACCAACTTGAATTTTTTAAGAGCACACCAAGTCTACACCATTAAAATCACGAAACATAAGACTGTATTTTCTCCCACACGGTGATCACCGCGTGTTACATGTACCTAAATCTCTCTCTCTCTCTCTCTCTCTCTCTCTCTCTCTCTCTCTCTCTCTCTCTCTCTCTCTCTCTCTCTCTCTCTCTCTCTCTCTCTCTCTCTCTCTCTCTCTCTCTCTCTCTCTCTCTCTCTCTCTCTCTCTCTCTCTCTCTCTCTCTCTCTCTCTCTCTCTCTCTCTCTCTCTCTCTCAGACACATACATATATATTACTATGTTAAATATATGGTGATTTAAGCTAAAAAACTGCGTCAAACGGAGCCTTAGGCTCCGTTAAAAAGCTGCGTCAAACGGAGCCTTAGGCTCCGTTTGGGGGGGACTTATTTTTACCGGTCAAGCGGTCACGACCGCATGAACCGGACCTTAATTAAGATTCGGCTCATGTTGTCGTGACCGCTTGACCGATGAAAATAAGTCCCCCCAAACGGAGCCTTAATCAGTTGTTTAGTTTCATTTTCTTATTAACAATAGTATGATTATATCTTCTAAAGGAAATAACTATACACATTGATATTTATTCAAACATGTCTGTCAAAATTTTTATATGGACTAGACTGAGATTTGCTTTGGAAAATTTTTGCGAAGATAGATCATATTTGTTGAATTCAAAATGATTCGCGCGTTAGCTTAAGCAACAACGAGAACCACTCCAATGCATCCCCGTGTCCATGAGAATCACTCCGAAAGGCATATGCCATGCTCTTCAGAAGCATAGGGCTGGATGAGTTACAAGTGGCGCGCTATTCGCAAGACCCACGCAGGTGGGAGAGATATTTAGGTGCGTGGTCTATGTGCACAGCGCACGCGCACCGTCCGATCCATGATCAGAAGGTTGGGAAAAAGGTCCCATTAAAATAAAAATAAAAAAACATGAACAAAAAAACATATGCGATGAACGGTCTGGATTTCACTCGCGCACAGATTTCATGCGTCCGACGCATGAAAAAAGTCCACAGGTGGACACATTATACCAAACAACGAAGAATGCAATTGCCAGTTATTCGTGATATGACCTTCCGATCAACTCCCTCCTACGATATATAGTTCCCAAAGCAAAATTCTAATAGACAACCGCACCCCGCTCTCCGCCGCCCTTAAAAAAATGGATTCTACCAACCATCTTTTCACTAGGATCAACCAAAATTTCCCTCAATATTGTAAGCCCCGTGCCGCATATTGAGAATAAGTTCCAGATTGGCCGCGGGTGATGAAAGAGGCAGAATTGCAGGTGAAATTCGTGGTGCAAATGTTGCAGGGAAATGATCTCTTCGACCCTGGAGACGAACTTCGCCCCCAATTCGGACCACCGTCATTTTCATTTGCTGGATGGCGCAGTGCCCCAAACGGGCATTTATCTTACAATGTGAGAAATCTAAGACTCAATTTGTTTGAGCGCCTTGCTCTCCTTTGAATAGCCTCCATTTGGAACCACTGATTTCAAAAATGCTGTTTTATATATGTTTCTAACCATGGGGACGGACTACATTAAAAAACATTATTTTATCTTCATCTGCAGCACTCCATCTCCAATCGCAACCACCCACCCAAACAGGCACCAAGTCATCTAAAGTCTGACAAACATCACCACAGCAAAACCAGCAAATAAGATCATTCTAGAAAATAATAATAATAATATTGAAATAAGAAATAACTTAAAAAATATATATACTTGAAATGATATAGAAAAGTAAATTAGAGCGTATCTTCTCTAATAAACAGACATCAACGGCTATCTTCTCTAATAAACAGATAACTAAAAGTTTTACAGCCAGCAGCTCATTACGAGTTTCAGTAAACACAAGGGTGAGAGAACTACTGACATCTCCCCAGCAAATCGCATCAGGACGCCGACAGCGGAATTGGCCTGACAGCGCCTTGTATTCGGCGAAACGCCGTCTTCACCCTCTCTCTCAAAGCCTCGTTCTCGGATTCAACTTCGCCGTTCCTCGCGTCCAAATGTGCGGCGTCGCCGTCGACCGTGATCAGTAGCCTCCCTTCCTCACCGACCTTCACGTCGCCAAAAAGCGACACCATCAGAGCGTACACGACCTTCTGCACCATCCTCTCGTTGTCCTCCTCCGCCGCCGGCACCATCTTCGGGCCATCCCTGTTTACGTTCAAGATCAGGGCAAGAACAGAATCCGACACCATGTCGCTGATCGGATCCGAGCTCCATTGCATTGTCACGCTCTTCTCGGTCTCCTGCCTCACGGTCACTCTCTCATGCACGATTAACGTTGGGACATCGGTCTCCTCCAGCGGGGCCGCCACACTCTCGTATATCTGATTCAATCTGTGCTTTATGACTCCGAAGAGACCGGTATAAGGGATGGAGATCCTCTGGGTGATGCTTGCCGTAGATAACTGGGAGAAAATATGAAGATCTTCGGGAGCCATGATCTGGTATGTGAATCCTTTCTTAACCAACAATCCGCTGACAGCATCGCCGGCTTCTGGCGTCTTCTCAGCCAGCTTTCCTATCGTTTTCGCCATTTTCTCGGAGTTGAAGTGCATCTCGACCGACTGGCAATTCTTCGGGGTCATGATCTTCGTGTTCTGATCGGCGAACAGGGTGACGAGCTTCTGCTTGAGCCTCCCCATCTCGTTCGCCTCTCCGTGCACAAGAATTATGTTGGGAGGCATGAGCTCCTTCAGGAACGTGCTGGTCTGCGCGAAATCGGCGTGAGCAGAGAACGAGATGTAGTAGACCTGCATGTTGAGGGGGGCGGTGAGGCCGTTCATCAAGGTCACCTCTTTCGGCTCATTGATTATGGTCTTCGCCAGCGTACCCTCGACGACGTAGCCGGGAATCACGCATGCGTTCTTCTTATCGGTGCACCACTTATCGAAAAGCTGCCTGGAGAGGCCGCTCTGGAGGCCGCTTGGGCTGGCCATCACCACCGACGGGCCCACGTCGTCGAAGTTTTCGATGCTCTTCAGAGATGAGATGTGCTTGAATAGGAAGGGGTTTGAGTTGGCGAATTGGTTCCGGATCCTCTCATTCATCGCGTTGATGTAGGTCTGGTAGACGGTCATGCACCGCTTGGCGAGTGGGGAGGCATAGTAGATGGGGATGTTGTGGAGCTCGGGGTGGTTGGACCAGTACTCGTCCAATATGAGGAGGAGCTCCTGGGCTCTCCCGAGGGCGAACGCGGGTATGAGAACCCGCCCGCCCTGGGAGATCGTTGAATGGATCACATCCGTGAAGCGTTTTTCTCGAACGAGGCGCGGCTGGTGGAGCTGAACGCCGTAGGTGGATTCGATGATGCAAATATCGGGCGAGAATGGCGGGGTTTCAGCGGCGCGGAGGTGGCGGTCTTCCTCGCGCGAATAGTCGCCAGTGTACAGAATTCGGACGCCGGCAATGTCGACCATGAACATGGCGGCGCCGAGGACATGGCCGGCGGTGTAGCACCAGAAGCGGATTCCATTCACTTCTACGGTCTGGTGGAAGTCAATAACCTGAAACTTTGTCTAACCCACTCAAAGTCTGGCATATTCAAGCAAAGGCATTCATTAATGAAGAATTATACTACTCAGGCAAGCTGTTTATTGAGGCAGAAAAAGAAGTGAGCAAGCTTATATATTCTAAAATAGCAAAAAAACTATTGCTGGCATGATGAAGTATGAAAGATTGAAGTGCCAAGACAATGACCTATGGAGCATCTGAAGAAATAATAGCACAATTGAAATAAAAATTGTCTTTCTTTTCCGCACTTGAGGAATATTCATTGCATGAGCTGTCTAAAAGAAGCTCAACCGCGAAGACCAACATTACATCAGCATCTCAAAGGAAGCTAATAGATGAGTTTCAGTCAAACTCAGAAATTAGTAGTTTGATCACTAAAATATTCAAATTAAAGTCTAATTTCATAACTTCATAAGGAATTCTTTAGTTTTTCATTGATTTTGCTAACCATAATTTCAGGTTTAACGCTCATCACTTAAAAAGAAATAGTGCATTGTAAAGGTAGTGCATTGATGTTTAAAAAGTTCTATCAAGTAACATGCTTCTCTAAGTAAATACACATTTTTGTTAGAACCTAGGGATCCAACCAAAAATTAATTTGTTCTAGATTGGATGCATATACTCTAACATGGTATCAGAGCAGACTAGACATCAGAGCAGGCTAGGCCGAACGGCACTCTCACATCACCCATTTAAAAAAATAGTCGATGTGTTTGAGGTCAAAGACCCTACAGTAACTCTTGATGCATGAGTTCAATCAACTATTATAATTAGGGCGTTGTTATATATAGACCGCTTTTGGCTATATACAAACCCTTACTATATACAAACCAATACATTTAGAAAATTATTATACGCAAATATAATTGTTATAAATAGACCCGTTCAAAATAAAATAAAATTAATTTGAGGCCTTGACTTTATCTTCTTCTTTGATTCAGCTCAATCCTTCGAGTTCAACCTACCCATCAGGGTCGTCATTGAATAGATTACAATATAAGCAGCGGCTATAACAACTTGGGAAAAAGATTGATAGTTCTCTTGAGAAAGAATTTAGATAAAATAGAGAAAGAGTAGATCAAGAGTTGCATTCACCGGAAGATCAGTCAGGCTCTCAGTTTCTACCTACTATACTTCTGCATTTCCTACTTACACTTAATAATCACAAAAATGAAAAGAAAATTACTACAACAAAATAGAAAGAAACACCTCTGAATAATCAAGTAATAATAATGAACAATGAAAAAAATACGACATAATCTCAGTTCTATGTTTTACGGCATAAGAAAATTTGTGTTAGTGGCACAGGATCATATGTGACACCGCAATCTCCGTGTAACTATCCGGCACCAAGAGAGCAAGACGAGCTAAAGAGCACAAAAAGTGAAATACACGGAACACTGCAACAAAGCACAGGTGCATGCAGTATGCATCGTCGCAAGGAGGATGCACTCCTTCCATGGAGAAATACCTTGCTTCAGTCGACAAGGGTGGACAAGCTTGAAGCAGAGAGGTCGCCGTCCTTGCCAAGATCGTCAGCCATGGAGAAGGGAGGCGGCGGCGGCTCCATTTCGCAGAGGCGATGAGGGATCTGTGAAATATTCCGGGTCGATGAAGCACCGAGACAAGAACACCAAGGATGAACACAAAAACACTTTTCTTCTATTCCAAATGAAGGTTACAAGTTACAAATGAACAAGACTGAAAACAAGTTGCAAACAACTCGATTTACGACAGCCAAACAGAAGTAATGAAACTGGTCGCGGACGGTGTCCGCTTCTCCTCCACAGCACACCACACAGGTGCCACTCGCTGCTCGCTAACGCCCGACGTTAACTCCTAGCGCCCCGCGTTAACTCCTAACGCCCCGCGTTATCCCTCTCGCAAGCTTTCTGTTCGCACTCGCAGCTCACTAGCCGCACTCGCACTCGCAACACACTAGCCGCACTCACGTACACTAACGTCTGGCGTTAACTACTTAACGCTCCGCGTTAACTCGCGATTACTCTCACTCAAGAGACCTTCTCTAGGTCACTCGCCGAACTCACTCCGAGTTCTCTGCTATCTCGCCCAAAAATCAATGTGTCCATGAGGGGGGGGGGGGGGGGGGGGGGGGGGGGGGGGGGGGGGTCTGCCTCCTATTTATAAGAAAAGGAGAGACCTTCTAGAAGCCGAGCTAACGTTGGCGTTAGTTATAATGTTGGGCGTTAGCTCACATCAAAATCTAACACTCCTCTTGAAGTGAGCTCCGGGAACAACTCCAAGTACCGAGCGAAGCCTTCTGAACGACCACGCAGAAAGGGGCTTCGTGAATATATCCTCAAGGTTGTCTTTGCTCCGCACATGCTCCACTGCAATCAAGCCACCCAACACTTTCCCTCTGATGAAGTGATGCTCGATATCTATGTGCTTTGTTTTTGCGTGACACACTGGGCTGGTTACCAGTTTCAGAGAACTCTCATTGTCCCCGCGAAGCACAGTAGGTTCGCTGACCTTCTCGTCCACGTCTTCCACCAGCCTCCTCAACCAGACACACTCCTGAGCTGCTAGGGACGACGTCTTGTACTCAGCCTCAGTGGTGGAAAGTGAGATAGAATCCTGCTTCTTGCTATACCACGAGATGACAGCAGCTCCACACAGAAACACATATCCTGACGTCGACTTGCGATCATCAGCATCACCTGTGTAGTCTGCATCCGTGTACCCATGCAACTTGAAGTCAGACTTCTCTTCATAAAACAACCCCATCTCAAGGGTTCCCTTCACATACTTCAGAATCCTTTTGGCTGCCTCCAGATGAGGCTTCCGCGGCTCCTGCATGTACCGACTAACTCGGCCGACGGAAAAAAGCGATGTCTGATCTCGTGATAGTCAGGTAGATAAGACTCTCCATCAGTGCCTCGAAGATCTTCGGATCAGGAAGAATCCTCCCTTCTTCCTTCCGAAGCTTCAGCCTAGCCTCCAGAGGAACAAAACTGCTATTCCCTTCCTTCATGCCGAATCTCTCGACAATCTTCTCAGCATATGCCCTCTGGGAAACGAGCAACCCGCCTCTTCTCTTCTCAACTTGAAGGCCAAGGAAATGGTGCAGTTCACCAAGATCCTTCATCTCAAACCGGATGGATAACTGTCGTCTCAGCGCCGCGACCTCCTCACTGTTGTTCCCTATCACGATCATGTCGTCGACGTGCAGCAGCACCATCACATGAAGATCTTCATTCTTCTTTACGAACATGCTAGAGTCTGAGTCTGATTCTGAGGCATCATAACCACAGAACTGCAGGTACTCCGCAATCTTCCCATACCAGGCTCTTGGTGCCTGTTTCAACCCGTAGAGGGCCTTCTTCAGCTTGCACACATGATGTAGAAGTGACTTGGACACGCATCCAGGTGATTGCACCATGAATATGTTCTTGTCAATTTCACCATACAGGAACGCATTCTTCACATCAAGCTACCACAACTTCCAACCTCGGCACGCTGCCAAAGCAATGACCGTCCTTACTGACGTCATCTTCGCCACAGGATTAAACGTCTCCTCGTAGTCCTCTCCATAGGTTTGCGAGAAACCCCGAGGGACAAGCCTCGCCTTGTACCGCTCTACTTCTCCATCAGCTCTCTTATTTACCTTATACACCCACTTGCAGGTGAGAGGTTTAATGCCTTCAACTATGGGAACAAGGTCCCAGGTCTCATTTTTCTTCAAGGCCTTCATCTCTTCATCCATGGCACAGAAGTAACAAACGGAACATACTCCTTCTGCAGGCCTCGAAGTATGTGCCTCTTCAACTTCGCCTCAGAGATCGGCTCATTAGGATCCAAAGCCGAGAACTCAGTACACAGGTTCTTCACCTTTAGGAAGAAGGTGGATATTGACATCTCCTCTTGAGTATACCGCGCCAACTCATTCTCCAGAAATTGTAGCCGTGCGCGTATTTTCCGCCCGGGCGCGGTTTTTTCTGCCCGGGCACACTTTTTCCACCCGGGCGCGCTTTTTCCATCTGGGCGGGCTTTTTCGCCCGGGCGAGCTTTTTTTCGCCCGGGCACGCTTTATTCTCACGGGCACACATTTTTCGCCTGCTCGTCGAAAAATGCGTGCCCGGGCGAAAAATTCTAATATGCAACCGAACAGTGGAATTACTAATTTCAATTCCTGTGATAGAATTCCTGTATTCATCCGAACAACAGAATTAGAATTGACTTCAATTCCAATTCCTGCGAGAATTGAAATTGAAGTCAATTACAATTCCTGCATCTCAATTCCAACGTAACGAACGGACCCTTACAGATTATTAGTTTAAGGCTAGCATGGATGCTTCATTAATCTTCTTCTCTAACTAGAGGAAAGTCTCTCCTATGCAGTCACTTCTTGCATAAAATGGGAGAGTAGGAGCAATTATGGCAAAGGAGTTGTCACCACATTCCAGGCCTACCGAACAATCACTGACTTGGCTTGTGGTACTCTATAGTATACTTTCTTAGGGACTGTTTGGTACAGCGGTGGTGGTCATGAACTGTCATCTGTTTGACACGACGTTTTTGCTCCAATGAATTTGGACAAAAACGTCACCGTAATGAAATGTGTTTGACTTGACAACGGTTATGACCGGCACCAAAGAAAAAAAACTAATTTTGAACATAAAAATGAATGAAGTTCCTTGGGTGAGGTCGGGCGTTCATGAACGACGGTTCATAACTACTGAGTTCACAACCCCCACCACCGTGCTAAACGGACCCTTAATATAGAGCCTATTGCCCTTAGTTTGACCTGAGTATAATTGTCAATGCAAAACAATGGGTGACATATAAATAGGGGCAACCAAATATCACTTGGAAAATATTAAGTGGTACTACCTTGCATAGAACCTCGTCGATGTGATCCTTTATGATGGCAAAGCGGAGACGACATTGTTTATCTATTCTCACCTTTGAGCACTTCAGAATCCAGCCTCACATATATTAATTGAATGCCTACTGTCTCTCAAACCCCAATTTATGCACAAGAAAGGTAGAGATCAAATTCTTACTGCCTGTGTCAAGGATGGCTGTGATAACATCCTTCTTGACCTGTATCCTTACAGTGAATAACTCCTTCGAATCCAGTGACCAATATAGATAAAGCTTCGTTTTATCTCAAGTACTTGGAAGAGTAATATCCTCCCCATCATTCTTCCACTTTTCAGGGAAGGCGTCTGGGTGGAGTTTCCAACATTTTTTTACGTGGTATGATATCTAACAATGCTCTCAAAACTTTCTAGAGGCACTTCTAGAAGGAGAGATTGGATCTTAATTAGAGCCTATTTCTCTACTCTTACTCTTACTCTTGTTTCTGTAGAAATTGGTCCCTCCGCTTGAGGGTTCAGGTGGCCTGTCGCTCACGCCTTGACACTTTAGGTTTTATGGTCATTGCCATAATGCTAGCCTGATTAGGAATCAGGACGGAGAATATGCAGAGCTCTTATGCTATATGGAAGAGTGTACTTCATAAGCATTGATACATTCATACATCTCCTAGGTTTGCTTCTAAGTGAAACACTGTTACGAACTTCATGCCTAACATCATGGCGTGCTCTGCATGGATTGCCCTTGGCATTGCCTTATGCTATATGGAAGAGTGTACTTCATAAGCATTGAAACATCTCCTAGGTTTGCTTCTAAGTGAAGCACTGTTACGAACTTCATGCCTAACATCATGGCGTGCTCTGCAGGGATTGCCCTTGGCATTGCCTTAGACTATACCTCTTCTACTTATCCTCTACATATTCCATGTGATAGAACTCACAACATAAAAGTGGTTTGAATTGTCACCATGTCACATCCTATTGGAATGTACCTTTCAAGTGGGCATTCCACCAAGCTACATCATGATGTTTTAGCTTCAGACGGGCAAATAATACCTTGTCGTGTGTTGAAACCCGGATACCGGTTCAACTGAGTTCGAGACTTGGGGAGTAGCTTGAGTTACTTCTCTAGTCGTTAGATCCCATGGGCTAAGTATTTCGAGCCTGAAACTAGCCCTCACTATTTGGTGGACGAATGCCTATGAACAGACCCACTGGCTGTAGCGAGGAGGTCCCGCCACTAACCCGAAATTTTTTTTGTCACTTCCCCTCCCAAAACTAGGAGTTGAGCCAACACCTCAGACAACACAAAAAGACAAGTGAAAGAGAACTCAACTCTTCTAGGGGGTGGATCTGTGATGATCTGAGAAATAATGTGCCCTATTTATAGGCAAATCTTTCTGAGGGCAAAATAGTCATATTGGTCTGCGGGACCCAAATGGCCTGTGAACAACCCCTCGCGCCTTTTCGGAAATACTAAATGCAACCCCCGATGGTCTGCTGATAGAGAGGGAGGACTCACGATTCAGATTGACTCGAGCTCGCTTCGCCTTCCCCTGGGACGAGTTCGCTTGAGGCGTACAGACTCGCCCCGCCTTGCCTTGGGGTGAGTTCGCCTGAGGCGTATAGACTCGCCCCGCCTTGCCTAGAGGCGAGTTAGGACGGTCTTGGGCCTGCTCGCCTAATACGGGTTGTACATCGTGAATCTCAAAAGGGTTTCTTCTGCCTTAGTTTTGATATGCGGTATTTATAGACGCATAGTACAAGAAGTGCCTTCATTTTTAGACTAGTAATTAATTACAAGGAATAAAAAAGAAAGAACTTGTTGATATAGTGTTATAGCATAATGAAGGGTAAATTCCAAAATAAGATGTGCCAGAAGTTGTTTTCACGGCCGAGGAGCTCGACAAAGTAATTTTAGTGATGAGATCTCAACAACAAGATCTTTACAGGCAGCTCACTATCTTCAGGTAATCAGGTTGTTTCTATTTAAGTCACCAACATCACCTTGTAACCATAAATAGGTAGTCATTTTCTACTTTGAAGGCATGAGTACTATAAGTAAAAATTTGCCATTCCACTTGTGTTTGTGAGCAATTGTGACAAGAAAAATGATTTGCATATGCTTGAAGATCCAATTCATGAAGAAAGATTGTTCATGAAGAGGAGCTTCAACAATAAGTTCAATTTCATGATGGAGAACTCAAGGATTCATCTTGCTCTTATTAGTCTTTTTATTTTTTATCTTTTTCATTTACTTTTTCCTCCATCATAATCCGTGTCATCTCCAATAATTTTAGTAAAAGTAAGCTTAAGCTACCTTAAAACTCGGTTTGTTTCGGCTGTTGCTGATCGAAAGAGAGCAGTCAGAAATGAAGTTTGAAAAAGGAGTTGTCTGTGAAAAATGAAATTTGTAAAAAACTGTGTAAAACTCAGTTTGCAAAGCTATTCGAAAAGCAGTGCAAATACTGTTTGGTAAAAACGGAGTTTTGGTGGGGTTTTTTTTCAAAATCATTTGTTTCCCAATTATCATACTAATTTTGATTACAAAATTATTTTACTCGTTAATTTGTATATATCAGCACTCTTTGTTATTTGATTTGGTCAAAATTTATGTTTTTTGGGCATTTCAGAAGTTTATTTGTTCGTAGAGATTCAAGCATATTCTTGAAAGGATTTGGACCTGTTGACTGTTTTCTTTCCAAAAACATCAGAAAACTATTTCTATTTCCTGCTGGAAAATCAAGATTTCTGCAAAGGATGTGGAGAACATATCTCTGATGGTTTGAGAAAGAGGCATTTTTTTTGCCTTTGATTGTGGACTTCAAATTCAGAGAAGCCCAACAGAGATTTGGAAGGAGACTACAACTGTTCACATCTATGGAGGAGAACTCCACCATAAATGGCAAGGAACAAATCACATCTTGTTTGGTGGCAAACGGTTCCTCTGTTCTAAGGAAATGGCACAATGGAGGATGAAACAACGAAGAAAGATGGAGGAAAGATGCGCAACAGAGAAGATTGAAGGAGGAGGATGAACTCTCACGCCATGGCAGAAGATCGAAAGAGGAGGATGAACTCTCACGCCATGGCAGAAGATGGAACGAGATTCATCACCAGGATTTAGGGTTGAAGAAAGCAGCCGAACATAAGAAAAAGGAACAACAAGCTTCCACTCCTGCGAAGAAGAAGAACCGCGAAGAAGCACAACGATATCGACCGGGCTTCCTATCCTGCGAAGAAGAAGAACAACGAAGAACCACTTGCGGGAAGAAGAAAAGCGAGGCCGATACGCACGAAAAAGGGGAGATGCGTTGTTCAGAAAGCAGCGAACGAAGTTGGGACCTGCGGTTTGGATTTTGCCTATACGCAACTTTTTTTTTAAATGAGGTTTTGATATATCAGCTCTTCCAAATGAATGGATTTGCAAAAACTCTGTTTTGGGCCTGCCGCACTGGAGCCCATCAACTCAAACAAATGCAACCTAAGTGTTAGCAAAATTTCTCAATTGGCTTCTGGTATGCTCAAACATTCTAATTTTTGAAATATAGTATATATTCCAAACTTGCTTAAATTTTAACTTTTAAGCCGAACAAAAATTAGTTTTTTTCTCTTTTAATTCACTAGAACCTCTCCGGGGATAAACTAAAAAGACTATGCTTTAATATTTTATGAAAAGTTAACGTAAACTAAATAATACATATCAAGTCATGCATTAATTTTGTAAGGATATATATTCAAACATTTCTTTCCTACATCATTAGCATAAAACATCTCCGAAAAATTTAATAAATGCCAAAAAAAGTAGCAGCACACTTGCTTCAAGCATTTTCAACCCATTAGAAACCCACATTTCAGATTATGCTTAACCAATCCAGTGTTATGTGCTTGTGAAATAACATTAAGATGATTGAAACCGCTAAGAAGTGGTTACCTTTTTTTAGATGACAAAAATGTGTGATGTTGGCTTTGTGCCTAGTATGATAACTATTCGAATCTTATTAAAAAGAACTCCCAGGTCAATCCACAAAGAAATGCTTCAAAAAGGCTCTTCAATATTCAGAATGCACCATTCAGACCAATTGACACCACATAGAAAAAGGAGTGCAACCTAACTTGTATGTTTCTTTAAATCAGAAGAAGATAAACATTAGGTATCGAGATTCCTTATCGAAAGCAATTGGATGTGTGCTCGACCAAATACTGCATTGGTTGTGGAATTGGTTAACAGCTACCAGGAGATCAAGGCAATACTTACTGGAAGACGGTGAAAAGGACTAGATACTTTATGGGATTGTCAACCTAGCTTTATGCTATAAGTGCTGAGATGTAACATTGATCATCTACCTTGACTCTATTGGTTCATGTGCTTGCTTATTACCAAGTAATCTTGGTCTGTTGCTTGGGCGGTAGTACTACATAGCTCGAAAGATTCCTCACGAGTCTAAATATCTCGACAAGAATGGATAGAAGGGTGCTAACATATAGTGACTGCACAACTCAAATTGCATGTGTGAAGGATAAATGGTATATTGATCACACTGAACACATCAACATGGAACATCATTTCTACAGGTAAAATGTTGGTTGATCCTGGACTAGAGCTAAGCTATGTGAGAGGAGGGATCTAGGCTTTCTGAGTTTATTTCACATCTAATAATTTGTCCGTGTTTTATAATGATTTGACATGATTAATTGCGTAAGTAAGATGGTGCCTCATGTTTTTGAGATAAGCCCTCAGAGAGGAAAGTATTGCAATATATGGTGGGTTTTGTTTCCTAAAAATGAGTGGAAAGTAATTCACATAAATAAGCATTTAATAACACTCAAATTATAATTAGGATAAAAATGCAACCACAGCTATCTTTCTTCTTATGAGGATATATATGTCAATTATTTATAAAAATTAATTTCTTTTCTTATCTTTCCATTTCCAAATAAGATTGGAGAACAAAAATTTGTTTCTTTCTTAGAACTTTCAATCAAAACGTAAAAATGTAAATCCTTTCTTTTCTTTTCTTACCACAATACCAAATCAGAGTGTAAGATAATAAAAAAATAAAATAAAAGGAAATGCCATCCTAACTAGAAGTAGACTGAGGCCTTAAGTTAGGCAACATGAACTCTTTCAATAACTCATAGAACACGGTAACACTCGAATGCGAACCCTTTGCTCAAGGCTAGGGGAGCTTCAATTTAAACACTAATGTGGGATTAAGAGCTTCAATTTAAATACGAAAATTCAGGTCTATATGTTAGGAAAATGGATGAATGAGCTATTGTTTTATCATTGTCTAAGCCTTCACGTTTGATTACTGTTTAAGTCTTTCACAGTTATGAAGCACTTTATCTTCAAGAACTAAATTATATAATTTTCTATGAAGTTTATAAAGCAACAGTTAGGTTACTGATGGCATCCTTATTGGAGTGCAGGAAAATAAAACAATCATTGCTATTTAAGCTGAGTAGCAAAAATGAGATGGTTGACAACTACATCTCGCTTCCTCTTCTCCTGCCCTACACAATGGACGCACTAGTCATAGAATGTTGTCAATTGAGTTCAACAAACATTCCACTTGCCGAAGTCTTCATAAATGGAATCCAATTCAACTTCAATATTCACATATGGAATTCACATAAACCTCAATTTCCAATGACACCAACATTTCTTTTTTACCTCCTCTACTAATTATCGAGAAGTCTTCCACAAGAACTCTCACCCTCCACAGGACAACATAGTGTTTGGCTCAATGTCCTACTTTTCTATCAATGGTGAATTGGTTACATAACAATTACACTTCCGAAGGATCCCTCTAGTCGTTGTTTTCCGACCAACAGATGGAGGCCATTTACGTCGACATCCACGGAATACTTGAGGTGACCTCTCATTGTGCCGCTCCTACCCCGAAGTACCCTGCTCCCTACTTCATCAAGGACCCACCTCACCGCCAGCTTACCACCGGGCAAGTTAATGCTATGCATGAGGATCTATGTGTGATGCTATATGATCATAATAGTTAAAGGCTCAAGGTGCAAAGGGGTCTGGAACCAAGGCGCAATGCGCAACCGTGGATTTGAAGAAGGCGGGATACAATTGCATCCCATTTTAAATAATCATCGACAAATATCAATTCATCTTCTCGATCAGATCATTCATTCTCTTATCAACCATTTATGAGTCATGACTATCATATATATCTCTAAAGAAATGAGATCAATGCGGACACTTGAATCATATTGAAGCATCAACGTTCTATTATATTTCATAAATGTTAAATGATTCAATCGTTGTTGAGATATTAAATTTTTTCTTTCTTCTAGAATTTTTTTTACAATATATAAACCTCACCCAAACATGCATTTTAGCCCCAAAAGCGCCAAAAAAAACACACACACACCTAGATGAGGTCGCTTGGCTTCGCTTTGTTAAGGCGCATACCTTTGAGCTTGGTGAGCCTTGAGTCTGAGGCACGCTTTTAACAATATAGGTTGTGAAATTCGATCCCCCCATTGCGATCAAGAAATCACCTCCTTCATCGTCGTAATAGCTCCACCAGCCCTAATAACAAAGCCTTCCTCAATAGTGTCGCTTCCACAACGTCACAACTACTACACTCCCATTCGCTTCCACCTTCGCCTCTACCTTTGCCAATTATCACTATTAATATCACAAGTGATTTTCTCGCTCCTTAGGCTTAAGACCCGGCTATGCCACTAGTTTTTTAGTAACGAACGACCATTCTTGTCTCAGTTATCACCTCACAAACCGCACCTAGCTTTTCATTTTAGTGGTATTTTCGTATTTTAGAATAGGAGTGTATGAATTGTTTACTTATATAAGGGATGATAGGGCATCGATTAGTGTTAACTTTGGAGTACCAATCTTTGTATCTCTCTTTGGGGAGATTTTTGAGAGAACCAACACTAAAGGTTTGGCAAGAGCTTGCCACACAAGTTTGTATCTATGTTTATGTTCTAATGCAATCTTTGTCTTTCATAGTCGTATAAAGCAAATAAACATGAACTATATGGAGAAACTACGTGTCCGCTTAGGCATATCTTGGACAGTTAAAAAAATCATGAAAACTAATAATTAGACATACAAGCAGATATATTAAATGAATAATCAAAAATTTCTATCTACGGTCAAATGGACGCAAGAGGTGGAGAGATTAAATGACGTAGCTTCCAAAGAGGTAGGAAATGGAGGAGAAACAATAGAAGATGGAGTGAATTTAGGGTTTACAGAGGTGTGACGGTTCAAAGAGACGAATGCTGCAACAAATAGAACATATGAGATGACTATTCAGGAGTTGGCAAGGAATAATAGTGGTAAAAGTGGTCTTGGGTGGGTCTTTAGCGCAAAAAATGCGAGGATTGTATGGTTTGAAATGAAGAGTGTGAAATGAAGATACAATCAAGGTTGTCAGGATCGAGATCCTTGGTGAGATCGTTTCGAGTTTGTATCGGATCGGATCGTAGGATTGGATCGAGGATCGTAGGATTGGATCGAGGATCGTAAGATCCTACAACATTCATAAATTAAGACTAAAAATATAAAATTGAATTTTGTATCATCCAATTACATGCTCAATTAACAACAAATCAATAAATTGAGCAGTATGTGAATAATTATATTAATTTTTTTTATGAATAACTAAATCAAAAAGATAAAATCATACTAAGTTCACTTTCAGTTTTCATTGAAAGTATGAAGATGTTATAGATAATATGAACAAGTACGGGAAAACCAAACCTCAATTTTTTCCATGGAACGAATTATGTCTTGCTCATCATAAAGCATATCCTCAACAGAGACTTTGCTCACTTTAACATAATCAGATAAAAGCAATCTATAAATAGCCTTTGTTGCGTGTGTCATAAATACCCGGCCCTTGAAAGTAGTCTGAGAATAAGTTTCAAACAATTTAGTACTTGGGGATAGAGAAGGCAAACAAACAAAAGTTTTGTAGGATTTAATGGATACCTTCTCAAGAAAATATGGAAGAGAAGCTGCATGATCTAAATGGAAACTGCACAAAAATAGCAATAGTACAGTGAAGACATGCTTTCCCAACATTCCAACAGAATACAAAATTATCCATATTAATAGGGATGGAATAGAGAAGAGAAGTTCAGACACCTATAGGCTCCGTTTGGCGTAGCGTTTTTGCTCCGGTGTGTTTGGATAAAAATCACCGTCATAGAATATATGTTTGGTATGACGATGGTTATGATTGCCACCAAAAAATGAACATAAAGTGGATGAAGTTCCTTAGGTGAGGCCGGGCGTTCACGAATGACGGTTCATCACCACCGCATTCATGACCGCCACCGCCGTGCCGAACGGAGCCATAATCTACCATGAAATCAATTGAATTTCTTTCTGAAGTAAAATAAGTCACTTTGTAGAAGAAGTTTCGATCATTTTTTAAGAAATCGTGGAAGTGAAAACACGAGAGAAGGTTAAGAGGGTAATGATTTCATACTGTGTAACGAGGAGAACGTCAATGGCTGAAGGATCAATCTCGTCGAAATAAGGAAGTGCGGCCATACCAGAGTACGCAGGATGTATTCCACAATCAAACTGTCAAGAAGGCATTAAGGCGAGGTCATGCAACATGCAGTAAATCATGAAGGAGAGAGAAAGAAAAGTATCGTATTATACCAAGACGGTCTTTCCTCTGTAGGACATATACACGCAGGAGCGCCCCACTTCATTGCCGGCTCCCAATGGCGTGACAATTAGCTGATCCCCCTCCCTCGTCACCATCGAATCCTTCCTCTTCAAAGCGGGGCCATGGCCAGTCACGACGGAATCCATCGTCAATTTCCCGGTGAGATGGATTGGATCCAGGAGCAGCTTTTGTCGGATGTGAGAAACGCACTGGAAAAAAAAGAGAGCCCGGAGAAGCATCAAACTCTAAGATTGGGATAAACAAGGAGATCAGCTTCCATCGTTTCAGAAACCCTAGAATAACAGATCAAAATCACGGATAAAACCTGACCCTAAAACCCTAGCCGGTAAGGCGACGAAGCCGGAAGAAGATTTGAAGTGTGGAGCCTGCACACTGATGTTCTTCACCCAATTTGGCTATTCACAGTCCTTTGATTTACAGAGCCCTTAAACCGCTATTTGTATACCACGTTGCTATTCGTATCTCAAAAAAAAAAAAAAGTAATTACATTTAAATTTTTAAATTTCAACTACACATTCATGCACTACACAAGGATATGAAGAAAATAAATGTCATTTGGAGTTTAACTGATCAATTTTGTCCAGTTGTTTCATTTTTCTGGTACTGCTAAGTTATTAATTAAGATTATTAATCGTCAACAAAAGAAAATTTTTTTTGTGAGTATCTCTCACCTAATAATAGGAGAGAGGGTGCTCTTCTAAGCCGTTGATCAGAGATCATACGGTTGTATTTTCCTGTATTTTCCTAAATACTTATGTATTTATAAATAATCAATAATGTCAGTATTTTATATACCGTCCGATCTAAGATCATACGGCTGTATTTCTCCCCCACCTATTATTAGGTGAGAGTTGCGCACCTAAGTTTCTTTCTCAACAAAAAACTCTATAATGATAGAAATATGAGAATAGTTAAAACTCTTATCATGCCTTTGTTGAGAAGATGTCCCTAAAAAAATAGAGATAGAAATAGCATCCGTGTACGTCCCTCCGACGAGTTACCTCCGGTTTTGGCGAATGGAGAGCCGACAAAGCCCTTCCGGCGAGGTTGTGCTCAGGCGAGTGGCGGGCAAGGCAGTGGCGAACTGGGCGGAATAGGTGAAGAGACACTGGTATCAGGAAAAAGAAAAGGGGATGCGATTATGAAGAGGTAGGATTTCTAATTTCTATTTTTAAAACTTAAAACATGGTCTGTGAATAGCCATTTTAGGTGTGCGTATATCAATCGCCTAAGAAAATCACCCCGATATTTTTTTCTCATGACACGGCTCCGTTCCAACATTGATCGGTGGGGCGCCGTTTGTTTCAGCGTTTTTTTCTTCATTGGGGATTGGGGAACAAAAAATGTGTTTGATAAACTCTTTCTCCATTTTAAGTTTTTTATTTCAAAAAGTCATTTTTGACCTTCAACGTCAACCTGCTTCCTCCCTCCACTTCCAATTTGACTGGAACTTTTGCGACAATTGTCTAACCAATTTTCGGCGATCTGAGTTTCCACGTGGCCCGCAATGCATAGAGAGATTTATTGATATACTCATTAAATCACATTTTTTAGAGAGAAAATTAGGTACGCAACTCTCACCTAGAACTAAGTGGGAGAGAAATATAGTCGTATGATCTCAAATCGGACGGTATATAAAATACTGACAGTATTTATTATTTATAAATACAGGATTATTTAGAAAAATACAACCGTATGATCTCTGATCAACGGCTAGATGAGTTCCTCTCATAGGTGAGAGTAACTCACCTACAAATTTTTCTTTTTTTTATATCTATAAATTTTTTTTACAAAAATAATTATAGAATATTTAATTTGAAATTTTTATAATCATTATTTTAAATACCTATTTTATTCTATTTATTTCTGAAAAAATTTGGATCGAAAAATCATATGATCCGATCGGAAAATCATATGACAGAAAAAACTGCATGATTTTAAAGTGCATGATTTTTCCATCGGATTATATGTTTTTCCTATCAAAGTTTTTTAGAAAAAATCAGAATATGAATAAATAGATCTTTAAAAAGATTGTAAGAATATCAAAATTAATATTATGTAATTATTTTTGTAAGAATATTTTTGTAGATATAAAAAAAATGTGATTTAGTGCGTATAATGCATCATGCTCATGGTGCACCAAAAAATTTCCCGTCTAGATCCACTATTCGTAGTCTCCCGAGTATTGAGGCGGCGTCCATACAACCACAATCCACATCACTTGATGTAATGATGTCCTATATCACATCGGGGGACCGTAATAGTTATTAAATTAAGGGAATTGTTAAAGGAAAAAAAAAAGGATATTCGCACACCATTGTTACTAGCAAATCATACTTTTTGGAAATTATTCGGTGCAAACAAATCTGTTAACGACAAACCGATATTGTTAACAACAAACTAAATCTAAAATTATAAAATTATCATTTTTTTTTCTAATCGTGATATAGCCACCCATAAACTTTAGATCATGATAAGCTTTAGATTACATCACTCTGAATCAATTCATAGTAAGATTTCAAAAAATTATTAAATATAGCTAATCAATATAAAATAAATTGAGTTTTTTTATTAGTTAGATTCTCCTAAATTCAGTGAATTTTGCTTGAGTATTCACCATTGAGAGGTTTTTGGGATAGTTGCTATCCAAAGTGACTCAAAAGAAAAGGAAGTAAATTGTGAGTTCTTGCTTCTCTAAATTATGATATATGTGCGCTATAGTTTTGATATATATGTGAAATTGCAATTGTTTGTTATACTTAAAAATCCTACAAACTGGTATGCTCAAATTTGTTTTATAAAAACATAAATAATTGTTGAAGTGTTGGTTCACTCAGTTTAGCTTTTTGAATAACTAATGTCTGAGAATAAAAATTCTGATCTCAGCATTCATGCTTTAAACACATAAGTTAATTGATAATCTCAGTTTATGCATGAGTAAAGTATGACCATTAAATTTTCTACAAAGTTATTACTTTTATTTTCCGACTTTGTAGTCTCAAGAGCCTTTTATTATGCTATATTACACTTTAAAATTTTCTGAAAGATAAGAAAATGATTATATACATCTTATTGCACTTCTTTGTCGATTAACATTTATTATGCATGCACATACTGCATAAAATCATTATAGAATGTGAGAAGGTTTCAGCCGAGTGCGAGAGGGAACCAGGGAGGGTTTTCGGTGCTGGTGTGTGGCTTATGATTTGCCCGTAGAAAAATTCGGAACTAATTTTAGATGAAGATTTTAAGTTATATTGATGTGCGGATAGCCGTTTGCTTGTAAAAAATCGTAAATAATTTTAGATGAGGATTTTAGGTTATACTGGTGTGCGGATAGCCGTTTTTGATTTGTGGTGAATTTGCCTTTAACAATTCCCTAAATTAAATCATTGATCATAATTTAGATTATAAATTTATAATCAATTTTTTAAATATAATTTATTATCCAACATTTATGAAAACGAACTAAATCAGTAGGGATTTGATATTATAATTTTCTATTGCATTTACTGCCGAAAGGCTCACAGTTTGCTACTTAGGCTCTGATTGGTGCGGAGGTTGGAGGAGCGCCCTGATCCGCAATTGCGGGCACCTACCCGCGGTTTAAATCCAGTGGTTTTTCGCGGGTTTCAGCAGGTGTGCTGAAAATCGCGTCCGCCAAACTCTGCGCCAAACATAAAATTATCGCGGCAGCGGATCAAAAATCAAATCCGTAGTCGCTGTTCCAAACAGGGCCTAAGAGTTCACCGGAGCTTCATGCCGCCTCATAGATCACTGGCTGTCGCTTATCGCTGCAGCTTCTTGAGGTGTTGCAGTAGAGTTTGGAAGTCACCGATCTATTTCTCTGTTTTGTTGAGCGACACTTTCGACCATCGATGTTTGGAAATCGGAGCCGCCGCGCCAGCTGCCACACCCTAGGGTAACTCGGCCGCTAACTGGGGCTTCAATCACTATTATTATAGTTATTCGAGGTCTCCGAGCCAGTGTCTGCAAGTTGGAGCCTCCTCTGTCTGTAAGTAGGAACTCTTTGCTGCTAGGGGCGGATCTAGGGGGGCTGGGTTCTGGGACCCCGGACCCTCAAGAATTTTGCAAAAAAAGTTAGTGGATTTGGATTTTTCTTATCAAGACAATGAATTTTGACTACTTATACGTCAAAAATGATGGCCAAATGAGGGAGAAAAGGCGAATCTAGGGGGGCTGAGCTTTGAGACCCCGGACCCGCAAGAATTTTGCACAAAAGTTAGTGGATTTGGATTTTTCTTGCTGGGACAATGAATTTTGACTACTTATACGTCAAAAATGGTGGCCGGATGAGAGAGAAATGACTCTAATAAGATGCAGACACTCAAATTTTATTTTGGCTTAAGTAAGATGATGTCCCTCCCCTTCCCCGTCCGCTGATTGTTGTCGTTAAGGCTTTCCGAACGTTCTGACAGTGATTTGGAGAACATATTAGCTAGTATGGCCAGTTTCATTAGGATGACTATTTTGGAATTTTGTGTGATGATTTTGTTCATGGAATCCATTGCTAATATAGTAATATAATAATATGATATGAAATTAGGGCTAACAATTGGCATTAAAAATCTTGGTTCAAACAAACACATGTAATAACATAAGAAATTGTGAAATGTCGTCCGTTTGTTTGGACGGAATTGACTTTCTCGAATTGGCATTAGCGATTAGAAATCCAATTCTAATGTTTGGCGTAACGGAATTTATGCGGATATTGGCTTTTATGAGGAAATTCATGACTTTTACTTTGAACTAAAAAAAATCAAATCTTCAATTCTCACCTCCGCCCATAGGTTTTCCGCATAATCGAGTGTTTTCACCATAGTTTTTCGACCTACGTGCGCGTTTTTCGCCCGGGCGTGCGTTTTCTTGTCGGGCGTGTGTTTTTTAGTCGGGCGAGTGTTTTTCGGTCATGCATTAGTTTATCGCCCATGCGGGCATTTTTTGCCCGGGAGCGCGATTTTTCGCTCGAGCGCGCCTTTTACAACCGGGTGTGCGTTTTTCACCCGGGCGAGCATTTTTTCGCCGGCCGGGTATTTTTCGGCCCGCATGACATTTTTCGCCCGGGCGCACATTTTTTGCCCACGAGCGCGTTTTTCGGCCGGGCGCGCGTTTTTCGACTTGGGCACGCATTTTTCGTCCGGGTGTGCAATTTTGGCCCGGACGAGTGTTTTTCGGCCAACCAGGCGTTTTAGCCTAACCACACATTTTTCGCCCGGGCGCGCATTTTCAACCGGACGCTCGTTTTACGACCCGGGGTGCATTTTTCGACCAAGCGCGTTATTCACCCGAGCGCGCGTTATTCACCCGGGCAAGCATTTTTGGCCAGGGGCGCGTGTTTTTCATTCGGGAGCGTATTTTTCGTCGGGTGCGCGTTTTTCGCCCTGAAGCGCGTTTTTTGTGTGGGAACATGTTTTTCGCCAGGACACACGTTTTTAGCCGGGTTACAGGGTTTTTGCCATGGGCGTGTTTCTCGCCCGAGCGAACATTTTTCTCCAGACTATGTTTATTTCGGCCCGGGCGATTGTTTTTTGCTCGGGCGCGCATTTTTGGCCCTACCGCGCGCTTTTTGCCTGGGCCGCAAAACGCACACCTGGGCTGAAAAACATGCGCTCGGGCGAAAAACGTGCGCCAGTGAAAAAAATGCAAGACAGGAAAAAAAGTTCGCGTCCGAACAAAAAGTGCGCTTCAGTGCCAAAAAAGCACTCACGACCGAAGAACTCGTGATCGAGCGAAAGACACGGTCCTGGGCCAAAAAATGCTCACCTTGTCGAAAAACATGCGTTCTGGAGAAAAATGCGCGCTCGGGAAAAAATGCGCACTTTGGCAAAAAACCGCGCTTGGACGAAAAATGCGCGTCATAAAACATATTATGCAATTTAATGCATTCTGCGCAGACGCATATTTTGGATTTTATAAACTTACTGTATAATGTCAATTACAGTACCAATTCCATCATTCAGTCGAACAACTTTTGTGACTCAATTCAAATTCTGTTGATTGAATTCAATCTTACAGTCGAATAACATAATTGGAATTCTGTACAAAGCCAATTCATGTAGATATTGATTTTCGCCGAAAAGTCAATTCTAAAAAGCCAATTCCGTTCAAACAAATGGACCTAAGGTTAATTATGGATTCATGGAATTATAAAAATTGAGTTGAAAAGGTCAAGTGTTTGACCTAATTTCAATCCTATGACTACTTAGGCTCCGTTTGGCGCGGCGGCGGCGGTTGTGAACACGGTGGTTATGAACCGTCGTTCATGATCGTCGGACCTCACCTACAAATTTTTATCCATTTTTTGTTCAAAATTAGTTTTTTTTATTGCGGAGGTCATAACTATTGTCATGCCAAACATAAATTTTATAATGGTGGTCTTTTTGTCCAAACTCACCGGAGCAAAAAATCCCCACTAAACAGAGCCTTAGACTTAGTTTGGCGCGATTTATTTGCTCCGGTGAGTTTGGTCTAAAACGCCGTTATCATAAAATGTATGTTTGGCAAGACAAATGTTATAACCGCTGTAAAGAAAATAAAGTAGTTTGAGCATAAAATTCATAGATTTTTTTAGCTGAGGTCGGGCGTTACGAACGACGGTTCATGACCACGGCGTTCACGACCGCCACCACGAAGCCATACGAAGCCTTAGGGCTTGTTTGAGAGGGCTTTTCAGAAAGGGGAAGGAGTGGTGGCAAAATGATGGTAGGAAAATGTGCATTTAGAAAATGTCTATTGAAAAAAGAGATATGTTTGGGTGAACTCTTTTTGCTGAGATTTTTCAAAAATGAGAAACACTTTATAAGCTGTTGACAAATCTCCGTTGCGATAATTTTTTTATTAAAAATGCAGCCCGAGCAGAAAAATGTGCGTCCGGGGAAAAATGAGCGCCCGAGCGCGAAATTTTGCCCGGACGTGCATTTTTCACCGGGGTGCGCATATTTTGCCCCGACGCGCATATTTCGCCCGGGTGCAAATTTTTCGTCCGGGCGCGCATTTTTCTCCGGGGTACGCATTTTGTACCCCATGAGCGCATTTTTTGCCACGGGGGCGCATTTTTCGCCCGAGGGTGCATTTTTTACCCGGGCGCACTTTTTTTGCCCGGTCGTGCATTTTACGCTCGGGCGCACGTGCGGGCGCGCATTTTTCGCCCGTGCGCGAATTTTTTGCGCGGGAGCGCAATTTCGCGCGAGCGCGCATTTTTCGCCCGAACTCGCATTTTTTCGCGCGGGCGCACATTTTTCGCTAGGGAGCGAATTTTGCGCGCAATTTTGCCGTTGCTCGCATTTTTCGTCTGGGCGCGCATTTTTCGCCCGAGCGCGCATTTTTTGCCCCGACGCACATTTTTCGCCCGAACGACCATTTTTGCCCGAACGTGTATTTTTCGCCCGGGCGTGCATTTTTCTCCCGAACGCCCATTTTTTGCCGGGAGGCGAATTTTTCGCCTGAACGCCCATTTTTCGCCCGGGCTCGCATTTTTTCGCCCGGACTCGCATGTTTTCGCCCAGACGCGCATTTATTGCCTGGACGTGCATTTTTCGCCCGAGCGAGCATTTTTGGCCCCGCAAGCATTTTTTTGCCTGGGTGCGCATTTTTCCCGGGCGAAAAAATTCGCGCCCGGGCGAAAAATGCGGGCCCGGGCGAAATGCGCGCCCGGACGAAAAATGCTCGCTAGGGTGAAAAATGCGCGCACGGGCGAAACATGCTCGCCTAGGAAGAAAAAACGCGCCCGTGCGATAAAATGCGAGTCCGAGCGAAAAATGCCCGCTCGAGCGAAAAATTTGCGCCCTAGCAAAAAATACGCGCCCGAGCGAAAAATTCGCTCCATGAAGAAAAATGCGCGCTCGCCCGAAAAATTCGCGCCCACGCGAAAAATTCGCGTCTGGATGAAAAAAGCGCGCCCACGCGAAAAAATGCGAGTTCGGGCAAACAATGCGCTCCCGTGCGAAAAAAAGCTCGCCCGCGCGAAAAAAATGTGCGCCCGGGCAAGAAATGCGCTACCGGGAAAAAAGTGCGCCAGGCGAAAAATGCGTCTCGGGCGAAAAAATGTGCATCTGGGCGGAAAATGTGTGACTGAGCGAGAAATTCGCGTCCGGGCCTAAAATGCGCCCATGAGCGAAGAAATGCTCGCCTGGGCAGAAAAATATACGCACGGGGGGAATTTTGCGCTCGTGCGAAAAATGCGCTAAACTTTTGTCGAGATGAGGAAGTGCTTTTCGAAAAGGTTGAAAAGTAGGAGACATGTGACTTTTCAAAAGGAGGAGAAAAAAGAGTTTTCTGCGGTAGCTTTTTCCACCGGTAGACAATCCAAATGGTTTGTTAGGTGTTGTGGCATTTTTCAAAAAATGAAAAGGAGCTAAAAAGCCCTCCCAAACAGACCCTTAGTCTACATGACTAAACAACTATTTCTACCACTCTAAGGTACAAGGACTTGGCTTTATAAAGAAGGAAACGCATGATGTATATATAGCATGGATTTTTTTTTATCACAGGCAGTAAAAATAATTACAACGTTGTAAACATTACGTTATGCAGTAGTGACTCCACGGTCATCGTATAAAACATGTTTAAGCAGTCTTGTGTGTGTCTGCTTGCGCGTGTGGGTGGATGCGCACGCGTGTGGGTGTGGGGGCCCAAAATTCGCAAGGCGGAACATATGAACCCATTGAAAGTAGTGGTCATCTTGGATAAAGCCCGTGGTAGGCTCGACCAATGAACCTCGTGCTTCATACGCAAAGAATGGACCGCATCGATCTTCCTCTGGTGGTGGCGGCGCGTTGTATCAACAAGAATCACTTCTGCGGGCGATTGAGTGTGCAACCGAGTCTTCAAAACCGAATCAATGTATTTCATATACCTCCATGCGTGCTTTCCTCGGCGTGCTAACTTTTAGGGAATGTGTTTCACTAGACGGCTGATTTTGCTGTTTATGTTAAGATTTGTGTTTCATCCACTTTTATTTTCAAAACTAGTTTAACAAGCATTCTATGACGATGGAGTTTCTGTCCAAACTCTTCGGAACAAAAAAGCAACGCCAAACGGAGCCCAAATCTCCTATGATTCGTCGTTCATGCTACAATTAACAATAGGCGACAATGAAATTCACTGCCAGTCTGCCTGCTGGGTTGAAACATGGGACTAGTTGGACATGGACAAGCGTGTCGCGAGCTTCATTAGGATGTGCTGCAATTGAAGCATCAACTAAATTCCCACCTCTCAATTCGTTCCAAACTCACGTAAAAAAACTCGTGTAACCTTGTGCACTTATACAGTTCATGGGCAACTCAACCCACAACCAATTGACTTTAATTCAAAATTCATCTCCCAAATCACCAGAATAAAAAAGTTCACATACTTCAAAACAAACATGAATGCTAAAAATATAATTCCACCATAGCAATTAGTTTGCTGAAATATATACATCCATATGGTTCAAGATATCATTTACCCAAACAAAGCATTACAACATAAATAGCATTGTCATCCACATGGGGAAATTTTTACCTCCCCTCACTGCATGCATCCTGCGTGCGGCGAGCGAACAAAAATGTTCAAAGTGTGTGAATCCCATTTGTCTAGTGACGGATCCAGAAGCATAAAAATATCACGGGCGCACCGAGCGGGATTTGTAGAGTTCTTCAGCAACTCAGATTAACTGTCGCACACAACCTGCGTCGTCCGAGAAAAATAAAATAGAAAACATGCAATATCCGTCGATGTGAGCAACAATTGATTATTGTTTCGAAGGGAGACTAATGATCAGTTTAAAGACAAACTATCCTCTAAAATGTCGCACCGAATGCCTTAAAACTACGAT
This sequence comes from Dactylorhiza incarnata, assembly GCA_033032865.1. NCBI lineage: Eukaryota > Viridiplantae > Streptophyta > Magnoliopsida > Asparagales > Orchidaceae > Dactylorhiza > Dactylorhiza incarnata. The sequence goes on along the minus strand of JAWHQI010000626.1, from coordinate 138,805 downwards.
GTAATAGTTGATTAATAAATCATTTAAAAGATCGGAAACAAACACGACGGAAAATATAAATGTAGTGAGATGCTGAGTGCCTCGCGGGATATAAACAGTTATAAAAAGGATCACGTGGACGGAATCAATCAGCAAAATGTTTATCAAGCACAATTAAATAACAGATTTGGAACCGCCAGAGAAACTATGAGCAAGCAATGGGATTTTGCAATACATATTTTTCGCTGCCAGCCCTGAATCTGACATTCTTAGAAGAACGTAGAAAACATATTCGTTACAAAAAAATAAATCCTACTGAACTATGAGATACCGCCATAGTCCTTTCTCGAGATCGGATGTCCGCCTTTTTTCCCTACAAAAGCAACATCATCAAATTTATCTGAGAAATAGCTATGAAAATCATTATGTAATATTGTTAATGCTTGGAGAAGATGCATAGAACATGTTCAAGTCCTAGAGTTGAAGGTTCAGGGTCTAAGATTTAGGGTATGCCCTTAGGAAGATTGGAGAAGGGATTCAGTCTACAAGCATTTGGTACAAGTCCTAGAAAATGCACAAATAGATAACCTTTAGATCACAGTACAGGCAACCAAACCATGATCTAGGGTACCCTCTAAAACTGCTCTCCAACTTCTTAACGCCTCCATACCAAAGGTAAATGTTTGAAGAAAAAAAATTTTATCTTAAAGTTTGAACAAAACAATCTAAGAAATAATCCTATATAGATAGCATAGTTGCAAAGATTACCCCATTGCATGCTATTGTTGAACATATTATTAGCGGCGGGACGAGAATCAGCCACATTATAGGTCGCACGGGAAGGCTGGCCCTTCTGATGCGTCCTCAAACCATGCATAGATGTTGATTGCATGTGATTATTGTATCGATTAAATGATTGCTGCGACTGCTGACTAAAACGGCTCGGAGAATTTTGTGCAACGTTGGGAAGGCGGCTGAAACCAGCATGAAGATCGTTTGTCGAATGTGGGTTACTCTCATCAAGTGAGTGCGCCTGAAACTGCCCATCAGTTCTGTAGAGAGCAGGAACAAGGTAAATAAAAAGCAAGTAAGATTATGCTTCAGTTGTGAAAGATAGGAGAGAATCCATAGAGGATTATTATATCAGGAGAAATAGAAGTTAAAAACTCTAAACAGCAAAGAAAATTAGAAGGTAAGATAAGTATTTGTCCCATCCATGGTTAATGCAAAACTTTAAGATACACGTAGTATATAGAAGACAAGATAGGCAATGGAAAAATTAACAAATTTAATATTGATGGAGATCAACTTCTGATGGCACACTCACGTATGCCCGCATGAGATGTTTATTTAGCCCCCACTTGAACGATCCGAGTCCGCGGATGCGTTCGGATGGTCGTTTCGACATTTTATCATGTATTATTTTTTTATTTCGTATTTTTATTTAGTGTTGATCACAACCAATATGAAGCGCGCATTACGAGCCGTCCATATTGATTGCGCTACTCATATTCTATTTATTTGCCCGCATGCTAGAGGATAGGGCAACGATGCTTTGGTTCAAATTTTCTAGAGTTGTCGGTCCTCCTCATGGTGCCAACTCTGTGAGCCCCGTACCCCTAGGCAACGACTCCTAGGTCTACCTTCTTCTCCGGTCCGCTCTTTAACATCCCTCCTACAAATCCCACAAACCAGCCACCCACCATTATCCCCTGCTCTAGGTTTCTCGTCGCAATCCCTCCTCCTAGATCCCGCAACCCTACGACACACGATCGACCCCCCCCCCCCCCCCCCCACCCCACCCGCACTCGGCTTCTCATGGCATCTGTTGCTTATCTAATCCCCTGTTTTTCAATTGCGTATGTTTGTATTTCTCTTATTAATTTTGGAACTCATTGTTAATTTTCTTGTCAGACCTTTGCATGAACATTGCATCATTCTAGATCTCCCGTCGTCACTACATGTGCATACATCCATTAAGATTCCTCTAGTGCATACTCACGCTACAACCTACACTTTATCCTACGTCAAATTTGGCATTAGAGCCCAATGGTAGGGTCATTTGCATGCTTCGTAGTGGTAAGGTGTTTAGACATACCATGACATGATCTCTTTGACCGCTAAAACTACAACGACCGTTATCCTCATGGATTAACATCGGCAGTGCACCGGTCGAAGTAATATAAGACGATGAATACACACCGAATATCGATCACATGGAGCGCGGGTGAAGATACTAGGACGTCCTAAACCTTGAGCTATCTAAGCGAACGCTTAATTGAGAGTTTTAACTAATTCCTATTCACTTAACCTAAACTAGCACAACATTGCAAATAACAACATCAAACAAGAGAGTAATCATCATTCCACAAGAGAAATTTAGGGCAAACCTACTTTATATCAAATAAAGAATATTCAAATACAAAACTACAATCAAATTACTTAAGTTAGTTTGGTAGATTCTTCTTAAATTCTATTCCAGCGGAGACCAGCTTTTGATAAGAGTTTTGAGGCAAAGGTCTTCATAATAACTTCACCCAGCACATATGCCACTACCTCTTGGGCTCCATGGCACTTCCAAATTTAATATACCACTATGCTATGCCACCCAGTCTCATGCTTTTTTAACCATGAAAACATCTCATCTCAGAGTATTTAATGCTTCATTTTATCTTTCGATCACATAACTATGTTCGTTAGCATGATCCGGTACATTTTGTTCTTTCTAGTTTAGAACACAACAATGCCATAATAACTATTCTGGCTACATGCTTAATAAAGTCACAAGTGACTATAATTTGTACAGTTTTAAACAACATGCAAAGTATCATGACAGCAAACTAGAGTTAGTGCGAATCCGCAAATATTAAGCTCCTATGCCACAATATAGATAATTTTCCAGAAAAGGTTGCAGTATACCTTTGGTTCAACAATCTTGAACTAGAACTTGTAGATGCTTGATTAACATTGTGGCTTAATCTCGTTACTCCACTTGTTAAGGTCGCTGGATTAATAACATTATCCAGCTGCATGCCATTAGCAATTCCCGAAGCTAATGAACTGACATCATAATTATCCTCTTGCAGAAGAAGCTCATCACTGCATAGAAATAAACATATTAAGTTCTGACATTAATGCTTATTCCATTCTAGGGCAAGATGCCCAAATGTTAATTGAAGTACTTTTAACAAATGTGCAAAAGCTAATCAGCCGAGTATATTAAATATCATTACATATTGGTTTGGAGATGAAATATATCTATGATATGGTCAACATAAATGCATTGTGCAAGACCAATGCTCTGGATGCTGAATGAAGGAAGCATGGTTATGTGCACATAAATCAAAATGGATTCTTGAGTCTGCCCTCTCTGATGTCTTTGGCTTTGATTTGAGGGCATGATTCCGCAACAAACGTGACGGTATAGGGGGCCACTATTTCAGTGGTAATCTGTGAGCAGCCACTTTGTGCATCTATTGTCAAAGGTTCGGTCTTTCTCCTCTGAGAGAAGCCACTTTGGGCATAGGGCCAAAGGTTAGGTCTGTTTCCAATCTTCCCCCGCCCATACCCCCAATGATTGGGGACTATATGGGTTCTGTTGTTGTTGTTGTTGTTGTTGTTGTGGATGCATATTACAATGACATTCAAATACTAGGAAACATTCTCACGAGGAAATAATAGTCACGAGGAAATTACGTGACCTACAATGGACATATAAAAGTGATATACATTTTGTTGGAAATAAGAGGGAAATATCAAGTGCATATTATTCTTTAACAAATGGGAAATATATAGGAGTTACAAGGGACACTCAAACAAGACTCATAATGTGGGACTAAACCCACTCACTCCTAAAGACTATAATAGACCTATATAATAATATAAAACTAATAATCTCAACACATTTAATTAATGCTTTAGCACTGTAACTGTAATACCTGTTTGAAGAACAAGTCCCCACGCCGGCACACCGCACAATGATCAATAGGAGGAAGAGGGAGAGTGAATGGATGAGAGAGAGAGAGAGAGGGATGAGCAAGGCCAAGCTGCCCCGAATAAGAAATACTTCAATACTCCGAAGAAGATACTATTACAAAATAACCAAGCCATATATATAGGATCAAACCCATGACACACTTGTAATAACTGCCAAGATCCAAAAGGAAATAAACTAAGAACCAATGTAAAAAGGAAACATATAAAATAGTACTAAAATGATCAAGGCTCGGTACGCAGTGCTATGCACGCTTGGATGCCTTGGTCTTCGTAATTCGTCCCACGGCGAATATAGACGCGCCACTCTTTAGGTGTGGTCACGCCATCAACCTCGCCGCTTGTATCAATGGCTCCATCTAGAAAATTCGCCTTGTCCTCAATAAAAAGTGGGAAAACTGAGTCTGCAATTCGTAGCGTCGATCCGGGTGGAATCCGATGTGGGATGATGTTACCAAGCTACCAAGATTTGCTCGACAATGACAACATCTTTAGTCAACAGTCAGTGGCCTTGCACCGCGGGTAGCTCGAAGATCTCAATATCATTAGGATCCAATTGCGGCGGCAGAGTCCTCAAAGGACTGTGAGCCCACCACTCGTTTTAATTGGTAGACGTGAAAAGCCGGGTGAATGTGATAGGATGGCAGAAGGCGCACGCGATAAGTCACTCCGCCTATGCAAGGCAACAACTCGAATGACCCATAATAACGAGCCGCCAGTTTGGGGTGTGGACGATTGACCACAAACTTTGTCGACGGGTCCGGAGTTTCACAAAGACTAAATCCCTTATGGTGAATTGAATATCCTAGCGATGTTTGTTGGCTTGGCTTGCCATCTTCCGCTGCGTCCATAGTAGATGTTGCTTAAGTTGGTGAAGGAGCTTGCCCCGGTTGGAGAGTAGGGAGGCCAGTGCCTCCACTTAACACACTTGATGGGAATCAACAAGAGTTTCAGGGCCCAATTGGGGCCATTTAGGGCCGATATGCCACTTGTCATATTCGGCATTGTCAGACAGACGATCCAAGTTTGCAATCAGGTTCTGAGTGAAGTTTGGATATTTTTCATATATTTGTTTTATTTTTATATGTTTTATTTAGTGAGATACGTACAATCATAATCGTTCAAGATGGTTCGCCAAGCATGTTTTATTATAAATAAGGAGGGGCTGGTTTTGGAGACTATTGCAGATTTTGGAGAGTTTATTCCTAGAATCCGTCGGTCTTCTTGCGGTGCCGACTCTGCGAAACACTAGGTGCTAACTCCTATATCCCTATTGTTTCCTTGCATTCCATTGCTTGCCTCCTCTCCCCCTAGCCGCATCTCCACTAGTTGCATACCATACCTACAACCACCTTCAGTTTCAATATCTGATAACAAGTTGATCGGTTAATTCCATAAGAAAAAATGGGAGTAAGCATTCGATTGAGTTAATACCACCAAATCCAATTCAATCCTTTGCTTAGTGAATAAGTAAATTTTCAATTCTCTCTTCTTTTTTAATTGTGTTGTGCACCTATTCTTCTTTGATATTCCACATATGGCCCCCTTTCTAGATGAATTATGCGTCATTTCACATCTAGGATTTACATATACACCGTATATTACTGTGAAGAGAGGGGTTCCTCTATTATTTTCTTTTCTTGGACCATTGAAGATAGGATCACTTCATAGATTTGCAGAAGTATTTTTTTTCATCAATGATTTCACCCTTGTGGTGGGACCCTTTCCCGGACCCTCGCTGCGCGGGGATGCTTTGTGCACCAGGCTGCCCTTTAATGATTATTATCCCAGATACCTCATGGTATGGAATTTTTAGGCCTACAAAATCAAATCAGATTATAGAACTGGACTTGATAAGTAACGGTCCACATATTGGGATACATTTATCCACAGATTTTTATCTTCCTTTTGTACTCATTTCTATAATTCTTTTAGTTTCCACTCCCCCCCCCCCCCCCCCCCCCCCCCCAACAGCGCCAAAACCCTCAGCTGAACCTCCATTCATTAGCAGCCACCCAATTATTCTCTCCTTCTGCATAAATCAGCGGTTCCAATCCCTCCTAACGTTCAACCACCCCCTCTCCATATGGCAACCAACCTTATTCTCCTTCCCCGTACATAAGCCGACTACTCCATAGGAAACTGCCAGCCTTCCACTTCATTTCCGCATCAGAAACAAGCCACCTATCTTGGTGACAACCACCTTACAACACTCCTTCTGGATTGCCGCCACCGCTTGCCGATCACCGAATATCCATCCCTTCGCATACGGCCCCTCACCCGTGAGTTTTCATCGTTTGGATTTATTGTTTTCAGCATTTGTATATGGACCGGATTACTTATATCTTTATGGATCATCTTTGTGACTAATCGTGACTTGCAAAATCTACTCACTTGAGCATATTAACTAAAGACCCTCCAATTGGAGGAAAGCCGAACCTGCTTGCTTGTTTGAAATTATCTGAATATTGCTTGTGCTAATTGTGTAACTGTTATACTTTAATTCTTACTTGCAATTTACGGTCGGATCACTAATTGTATGCATACATCATCCTACGGTTGGATATGTTTTATTTCCCCCATACTGTATTGACGCAGGACGAATCTATAGGCGGTGGAAAATCCGCGACATAACCCTACATGCTATGCAAAGCCCGACGGATTAATCACAAATTAGATAATAAAACATTAACATCCCACGCAAATAATTCTAAGCAAGGCAAGATAATTTATTAAGCGAACAAGCTTTGGTTTCCCTCCGCGGGGAGGGCCAAAGATAGAGCGCGCGGCGAATAATTCCTTCCTGCAGTTAGAGATTAATCTAGGCACAAATAACTATAATAAAACGAACATCCAAGCAAGCATGTAATATTCCAAATGATAACAATGTTTTAAAACCTTTAACCAATACAAAGCATATCACAAATCTGAAATAAACTAGGGCTGCAGCGATTTAGAACAAATCTGAAGTTTGGAGGCGAAATGGGGTCTTTCAGGGTGGTGGAAGGCTAGATCGGGTAAGGGAAAGGTGGCTCCACGGAAGGGGATGTATTGGCTGCGAGTATGGACGGTTAGGGGGTTGACTGGGGTGGTGCGGGCTGGATCTGGACTGTCCCGTCCAGATCTGGACAGATCTGAAGTTGAGGGGCTGTAGGGGGGGGATGGATCCACGTGGGAAGGTGGCTGGAGGTTGAGGGCAGCTGGGTGAACAGGGGAAAGTAGGGCTGGGGTTGTAGAGGAGGCGGGAAGGTTGGAAGGGGAGGTTTGATGGTGGCTGTTGCTGGGGTTTGGCGGCAGGGACTATAGGAGAGGGTCGGCGGCTGGAGTTGGAAAGAAGGGGGTTGGCGGGCTGTTTGGTGGAGGAAGAGGCGGCTGCAGGGGAATAGGAAGGGGGCTGGAAGAAGGTAGACCGTCGGCTGGGGTTTTAACAGGGGCGGCGGAAAGGGCTGTTAGGAGGGGCTGGCGGCTAGGGCTGTTAGGGGAGGGCGGGCAGCAAGGACCTGGAGGGGGCTGGCGGCAAAGAGACTAGAGGGGGGTGGCTGTTTGGTAGAGGAGGAAAGGAAAACAAGGGGAATAAGATACTTACCCAAGGAGTCGTCACCAAGGGGGCTCCACGGAGTCGGCACCGCGGAGGAGATCACCGGAAATGAGGAAGAAGACTCTCCAAATTTCAGCAATGAAATTCCTGCAGCCCTAAGACATCTATTTATAAGAAAATAAGATTAGGGCATCTGAAATCGACGGCTATGATTGGCCGGCGGTTCCGATCCCATAACTACATGAAATAAAACTCAAAATACATAATGCTATATATGAAAATGATTCGCAACACGCATTTGGACGCATCCACGGAGTCGGATCGTCGATCCGGGCACGCCATATGTAAGTCGCCAAATCAGCCAGAATGGGCCCAAAACTCGTCCTTCACTGCTCCGCATCATGTATGACGCAGGGTAAGGTCCTATTGAGGCCATGGGTAATTTCTATATGCAGACACAATTCCGATGAATTTTAAGCTTGCAATAATAGTTTTTTTTTTAAATCTGTTGGTAATTGGTGTGCGTATAGCCGACTCCTCCTTTTGTAGTTAGTCCCACATCTCAGATCATGTATTTGGTTCCCCTCTTATGTGTATATATAGGGGAGCAATGTGACATTGTAAGATGATTAGAAATTAATAAAAAAAGCTATATTTATTTCAACTTGGTATCAAAGCGATAGGTTCGAAATTGATCCGGTGCGAGCAAGAGAGGGTGAGACCTTGCGCTTGCGGCGCTTGTTGAGCGTGCGGCACTTGCGCAGCTTGCGGCAAGAGCACGACAGAAGCAGTGCGACAAGAGCACGCAAAGTGCGGCAGGGGCGTTACTAGCGCATGAGAGTGCGGCATAGCCGCATAGGGTGCGGCTTGCGCTTGTTGCGGCTTGCGGTGGGAGCGCGCTTGTTGCGCAACACGACAGGAACGCGGCAGGAGGAGCGCGACAGGATCTTCTCCTTGCGGGAGGTGCGGCGCTTGCACGGGAGGTGCGGCGCTTGCGCGGGAGTAGAGGTAGGATTCCTTGCAGTAGGGGCGCGACCGCAGGAGCGCGTGCGGGAGCACTTGCGCAGACACAACTCTTACGCAGGAGACGCGGCAAGAGCACGTGCAGGAGGTTGTTGCGGCAAGAGCGCGACAGTCGGCGTGCGGCAGGAGCGCATCTTATCCACGTGCGCAGTGGACTTGTGATGTTGCGAGAGATTCTCGTTGCGGGGTGTCCGGAGAAATTCATTTGCTAAAAAAAAAAATTATAATAATAAATAAATAAATCAATAGTTGTGCTACTCATGGAGAAATTAGTGGCCAAACTGGAGGAGGCAGACCTCAAGGTGTTCTTCGACTTCTCACGGATGACCAAAGACGAATGATCCGCTCAGCCGCAACCGCCTCCGATGAAGCTCGATCTCCCTCCCGTGGAGCTGAAGCTCGATGGACCAGCCACATACTTGAGCTGGTCGCATCGGGTAAAGAGGGCTCTCTCCTTGAAAGAACCTGGAGGACTATCTGACTGGCAAGAAAGGGGAGCCAGAGAAGGACTCAGATGAGTACAATGAGTGGAAAACTACGCATAGTCTGTTACACACTTGGCTCCTAAATTCGATGATCGCGTCTATCGCTATCACGGTGTATGACATAGAGACTGTAAGCGATGTTTGGGGGAAGTTACAGAGGCTCTACGCAGGAGTCGACAACAACATGCGCATGCTCCAGTTCGAGCGGAAGATGGAGACTGTAACCCAGGGAGATCGCTCGATCCAAGAGTATGCCGTAGATCTACAACGGCTATGGGCAGACTATGATTATTTCTCTCCAACCGCATGCTGCAAAGACTTTGAATGCACAAAAGGGGAGCGAGATGCTCAGCGGAGGACTATGCACTTTATGAGGGGGTTTAACCCGACATTTGAGCAAAGAAGTGCGATGTTGCTCACTCAGCCAAAGATTCCCTCCCTGGATGAGGCAATCTCAGCCATGATGCAGGAGGAGATAAATCGGCCCTAGCGGTCACCAATCAAGGGCACGAGGGATATAGGAGCGAGACGCGACAATGTTACAATTGTGGTGGAATAGGTCATCTCCGGCTAACTTGTCCCAAGCCACCAAAAGAGCGGATGCAGGTGGAAGGGGAAAGTTTGGAGGTCGTGGGCGAGGTCGTAGAGGTGGTGGATGAGGAGGCTATCGGGCAAATCTCATGATAAGCGATGAGATGGCAGAAGAAGGTATTGCTGATATGGGTCACCCAAAAGAGCAGGAGATTCTGGATGCATATCACCAGCTAATGCAAAGGAAGCAGAAAGGTGTAATGGATGGCACACCCACTACATCTATGAGTAATATTGCCTCCTTTGCTCACTCCACCACAGGTACTGGTGATACACTTGCCCTCACATCCATATCCGCCACTAAATCATCAGATTGGATAATCGATTCTGGTGCTTCTCGACATGTCACTGGGAATGCTAGAGAATTACGTTCGTATACTCCGCTAGCAGTCCCAGAACGCATTCAAACTGCTGATGGCACTGCTCAGCCAGTGGTTGGTAAGGGTACAGTGCAATGCACCAACACGTTGACTCTGTTCAATGTTTTGCATGCTCCTTCCTTTCCTATGAATCTCTTATCCATTAGTGCAATTCTATCTCAACTAAAATGTGTTGTTTTGTTTGATATCCCGAAGGTGATCTTCCAGGAGAAAAGGGACAGGCAGGAGACTTGGGACTGTCGTATGGCATAGTGGCTTGTGGTACCTGGATAGGGAAAGTATAGACTCAGCTCTTTCAACTGTTATAAAGAGTACTGCAGGAGACAAGAGTAACGTGGAGGACTTGCTACTACTTCAACATCGGCGTCTGGGTCACCCTTCTTTTGTTGTTTTAAGTCAAATGTATCCCCTTTTGTTTAAGAAAGCAAATCATGACAAACTTGTATGTGATGCTTGTGAGTTAGGAAAACATACCAGAAACTCTTATTCTAGTTCTGACAGTAGGAGTTCTCATCCTTTTAATCTAGTGCGTTTTGATATTTGAGGACCATGTCCCACACCTACTGTGACTGAATTTCAGTATTTTGTGTTTTTCATTGACTGTTTCTCTCGTGTCACCTGACTTTATCTAATGAAAAACAAAAGTGATGTGTTTGCCTGCTTCAAGAATTTCCACAAAGGGGTTCAAACTCAATACCGTGCAGTGGTGAGGGTGCTGCGATCTGACAATGAGACAGAGTACACTAACAGAGCGTTTGGAGAGTACTTGTCCTCACAAGGAATCCAACATCAAACCACTTATCCATATACACCAGAGCAGAATGGGGTAGCCGAACGGAAGAACAGACACCTTCTAGAAGTAACCCGGAGCATGATGATATCAATGAAGGTACCAAAGTACTTGTGGGGGCAGGCTATCCTAATAACAGCTTAATTGATCAATCGAATGCCCTCACGAGTATTGGATTGGAAGTCTCCGATTGAGGTGTTGCGGGGGAAGAATGAAGAGATTTTACCTCTCAGGACCTTTGGTTGCGTATGCTTTGTACATGACAATAGACCATATGTGTGAAAGCTGGATCCAAGGGCTCTAAAGTATGTTTTTGTTAGGTATTCGACTACCCAAAAGGGGTACGTGTGTTGGAGTCCAGTGAAAAGAAAATTATTCGTCAGTATGGATGTCACATTTAGAGAATGCGAGTCATATTATTCTTCTCCAGTTGACTCGCCACTAAAGGACCCACTCGTTACAAACAATATGATGTGAGAGGAGGAGGATAACAGTGGTGGTGAGATACAGATAGTGAGTATCCCTTATCCACTTATGCAAAAGGACAGAGTTGGATGTGACGCACGGTACATGAAGAGCACGACTCTGCGGATAGAAGACCTCAAGTTTAGGGGGAGCTAAGAGTGTATACAAGAAGGAGGCAACAGAATAAGGCTATAGTACCTACAATGCCCACAGTACCACTTGCGCCAAGTCCTTTGTCTCTACCTACCCTGACTCCTGAGGTACCTACTCCATCCACCTCAATCTCCGAATTTACAGGTGATATAGTTCCTCATCCCACTATTCCCACTCTCACACCGGTAAGGAGGAGTTCCCGCAGGAATGCGGGAGTCTCACCTGATCGATACGGGTTTCCTCGTGATATTGCCCAATTTGTTTCCTGCTATAATATATCACCTATACATGGAGCATTCATTGCATCTTTGGACATTGTCTCTATTCTCAAGTGTTGACAGGTTGCTAAGGAAGATCCACAGTGGAAAGCTGCAATGCTAGAAGAACTTGGGGCATTGGAAAAGAATAAAACATGGGATCTCGTGTCGCTACCACCAGGCAAAAGGGCAGTTGGGTGCAAGTGGGTTTTGACTGTGAAACAAAACCCAGAGGGTCTGGTTGAGCGCTACAAGGCTCGATTAGTAGCAAAAGGATACTGCCAGACTTATGTCATTGATTACGATGAGACCTTTGCACCCGTCGCAAAGATGAGCACAATGCGGACACTGATATCCTTGGCAGCAAATGAGGGATGGAAATTACATCAGCACGATGTGAAGAAGGCTTTTCTTCATGGGGATTTATTGGAAGAGGTGTACATGGAGGTACCACCGGGCTTTGGAACGAACCAAACTGCAGGAAAGGTGTGCATACTCAAGAAGTCTCTATATGGGCTAAAACAGTTTCCTCGAGCCTGGTTTGACAAGTTTAGGAGAGCTATGGTTAGCATGGGATATCAGCAAATGAATGATGACCATACAATGTTCTTTAGACGACATGGAGTTCACACTACAATGATCGCTGTGTATGTGGATGACATGATTATTACTGGTGATGATGAGAGCGAAATTGATCAGCTGAAGACGAAGTTGGGTAAAGAATTTGAGGTAAAGGACTTGGGGCAGCTAAGATACTTCCTGGGGATTGAGGCAACTCATGGTGCAGAGGGGGTCTTTCTATCCCAACGGAAGTATGTGCTAGATCTGCTCAAAGAGACAAGGATGTTGGGGTGCAGGCCTGCAGGTGCCCCTATTGATCAAAAGAACAAGCTCAGTGCTGAGGCAGAAGAGCCAATTGATAGAGAGAGGTACCAAAAGTTGGTAGGACGCTTGATATATCTGAGCCACACACGTCCCGACATAGCTTTCACCGTAAGTGTGGTGGCCCGCTATATGCATGATCCTAGGAAAGGTCACATGGATGTCGTGTATCAGATCCTTAGGTACTTGAAGAGTGCACCAGGAAAGGGGCTGATATTCCGAAAGAATGGGCATTTAAACATCGAGGGCTATTGTGATTCTGACTGGGCTAGTTGCGCTGGTGACATGAGGTCCACGTCAGGATATTGCATGTTTGTAGGGGGCAATCTAGTCTACTGGAGAAGCAATAAGCAAACTGTAGTTGCGAGATCTACAGTCGAGGCAGAGTGAAGGGCCATGGCCTTAGGTGTGGGGGAAATGTTATGGTTGAAAGCTCTGCTGGTTGAACTCAAGACAGATCAAAGAGGAAAATGACATTGTGGTGTGACAGTAAGTCAGCTATTAGCATTGCAAACAATCCCGTCCAACATGATAGAACTAAGCATATAGAAATCGACAAATTCTTCATCAAGGAGAAGTTGGATAGCGGGGTACTGAAGCTTGGACATGTGGTTACAAAAGACCAAGTGGCCGATTGTCTAACTAAAGGACTTAACTCACTGGATTTATCGAGGTTGTGTGACAAGATGGGCTTAGTGGATATCTTTCGCCCACCTTGAGGGGGAGTGTTGGTAATTGGTGTGCGTTTAACACCAATTGGTGTACGTATAACCGACTCCTCCTTTTGTATTTAGTCCCGCATCTCAGATCATGTATTTGGTTCCCCTCTTATGTGCATATATAGGGGAGCAATGTAACATTGTAAGATGATTAGAAATTAATAAGAAAATCTATATTTATTTCAACTAAATTCAAATACAAGATTAGGCCACAATAGTTAAAGCTGAGCAAACAAAGAAACACGTAAAGTCGTATAAATGTAAGAGCTCGAAATCAAATAACTAAGTAAATAGAAACATACAATGTTTCAAAACTCAGAAACAAAGTTTACAAACAAATATTCCTCGGGTAGTAAATTAAAACGAGATCAACATAAAATAAATGATTTCCAACTAGAAAGCTTACACATCTAGGTAGTACAAGGCTTGATGGGTTTCCGGCAACTTCAATGGGTTGGATAGATGACAAAGGGCTGGACTGCTTCAAGTCTGGATGTCCTAGACAGGAGCAGGTTGGGCTAATGGGGCCTATTTCACGAGGCCGGGTGGCTGGACAGCAGCTGAATGGGTGCTGTCTGTATGTCCACTGACTGATCCCAAAGCGGAATGAACTTCTGGAGAGCTGAGAGTGCAGGGCAGTAACTTTTCTGGTGGCTGTAATGAATTTCCAGCAGCTGGGCCTGCTTTGGAAGGGATTCTGAACAGCAGGGAGTTGAGGATTCACGTCCTGGACAGTTGGGTTTAATCTCCAGGAACAGCCGAACAGGCATGGGGTTTCCCAGACGGGTGGAGTTGAGAAGGAAGGGGTATGGGCGGCTTGAGGACTTTTCCAGAGGGTTGAGTGCAATGAGCCACTCTTGGATGGAGTTCTGGGCAGTGGGAGGGAGGCTGGAAGGTGGCAGAGGTTGCCGGCTGCTTGGAGAAAAGAGAGGAGAGCTCGGTTTGGATGTGTAGTAGGGTCTGGGGTGGGGGACATGGTCGGCTGTTGTTGGGAGAAGTGGGGCTCGGTTGAGGACTGAGAAAGTGGCTCCACGTGGGGAAGTGGAGTGGAAGATGAGTAAATTTAGGAGTGGCCTAAATTTGAGGATAGTAGGGAATATGGGGTAGTGGAGTTAGTGGAAAGATAGTTATGGTGGTTATGTTGGTGATGGGGGTGGTGGCTGGCCAGAGGTGAACGCCAGTGGTGGTGGTGGTGGCCGGAGGTGGATTCCGGTGATCGCCGGACAACTGAAATGGAGGGGATTTTGAGGGGTGGTGGAGGCTTGACGGAGGTGGCCGGAGGAGGTTTCTGGTAATAGTCATAAATTGAGTATGGAGGGAATTGGGAAAGGGGTTTATGGTCGGCTTTGGAAGGGGTATGAGAGGTTGGAGGGGGGGGGGGGGGGGGGGGCGGTTGGTGGTTTGTGGGGGTGATTGGGGGGGGGGGGGGGGTGCCGGCTGTGGGAGGGCGCCATGCGGTGGTTGCCGGATGGAAGTTGTGGGGGATGGAATAGGGAAGCCGGATGGGAAATTTGAGGGGGGAAATTGTGTGTGTGTGGGTGGGTGGGTGGGTGGGTGGGTGGGGGGGGGGGGGGCGGCTGTTGGATTGTGTGGAGGAGAAGGGGAGGCTAGCTGGCGAAGGAATGGGTCTCTTATTTAATGAAAATGGAAGGGGCTGAGAAGGCTGGTTGCTATAGGGGACAGAGAGGGGTGTCCAAGCTTCGCACTTGGAGTTCCGACTTCGACACCGAGTGATCAAGAGGAGGTTTCTTCGCTCTATCTTTCAGTACTCGTCTATGGAGCCCTTTATCCCTATTTATAGACTAAAGAAGGACAACAAACAATCATGATTCTACATTCGTTGTAACCCCCAAAACAAACAAAAATACAATGAAAATGGAAAAAAAAAAATGTTTCGGTCGGCGATCCGCTCGTGATGAGAGGTCCCGATCGTCACTGGGCCCATGGTCGGCGCGAGTAGACCCTAATGAACCATGTAGCATGATCCCCATCACTGCACTTAGGGCTTGCATCGTCTTTAGAGTCGTACTTTCACATCCCTACCCTGCGTCAACTCTCCTGGTAGGTGTCGGGTCAGGTAGGCAGTTCCCGACCACAGACGATGTGAAACGGTGTGGTGTCAGACGCATACTGGAATTTGTATTGTAGAAATATTCCGCCCGGGGTTGGTCGCACACAAAGCACAACAAGTATGTCTCCAAACAACGGCTAAGGATCTCCAACTGGTCATCTGTTTGAGGGTGTTAGGCATTTCTCATACGCAAGTGGGTTCCTTGAAGGCGAAACAAGGTCTGCCAGAAGGTGCTTGGAAATATAAAATCACGATCACTGACTACCAGCCGTGCGGCCGTGGAAATCCACAGAGTCGTACTACTCCCTCTATGAATGTGTCGGCTACCGCGACACCATGCAGGGACGTCGTAGCAGAATGAAATGACCGTACTTGGATAACCAGTCCACCACGATGAGGATGCAATCAAACCATTTAGACTTCGTCAGATGAGTAATGAAATCTATCGCAATGTATTCCCAAATCCGTTCGGGGATCAACATTGGTTGAATGATACCCTCCGGGGACACAATTTCGTATTTGGCCTGTTGGCAAGGCAAAGAAGCTGCCAAAAATCTCTTGATATTGCGAAACATGCCGGGTCAATATAAAGTGGAAATGGTTCGACGATAGGTGTGATATACGCCGGCGTGACCGGCGATCAGAGTAGAGTGGAATTTTGCAAGTAATTGGGGAATGCAGGTTGAGGAGGCGAAGAGAACGAGGTGACCTTGGTGGAGGAGACGTCGCTCGATGACGGTGCACAACGAGTGGTCGTTCAGATTTGTATGGAGGTTGGTCAATATCGACCCAAGTGTAGGATCCATGTAGACTTCATGTTGCATGATCATTGTGTCTTCCTAAACTGGCCGTGAGATCATGGTGAGGGCCGCGGAGTCCACTTGGCGGGCAAAGGCATCCGCCGCCTTGTTTTGAGTGGCCCGAGCGAAACTCCACTGAAAAGTCGTATCCCAATAGTTTTGCCACCCAAACTTGTTATCTCGGGGTTGCAATTTTTTGGCTGAGCAAATAGCGCAGGCTGAGGTGGTCCATGTGGACCACGAAGTGTCACCCAAGGAGATCGGGCATCCAATGTTGAACTACCAAGATGAGAGCCATCAATTCAATTTTGTACGTGGACTATGAACACACATTTGGTGAGAAAGAGCGGTAGAAGTATGCTATCAGCCGATCATTTTGCACTAAGACCACGATCACGCACGTGTCGAATGCTTCGAAATCAACGATGAAGGGTACAAAGAAGTTTGACATGGCAAGGACGAGGGTGTGACCAGTGCTCGTTGGAGCTCGAAGAAGGCTTCGCCCGCCGTTGTGGACCACTGAAAAGGCATTGCCTCTGTCTTCTTGGGTAAGATGGTTAGGGTTTGGCCAACTTGCCGTAGTCCCGGATGAATCGTAGATAATACTCGGTGAAGTTGAGGAAGCCCCAAACCTTGTAGAGGGAGCGTGACCGAGGCCACCGCGACATGACCTCGAATTTTTCTTGTCCCATGTGTACTCCTTGGGTAAAAATTGTGTGGCCCAAATAACTGATTTCTATTTGGACAAAATCACACTTCTTTGGGTTGACCAGAAATTGGTATTGCTGAAAAGTGGTAAGGGTGGCCTCCAAGTGATGAAGATGATCCAACCAAGATGAATGGTAGATGCGGATGTCATCAAAAAACACACAAGGATGTACTTATGTAGAGCACTGGATGGAACATGTCATCATGGTAGCCAGACATTTACACAAATGTCCTTGTAACAAACACGAATCTGGTGGTATTCCACGCGAAGATCCAATTTGGAGAAGTAATTCGCCCTGCGGAGTTCATTGTGTTAGATGTATTATGTTTATATTGTATTGGTGTTGGGAACCCTTCTTGTGTGTGTATATATATGTACCCCTTAGTGTGAATACACAAATTCGATTCATTTCTAACATGGTATCAGAGCATTAGGTTTTCTCGCTGCTCAGTCGATCCCCGCTTCCGCCTCTTGCTTCCCGCTTCCGATCGATCATTTTCTCCAGATCCCGCTCGACAGATCGTCTTCTCCAGAGCGTCGCTGCTTCACGCCCGTCCAGAACGTCTCGCCAGATCCCGCTGTACCCTGCTCGCCATCTCCAGATCCCGATCGCCGCTCGTCTTCTCCAGATTGGCTCGCCGCTCGTCTTCTCCGTCTGCCGCTCACGATCGAGCCCGTCCAGTTCTCCGTCTGCCGCTCACGATCGAGCCCGTCCAGTTCGTCTTCTCCGTCTGCCGCTCACGATCGAGCCCGTCCAGTTCGCCTTCTCCGGCTGTCGCTCCCGATTCCTTGCTGATCGAGCCCTTGCTAATCCCGTCCAGTCCCGCTCCTGATCGAGCCCGTCCAGTCCCGCTCCCGATCCCTTGCTGATCCTTCTCCGGCTGCCCCGCAGCCTCGATGGCCTCCTCTCACTCCTCCGGCTTCCTTCAAAAGGCTGATGTCACCCTCGATGGGCGGAATTACAAGGCTTGGTCTGCCACCGTCGGCGTCATTCTCCGTGGCCTAGATTTGTGGGGTCACATTGACGGTTCCGAGCCTGCTCCTGCACCGACGGTTGCTTCTCCTGCTACTGCTACTGCTACTGACACTTCCACTGTCAGCACGACAGCCTCCACAAAGGGCTCCGACTTAGCGCGGTGGCGCTCCGACGACTCTCGCGCGATTGTCGTGATCTGTCAGTCTTGCGAGCTTCCCATTCGGATGGCCGTCTACGAGCTCCCTACGGCCAAGGCAATGTGGGATCACTTGCGCCGTCTCTATCAGCCGTCCAGTCAGGCCCTGCGCTACTCTCGGTTCCAAACCCTTGGCGTCTGCTACCAGCGTGATCGATCTGTTCAGACCTTCTTTGCTGAGCTCCTTGATCTCTGGCGCCAGTGCGACGAGATGACTCTCTGGCGTCAGTGCGACGAGATGGCTCATTCTCCCTGTGCAACATGCCCTCCGTGTGTTGCTATCTCCAGGGATCGCGACTGTCAGCGCTTGTTTGAGTTTTCTTATGCGCTTACGCCCTGAGTTCGAGTCCATTCGTGCTCAGCTTCTGCACCGGCATCCCCCGCCGTCGCTCAGTGATACTTTGGCCCTGGTGATCGCTGAGGAGACTCGTCTCCACTCCTTGGACTCCGCTACTTCTCCTGGTGGGATGCATCATGCTGTTCTAGCTGCTCCCCAGCTTCCACCGCAGTCCTCCCTTGTCAGTGCTCCTCTGTTGCCCTCGGCAGGTTATAGTGCTCCGGTGCGCCCTGTTCCTTGTCCTCCGGCGCCCTCTTCGGCTCAGTCCGGTGCTCCCCGCCGCCCATCTGTCCGCTGTCACTACTGTCAGTGCCTTGGTCATCAAATCTGAGTGCCGCAAGCTTCAGAGAGTTCAGCAGTCTGGTCAGCAGCGTGCACCCGGTGCTCCTTTCTCTGCTGTGGCACAGTCTCTCTCTATTTCTGAGCTTGCACAGCAGATTGCTCAGCAGCTCTCTCAGGGATCCCTACCTCGTTCTACTGTCTCAGTTCTTTCACCGGATGCTTCTACCTCTCAGCCGGCAGCTTCTGCCCCTTCAGGTATCTCTTCCTCTGACTGGTTGTTCGACTCTGGAGCCTCTTTTCATATGACTCATGATGCCACACACCTTTCATCCTGCCAGCCCGTTTCCCCGGCCCTTAGTATCATGGTAGTCAATGGTACTATTCTCCCCATTACTAGTCGTGGCCTCCTTCATACTAGCCATTTTCATATCCCTGACGTTGCCTACATACCCAAGCTATCCATGAATCTTATATCCGCCAGCCAACTCACATCACATGGTTGCCATGTTGTTTTTGATGAGTTTGTTTGTCGTGTGCAGGATCGTCTGACAGGGACACTCCTTGGAGTTGGTCGTCGCCGTAGTGGGGTGTAGGTCCTTGATCGCCTCCATCTTCCTTCCACTTCGTCATCTCCGGCTGCTGTCACCTTTTGTCTTCCTTCGGTGGCATTTTCTTAGTGGCATCACCGTCTTGGTCATCCCAGTGGCCCGCGCCTTGCGTCGCTTATTAGTCATGGTTTTCTGGGTCGCGTTTCTGTTGATCGGTCTCACTCTTGTACGGGTTGTAAGCTTGGTAAATAGCTCCAACTCCCTTATCCGTCTAGTGAGTCAAGGTCTTCGCGTCCTTTTGATTTAGTTCATTCTGATGTATGGGGTCCCGCACCTTTTGTATCAAAGGGCGGTCATCGATATTATGTTATATTTGTTGATGATTATTCTCGTTACTGTTGGATTTACTTTATGCATGCTCGTTTTGATTTTTTCCAGATATGTGCTACATTTTCTGCTATGGTGCGCACTCAGTTTTCTGCTTCCATTCATATTTTTCGTTCCGATTCCGGGGGAGAGTACCTCTCTCATGCTTTTCGTGATCTGCTAGCTACTCATGACACTCTCCCCCAGCTTTCCTGTCCTGGTGCCCACGCTCAGAATGGCATCGCTGAAAGAAAGCATCGTCATATTGTCGAGACAGCACACACTCTTCTTATCTCATCTCATGTCCCTCCCCACTTTTGGGCTGAGGCTGTTTCCACTGCTGTCTATCTTATTAACCTGCAGCCATCCACCTTCCTTCAGGGCCAGTGTCCTGGTGAATGTTTGTACTCTCGACCTCCACGTTACACTCATCTTCGTGTTTTTGGCTGTCGGTGTTACGTCCTTCTCTCTCCACGTGAGCGCACTAAGCTCTCTGCTCAGTCCGTACCATGTGTCTTTCTTGGGTATAGTATTGAGCACAAGGGCTACCGATGTTATGACCCTGTTGCACGTCGTCTTCGTATCTCACGTGACGTCACTTTTGATGAGTCTCACCCATTCTTTGTGTCATCCGTCTCTCCGACCTCACACTCATCTGTGACTCCATCTGATGTGCAGTTTCTCACTCTTCCCATCTCTCCCCCGGTATGTCCTCCTCCTCTCCTCCTACCATCGGCCACTCCATCTCCGACCTCTCCGATCTCTACTTCCACCTCTTCCTCTGATACGCTCGTCGCTCCCCTTCCACATCACTACACCCGTCGTTCCCCTCTTGGTCCTTCGTCTCCTGTGCCCCCCGACTCAGTGCCCGTCTCCTCTAGCAAGGTCCCTGTGGATGATCCTCCTACTCGTCGCAACCCACCTCGTGAGCGACGTCCTCCCGACCGTCTCAGCCTTGCTACACTACCTCTAGACCTGCCTGCTCTCCCTGCTACCGCCTGTGGTACTCCAGAGCCGACTTCCTATCGTGAGGCTGCGCAGATACCTGAGTGGCAGACTGCTATGTCTGCTGAGTTGGAAGCGCTTGAGCACACCCGTACCTGGGAGTTTGTTCCTCTCCCCCTGGTGCTGTTCCCATTACTTGCAAGTGGGTCTTCAAGGTGAAGACTCGCTCAGATGGTTCTGTAGAGAGGTACAAGGCCGGCCTTGTGGCTCGTGATTTTCAGCAGGAGCAGGGACGTGACTATGATGAGACTTTTGCCCTAGTTGCTCACATGACCACGATTCACACTCTTGTTGCTGTTGCAGCTGTTCGTCGCTGGTCTCTGCTCCAGCTCGATGTGAAGAACGCCTTTCTTCACGGTGACCTTCAGCAGGAGATGTACATGCTCCCTCCTCCCGGTCTTTCCTCTCCTCCAGGACTTGTTTGTCGTTTGAGACGAGCTCTTTACGGCCTCAAGCAGGCGCCCCGCGCGTGGTTTGCTCGTTTCAGTTCGGCCATTACTTCTGCCGGTTTTCAGCCGAGCCCGCATGATCCAGCCCTGTTTGTGCACTCCTCTTCTCGTGGCCGGACTCTTCTATTACTTTATGTGGATGACATGATCATTACTGGTGATGACCCTACTCATGTGACATTCGTCAAACATCACCTCCAGCAGTAGTTTCAGATGACTGATCTTGGACAGCTGAGCTATTTCTTGGGCCTTGAGGTCACCTCTACAGACTGTGGTTTTCAGCTTTCTCAGCAGCGTTACACATCAGATCTTTTAGCTCGGGCTGCTCTCTCTGACTCTCGCACCGTGGACACCCCTATGGAGCTTCACCTTCAGTTACGACCGGATGATGGGGTTCCACTCTCTGATCCTACTCGTTATCGTCACATTGTCGGGAGCCTCGTCTACCTTACTATTACTCGGCCCGACATTGCACATGCTGTTCATGTTTTGAGCCAGTTTGTTGGTGCGCCTACCTCTGTGCATTATGGTCATCTACTGCGGCTGTTGCGTTATCTCTGGGCGATGACTTCACGCGGTCTCTTCTACTCCAGTAGCAGTTCTCTGCAGCTTCGTGCTTACTCGGATGCTACTTGGGCCAGTGATCCCGCTGACCGCTGATCTGTCATTGGTTTCTGTCTATTTTTGGGTACTTCACTTATTGCCTGGAAGTCCAAGAAACAAACCGGGGTTTCTCGTTCCAGTACTGAGGCTGAGCTGCGTGCCATGACTACTACTACTGAGGACATTATTTGGCTCCGCTGTCTCCTTGAGGATCTTGGTGTCTCTTCTCCGAATCCCACTCCACTCCACTGTGATAACACCAGTGCCATTCAGATCACCTTGAATCCGGTGAAGCATTCTCTTTCCAAGCACATCGGGGTGGATGCTTTCTTCCTTCGTGAGCAGTATGGTCGGGGAACTCTTGCTCCTTCCTTTGTTCCTTCTGAGCAGCAACTTGCAGACTTGATGACTAAGCCGCAGACTCGGTCCCAACATGCTTATCTATTATCCAAACTCTCGGTGTATGAACCCCCGTGAGTTTGAGGGGGGGGGGGGGGGGGGGGGGTGTTAGATGTATTATGTTTATATTGTATTGGTGTTGGGAACCCTTCTTGTGTGTATATATATATGTACCCCTTTAGTGTGAATACACAAATTCGATTCATTTCTATCACATTGATCAACTCCTAGATAACCAGAATTAGGTACTGATACAAATACGATTTCCCGGGCCGTCCACACGTCCATCATATCCACCTATGAATCCTTAAGGCATTTTCGTAATGATGTCTGCCTCACTCCTGCCTATATAAGGGAGTGGTAATAAGTTTTTGGTATCTTGAATCATTAGATATTTTGGCTCTCTTAGATAGTAGATTCTTATAGGAATTCTACCCTCAAGAGATTGGATCGAGCTTGTCTAGGTATTTTGTATCTCCCTTCATATTAATCTACTATTTACATTAGCTGGATAGTGGTAGCTATAGATACTTGTCAGCAATTGTCGCTTTATTGAGTTCGTGGTAGCCAAAGAAAAAATGTCAACTGTCATCTTTCTTCGGCACGAGAAGCACGAGATTAGAGAATGGACTGGAGCTAGGGCGAATGATGCTGTCTGCTAGCATATCCTTGACCAATCACTTATGTTGGTCCATCTGAGTATGCCCGTATCGGCACGGTCGAACCAAAATGGCTGAAACCCCAACCCTGAGGGGTATGTTGTGGTCTGTCGGGCATCATGGTGGCAATGAGTGGGTGTCAACAAAGACAGCAAGGAACTAATCCAAGAGTATAGAAACAGGGCCGACATAGCGGGCAGGGGAAGGGGGAGACCTCCACCGTTTTCTGAAGATCCTTGATCAAGATGACAATACAACGGGGTGAGATGTTGTCGCTCAAAAATCTCCTGCATGGTCAAAGCACATCGTCATTTTGTCCCAATTGACATTAACGTTGTTGAAAGTGCGTAGCCATGCGATGCTCAATATCACGTCAATACCCAGAGGCCAAAAGCGTAAAAGCCGACAATCAGGTGACAAGGACCCACAAATAAGTTGACCCTAGTGCGCATACCCTCAGTTGGTTGACGATGATCAACCCCGAGGTAGGTCGTGAACGCAGGCGCAGCAGTGCGAAGAAACAGGTGATAAACCAAAGATTCTGAAATGAAATTGTGACTCGTGTCGATATTAATCATCACCTTCCATGGAGGGACCCCGAGAGTTTCATCGTCTACGGACCAGATATCATTCTGACCAAAAAATATGGGAGATAGAGACGACAGAGGCCGCGGGGTGGGGTGGGGGGCATTGTCGTCTGATTTAAGTGCTTCAAGCCGGTGGTCGTGATTTCGACGTCGTCCTCGCCAATAATGGCCCTAAGTTCTTTCATGGGATAGTCGTGGGTGAGCGAATATAGTAGCTTGCAATAGAAGCTGAGTCCTCGGTTCCACATATCGATATACTTCTAATTAGAAAGTTATTGAGTATGTTGTGACCAATTCGTCTTGGTGTGGCGAATCTGGCCAAGGTGACCCAACGACCGCGGACAGAAGATGGTCAGGACCACCAAGTTTGGATGGAGGAAAGCGAGCAGGATCCGGTGGCTGCCAGTGTGTGTATGCCGGGATCTGATGTGAGGCAGAAGTCCTTGCATAAAAAACCAGACATAATGATTCGGAGGAAGGTCGGGTACATGTTTGGTGAGGGCAATAAATTCGTTGATGCAACAATAAATTCACAGACGCCTTCCATGGTTGTGCCATAATAACGGGTGTTGTAGCGACGGATCAGTTCCTGCTTGAGGTCGGCCAACAAAAGACATGGGTTGGATGGGTGGAGTCACCAGACCCAGTGAAAGTTGGAACCTTGCATTTCGAGCAACACAGTGGAAACTTTGTAGGGCTCAACAATAATATGAAGGTCGAAAAAGTGGTTTGCCTTCGCCAATCCTGCCAATAGGGCCGTACCTATTAAAGACCGGGACTGAGTGCCTTAGGCACGTGGGCAGCTGCTTCTGCAAGCGTCGGGCCGGAAACTGCCGCGTCGGTAGGCATGTCGAGCATGGAGGGGGTGTTCGGCGGACAATGCTGACGAGGCAGCGACGAGCAGGGACATGGTGTGGTTGAGACGGTTGAGGAGTTGTAGAAAGGCGGTCGTGAGAGAGGCAATAGCCTCATCTTGAGTGTCCAGGCGGAGAGAAATGGAGGATTTAGTGGCTTCGATGAGATTCTTGGCATCCATGGATCGGGTAAGTGACACACAGTAGGGCGAGGATGCAGGCGGCGGTGACCACGGCTGGCAAGCGGCAAGCCGAACCAAATAACACCCGTTCGAAGAACGAGTCCCCACGCCGGCACACTGGACGGCGATTGACAAGAGGAAGAGGGAGAGAGTGAGCAAACGAGAGAGAGAGAGAGATGAGCAAGTCCTAGAAGGCCATAATGAGAAATACTTCAAAAATACTATTACAAAATAACCAAGCCATATATATAAGCTCAGACCCATAGCAAACTTGTAAGAACAAAAAACTATCCAAAATGAAATAAACTAAGTAACAATGCAAAAAGGAAACATATGGAATAGCACTAAAATGATTAAGACTCAGTCATGCCAAGCGCACCCCTAGATGGTCTTGGTCTTCACAATTCATCCTGCGTAAATCGTCCCTCATATTTGGTGGATAGGAAAAGATATCTTGAACTTAGATAAACTAATCTATGCAAGTGGACTAAAAGTAGCCATTTTAATCATCTTCAGTTGTTTCTCATCTTTTGTACACTACAAGTGACAAAAGTACACAACTGAATTGTGAAAATCAATAGGAAATGGAAATAACAAAGAAAATGATTCGAAAAATTGAATAGTCAAGTTATGGTTCTGATACCTCTAGGTCAGGTATATTAAAAATTGAAGAAGACTCTTTTTGTCTTCATTTTTTCTTTGCATTTTTTTAAATGATAAGTTTCTCCTTTAGTTTCTCTTGTTGGTAATTGGTGTGCATTTAACACCAATTGGTGTGTGTTTAGCGCCCTCATCCTTTTCGGATTTAGTCCCACACTCCAATCAAGTATTTGGTTCCGCTCTTGTGTGTATATATAGGAGAGCAATGTAACCAATGTATAAGCTTGAATATAAGAAGAATTACATTTTATTCTTTTTCTATTTGGTATCAGAGCTGCGGGGATCGATCCGGTGCGAGCGAGTGCAGCGGGACGAACTCCGGAGGCGATCTCTCAGGCGGATTTGTTGCGGCACCTTCGAGGAACGAGACCGCACGGCGTAACAAGGAGAAGGAGCGCACAGGGAGAAGGATCGTCGGGCATGGCTCATTGTGTGGCAGCAAGCGCGCAGGGGGAAGGATCGTCGGGAGAAGGATCGCGCTGGGAAGAGAAAGCTTGGCGCATGAGATCGGTGCGGAGTGACATCGTCACGACGTTGGACGCTGGGGTTGTGCGCGGAAGGGATAATTCGACGTTGGACGTTGGGGCTGTGCGCGAAAGGGACGAACTCTGGATTCTGCTTGGTGCGGCATCGTCTCGTCGTTGGACGCTGCGGCAGTGGTTGCGGCTTAAGGGTTGCGATGGAGGAGTGTTGATCCCGCGGTGGAGGAGTTCCGTAGTGAAGGCGTGCGGTAGCCTACAGTTGAAAGCGCGCGGAACAGTAGCCCGTAGTTGCAGGCTCGCGAAACCTGGCTTTGTCGCGGCGAACAAGTGCGGCATCACGAGGAGCGCGATACGATTTACTCGGTGTCGTACGCGTGGAGAAGTTGCATAACGTGCGGGTGTGTGCTCACCAAATAAATAGTCTGCTAAACGCGGTACACGCTTATGGAGAAATTGGTTGCCAAAATGGAGGAGGCGGATCTAAAAGTGTTCTCCGAGTTCTTGCGGATGTCCAAAGGCGAGAGACTGGCTCAGTCGCCGCCACCCCTGGTGAAGATGGATCTCCCTCCCGTGGAGCTGAAACTTGATGGATCAGCTACATATTTAAGTTGGTCTCGTCGGGTGAAGAGGGCACTCTCCGGGGGGAACTTGGAAGGCTACCTAACTGGTGAGAAAGGGGAGCCAGAGAGGGACTCGAATGGGTACAATGAGTGGAAGACTACACATAGTCTTTTACACACTTGGGTCCTCAACTCGATGGTCGCATCTATCGCTGTCACGGTGGATGGCATAGAAACCGTGAGTGATGTGTGGGCAAAGCTGCAGAGGATCTATGCAGGAGTCGAAAAAAATATGAGGGTATTTCAAATTGAGAGGGAGATAGAGTTCGTCACACAAGGCAATCGCTTGATCCAGGAGTATGCTGCAGATATGGAAAGACTGTGGGCAGACTATGATCATTTCTCGCCAACTGCATGTTGCAAAGACCCTGCGTGGACGAAGGGAGAGCGAGATGCTCAGAGACGGACTATGCATTTTAGGAGAGGATTGAACCCCAAATTTGAGCCGAGGTGTGCAATACTACTTGCTCAACAAAAAATTCCTTCCCTAGATGAGACGATCTCAGCTATGATGCATGAGGAGAGCCGAATTAAGCTTCAATCCAGCGCAGCTGCACCTTCAGGTGTGAAATCAGCTCTAGTGGTCACCAATTCAGGGCATTCGTGATATAAGGGTGAGACACGACATTGTTATAATTGTAGTGAGATAGGTTATCTACGACATGCTTGCCCCAAGCCACAAAAGGAGCAACATGCAGGTGGAAGGGGAAAGTTTGGGAACCTTAGTCATGGAAGAGGGGGTCGTAGAGGTGGTGGAAGAGGAGGCTACCAGGTAAATATGAACATAACAGAGGAGGGGGCAGAAGAGGGAATGACAGGTATGGTTTACTCAGAGGAGCAAGAGATTCTGGATGCTAACACCCAGCTGATGCAGAGGAAACAGAAGTGTATGATTGATGATGCACTCACCCCAGTTTCATCAAGGGGTAATTTTGCATCTTTTGCTCACTCAACCACAGGTACTGGTGATACACTTGTCATCGCATCTATATCCACCACTAGATCATCAAATTGGATAATCGATTCAGGGTGCTTCTCGACATGTCACTGGGGATGCTAGGGAATTACGTTCGTATACTCCCCTAGCAATCCCAAAATGCATTCATACTGCTGATGGCACTGCTCAGCCAGTGGTTGGTAAGGGTACAGTGCAATGTAACAACACTTTGACTCTGTCCAATGTTTTGCATGCTACTACCTTTTCTATTATATCTCAACTAAAATGTATTGTTTTGTTTAATATCCCGAAGGTGATCTTCCTAGAGAAAGAGACCAGCTGGAGACTTGAGACTTGATACATGACATAATGACTTGTGGTACCTGGATAGGGAAAGTATGGACTCAACTCTTTCAATCATTATAGAGAGTACTGCAGGAGACATGAGGAGCGTGGAGGACTTGCTACTACTTCATCATCGGCGTCTGGGTTATCCTTCTTTAGTTGTTTTAAGTCAGATGTATCCTTTTTTGTTTAAGAAAGCTAATCACGACAAACTTATATGTGATGCATGTGAGTTAGGAAAACATACCAGAAACTCTTATTC
This sequence comes from Dactylorhiza incarnata, assembly GCA_033032865.1. NCBI lineage: Eukaryota > Viridiplantae > Streptophyta > Magnoliopsida > Asparagales > Orchidaceae > Dactylorhiza > Dactylorhiza incarnata. Next base: position 111,221 of record JAWHQI010000626.1, on the reverse strand, counting down.
CAGTTCTGACAATAGGAGTTCTTATTCATTTAATCTAGTGCATTCTGATGTTTGGGGACCATGTCTCACACCTACTGTGAATGGATTTCGGTATTTTGTGTCTTTCATTGACTGTTTCTCTCATGTCACCTGATTTTATCTAATGAAAAACAAAAGCGATGTGTTTGTTTGCTTCAATGATTTCCACAAAGGGGTTTAAACCCAATACAATGCAGTTATTAAAGGTACAAGGCGCACCAAAGCGCAAAGGAGTCTTTTGATAATGAGACTCTTAGAACCACTGAGTCTTTTGATAAGTAGACTCTTAGAACCACGGACTAAGTCTTTTGATAAGGAGACTCTTAGAACCAAATCCAGATCTTTTGATAAGGAGATCTTGAACCAAAACTGAATCATTTGAAGAGGGATTCTTAAAACTCTTTACTCAGTTTACATAATTGAGAGGTAAGAGTAAGAGAAAGAATAAGAAGATGAAGAATAATCTTCTGAATTGAATCATCTGTCAGCAGAAGTTCTCTGAGGATTCTAGGCACTAAGTGTTCTGGATCTTTTCAAAATGATGAATCTTTGCTTAGAAGAAAGAGCAAAGATTATATGCTTATATCCAATCTTCCAAGTTGTTCAGCAGTATCAGTAGCAGTGAAGAAGCAGAGAGAAGAAAAACTGATGTTTCAAAGTGACCGAGATTGAGAAGAAGAATGTCTGGAGACGGAGAGCGGCTGTATGTCTTTTCTTTGTTGAATTGTGCAATCTTCTCAGTGATCTCTTCTTGAAATCTGAGTATATGAATCTCTGAGAGATTTCAAATTTTTCTTAATCTGAAAACTTATCTTTAGAAAGAATGAAATAATATTCTTCTGTATTTGTCTTCATAAATCTCGACCACCTCCTCAAATTTCTTTCATAAATATTCTTCTGAAATTAGATGGAGAATTCTTTCCTTAGGCTCTCTTCCAACAGCTCTAAAGATTCAAAAATAATACCAAATAATCTTCTTCAAATAACTCTGGACAGATCTTCTGAATTTTCCATTCTGGATTTCATTCGATGTTACGTCGACTTCTAGAAAGAAGATGCGCCGAGATTTTTCTAAGATTTGAAGTTTTGTCGACTTGGTTAAATACTCGACGTTGCGTCGATTCCTTATCGACGTATCCGTGGACTTCAACTTCTGGCTTCTGCGTCAAATACTAATCGATGTTGCGTCGACTTCATCTTGAAAGAATGTATGCATCGACTTCTGCCTTCTGCGTCGATATCTAGTCGACGTTGAGTCGACTACCAATCAAATGAAGCGTCGACTGCCAGTTTGAGTTACTTCTACTTCTATTCGAAGTTGCTTCGACTTTTAATCGAAGTTGCGTCGACTACTATTCGATGCAATTTTAACTCAATTGATTTTTAACCTCCTTTAAACTAGGTTTTAACACACCTAGGTGGATATGACAACCTAGGATATCGAAATACCAAATTACCCTCACTATACAACATGAGTAATAAATCCTAGAGAATGAAATCACTTTTACAAAATTTGTAAGGTAAATCATGAGGGTGTTTTGAACAATAGAGGGTTATTGTGATTCTGACTGGGCTAGTTGTGCTGATGACAGGAGGTCCACATCAGGATATTGCATGTTTGTGGGAGGCAACCTTGTCTCTTGAAAAAACAAGAAGCAGACTGTAGTTGTGAGATCTACAACCGAGGTAGAGTACGGGGTCATGGCCTTATGTGTAGGGGAGATGTTATGAATGAAAGCCCTGCTGGTTGAACTCAAGATGGATCAAGGTGGACAGATGACATTGTGGTGTCATAGCAAGTCAACTATTAGCATTGCAAACAATCCAGTCCAACATGACAGAACCAAGCATATAGAGATCGATAAGTTCTTTATCAAAGAAAAGTTGGATGGTGGAATGCTAAAGTTGGGACATGTTGCTATGAAAGAGTAAGTTGATGATTGTCTAACCAAGGACTTAGCTCATTGGACTAATGTAGATTGTGTGACAAGATGGGCTTAGTGGATATCTTTCGCCTACCTTGAGGGGGAGTGTTGGTAATTGGTGTGCGTTTAACACTAATTGATGTGCGTTTAGCGCCCTCCTCCTTTTTGTATTTAGTCCCACGTCTCCAATCATGTATTTGGTTCCCCTTTTGTGTGTATATATAGGGGAGCAATGTAACCAATGTATAAGCTTGAATATAAGAAGAATTACATTTTATTTTTTCTATTTCTTATCCTTGTTTGATGCCTAGGTATGTAGATATACATCTTTATTAGAATTCACATAGGATTGTTAGAACTCAGATAATAGGGTTAGGTGTACTAGGATAAGAGTCAACATACTAACTTTCTTGAGAAATTTAAGAACTTTTGGTTAAGGATTTGAACAACATATGAACTTAGAATTTTAATTCAGATTTTGGATGGATGTTGAGATATTTAAAGAATAATTTTTGTCATGCCTTCCTACTCCCGAATAAAAATAATGCAGGACCGTGCACAGGAAATGCAATTAAGACATTTAAAAACTGAGACTTAATTGTGCGAGCTCAATCCAAATAAATGAAACAAAATTAAGCAAAAACAGTCAAAGAACAATATCTTTTTTTTGTGTAAACCGTGCACAGGAAATGCAATTAAGACAATTAAAAACTGAGACATAAATGTGTGAGCTCAATCCAAATAAATGAAACAAAATTAAGCAAAAACAGTCAAAGAACAATATCTTTTTGTGCAAACGCATGCGTGTTTGCAGTCCTCCATCCGTGGTGACCAATGGTTGGAAAACTCCAGTTGTTGGTCTATCGAAAAAAATGTGGGAACATGACTGCAGTCCTCCATCAGCGATAGCCAATGGTGAGAAAACTCCATTCGATTCTGACGGCTTACCAAGAGAATGAGGGGTCATGGAATGCAAAGTGCGTTGGTGTTCGGAGTAGAACACGACGGAGCTACAACAATGGCCCAAAAGAATAAAAGACTATTGTAAATGACAAAACGTTTTTTCTCTTCACGCTAGAAAAGCAAGCTCTAACGAAACTCACGGGTTACTGCTTCCATTAAAAACCAATTTAGCAAAAAAAGCACCATAAATGTTGAAGATACCTATAATTGGGATCCCAATCTGCAGGATCAGGCAGCAATAAACTGCTTTCATATTTATCACCAGAAGCCACAGAAGTATGTGATGGAGGAGCATTTGAGTTGAGAGTGCTAGGAGGATGGGAAAGATGAGTGTTTGCAGACAGCCCCGGTCCCCTACCACCACTCATCTGTTGTCTCCGATAAGAGTGATTGGAAGATGCGAATGAGCTGCGAGAAGAAAATGGCACATGTGAATAATTATCAGGCTGGCTACTAACTAATCCCTCGTTATGATAGCCCTGCCAATGTTGAGAGGAACTTTCATGAAGCTGCACAGCTGAACTCCCAGGATTTCCCCAAGCCCTCCTTCGGTTATATTGGGCAACAGCAGCTGCTTTGCTTAATGGAGAACCATGAAGGCTACCACGTGCAGGAGATGAAGACCCATACTTTCCAGGAGAAACAGTTGAAATCTGCACTTGGGAAGAAGGGGGTGTAAACTGTGAAGGACTCGCTCCTAGAGACATTGGCCCCAAATTTCCAGTCGGAGAAACGCCAAATAAACTTCCATGTCTATGTGGTCTGTGCCAAGTATCCGGACTAGTACCTAAGAATGGTACTCCAACTTGAGCTTGGACATTCATACCGTATGGGCCAACAGGTGAGAAATAAGTTTGCATGTTATTGGGATCTCCGTAGCTTCCATAGCTACTTCCGATACCATAATTGTCGATGTAGCTTCCATGACTTCCCATGCTTCCATAACTACCACCATGGGATAAAGGCACCATTGGAAATTGAGGACTGTTCTTGGTAAAAGATCTGTTCACATTTTGAACCTGCAAAGTTAGCTAAATTTTAAAATCAAAATAAAACTGAAGTTAACCAGAAGAAAACTTCTTATATCCTAGCATATGCCACTACGCAATATATTGCCCATTTATCCAAATTTGAAATATTGTGAACACTTGCTCACCGACCTGTGGAGATAGGCCAGCAGCTAACCAGTGACCTCCTCCAGGATTGTGATGGTCCACCGTAACACTTTGAACAGCACGCTATAGAGATAAAACAAGAAACAATTAGTGATATTACTAACACAAGAAAAGCACATGCACCAGCATCATATTAGAGCCACAGAAGCACATATAATTCTAGAATGCACCATCAGATGCAGTTGAAAGAGCAACGTTTTAAAAAAAAGATGAACGCTTCAGTCAAGGAAACTAGAACATGAATATGATCACCTCTCCTACCAGTTCAGTTCAGAAGGAGATTGGATGGAGAATGACAAGAATATTTCAACCTGAATCAACAAATTTCATGATTACAACTTCTATTGTGTTACAGACAACAACAACAACACTCAGGCCTTTATCCCACTATAGTGGGGTCGGCTATATGGATCCTTTGTCGCGCCATTGCGGCGGCTGGCAATGGCGCGTTTTCTCCGTTTTATGGAGGCGGCGGCTGGGAATGGAGGGGGAAGACGGGTGACCAAACGGCTACTAGTGACACGGTAGCGTTTGCTACTATCGTACCAGAGCGGCAACGGCGCACCAAACAGACCCTTAATCGTCTTATTACGATAATACGAACAATGTATGCAAAGATATAAGAAATTTCGTTATGATTTAAGTATATCACCTAGTGCACGTGCAAAGAAATATGAAAACTATAAATATATGAAATTAAGTATTATGTAATAAAAATGGAAAGTTAGATTGACAAAAGGTGTAAAGGTGATGAAATATTTAATTTAAGATAGCGGTCTTATGTTGGTTTTCCCTTAATATTAATCATGCCGACCACTAATATGAAGATACAAGATTAATGAAACGCTTAACTAAAAAATAATGGTCTTATGCGGATGCTCATTTATGTTGACTATGTCGACCACTATATGAAGAATAATAGGAGTCACGATCGAGTCATTGCTCTCGTGATTGATAAACACACACTATCATACTCATAAGGCGTAGTAGACCATATGAGCCTCAAATGGGGAAGTCGACACCTAGTGGAAGATTATTATATGTGAGTCCGTGTCCGTGACCCACACACACCAAAGCACCTATTTTTGCCATTATGGATTCAAATCTCTAGAATGTTCATAAGAATTTACACCATTAAGAATAAGAAGAAAGAGATTATAAGAAATATCAACTTTTAATACAAAGTTGGAACCTAGAATCCCTACACTATAATGATTCCAAATTTAGAGAAAATTTAGTATAAGATCAAATCATATAAAATTATTTATGTTAGAAAAGTACTTTTATAGAAAGTATGTATATAATAATAGTATATTTTTCTTTAGTATAAAATATTATTTTAAAGCATGCATGCATATTTTCTTCAAGTTATGTTAGCATTATTAGCGGGTTTTATTTCTTTTCTTGTTTCTGGTGTGCTATTAGCATATATGTATCTCCTAATTCCCCTCTATATATAGAGGAGCCTCTTATTGAATGATATGTTTTTTCTTTCCCGTAACAATCAACATGGTATCAAAGCTTGGACATCCCGTAACCTAATCGCACGCGCCTCGCTTCCGCCTCGCCCGACTGCGCCTCGCTTCCGCCTCGCCCGACAGCGCCGCATCGCCCGACAGCGCCGCATCGCCCGACAGCGCCTCGCTTCCGCCTCGCCCGGCAGCGCTCCTCCAGCGCCCGACAGCGCTTCCACCTCGCCCGTCCGCCAGAGTCTCCCCCAGCGTCCGACGAGTCTCTCTCCAGCGCTACTCCAGCGCTACTCCTCCGCCAGCGCCTCTCTCCAGCGCTTCTCCTGCGTTCTTCTGCCACCCCCCTCCTTAATGGCGCCGGTATAAGTTTGTCTTTCCGGCGCCACCTTTCTTGTGATGCTTGAATGGCTGAAACCATCCACCTCTTGATGCCCTAATTTTTTTTTCGGGGCTTTCCTTCTATCCGGATTTCTATTCCGGTTCTGTTTCTCTTCCGGATTTCTATTCCGGTTTGCCATGGGATCTAGTGGAATGGATTCTCCCACTCTTTCTACCGGTGTTACCCCGGATCCTCCCTCTACCGGTGTTGCCCCGACTCTATCTAGTGGTCCTTCTTCTTCGGTTTTTTACCGTGGCACCACCGATCACAATACCTCTCAGATCACTACTATCCGGCTCGATGAATCCAATTACCTCTCATGGTCCCGTTCCATCACCCTGGCGCTGAAAAGTCGGCGTCTCTTTGGCTATGTCTCCGGCCACATGAAGGAACCTGACAGGACTTCTCCTGAATGGCAACAGTGGGAGTCCGAGAATTCCTTGGTTATGTCCTGGCTCACCAACTCCATGCAAGAGTCCATTGCCCGCAACTACCTCTTTCTTGATAGTGTTGCTGATATTTGGCGTCGTGCGGAGTCCACCTACTCCCGTCGTGGCAATGCGGCTCAGATCTTTCAGCTACGCCGCCGGATTAGCTTACTCCGACAGGGTGACCGACCTCCTTCAGCATATTACTTGGAGTTCACGCAGCTTTACCAGGAGTATGATCACTTTGATCCCCTTGTATTCGTTAGTCCTATTGACGAGGTGATGGTTCGGACCAGAGATGATCGCAATCGCATATTTGAGTTTCTTCATGGATTGCATCGCGACTTCGATCAGATAAGTGTTCAAATTCTCGGGCGACCGTTGATTCCTTCCCTTTCTGAGGTCTACAGCATAGTGCAGCAGGAGTTTGATCGTCGTCAGACTCTCCTACCTGATCCTGTGCCAGAGAGCTCTGCCCTGGCTGCTTCTACCCCCTCTCTTCTTGGCACTCGTCCATTCCGTGATCTCAAGTTGAGGAGCTCAGATAAGGATCATCTTGTATGTGATTATTGTGGCAAGAATCTCCATACGCGGGATACCTGCTTCAAGCTTCATGGGTTCCCTACCCCAAGAGGGGGTGCTTCGCTTCGTGGTGGTCGTGGTTCGGGACGCTCCTCGGGTCGTCATGTTACTCCTCGTGCTGCCCATCTTACTGATGCTACTGCTGATGCCTCTCATGGATACTCTGGTACTGATGTCTGTGCTACACCTGGTGGCTTCACGGCAGATGAGATGCTAGCTCTGAGACGCATGATGCAGGGTCTTTCTACAGAGCCTTCTGCCTCTTCCTCCTACGCTCATACAGGACTGCCAGGTGCTCATTCTGCTGTTTCTTCTTCCTCCACCCAATGGGTCATTGACTCTGGGGCCACAGATCATATGACCGGGTCCTCTACAGGTTTTGTTTCCTATACTCCTCTTTCTGGGCGTGATAAGGTGAGTATTGCAGATGGTTCCCTTTCCTCCATTGCTGGAAAAGGAACCATACCCTGCTCCTCCCTCACCTTGTCCTCTGTCCTTCACGTGCCTACCTTTACTCGTAATCTACTTTCCATTAGTCATTTGACCAACTCCATGCATTGCTCTGTGACCTTTCTTCCGTCTTCTTGTGTGTTTCAGGACCTGACGACGGGGAAGGTGATTGGCTCTGGTAGCATGGTGAATGGTCTCTATGTGCTTGACTCTGGCGGCGCTGATCCTTCTCCTTTAGCTCTTCATTCCAGCACTGTTCACCCTCTGTACTCCTGGCATTGTCGCCTGGGACACCCATCTCTTTCTGTTATGAAACTGTTATTTCCTGCTTTTTCTGCTACTATTTTGGAGTCTTTTGTGTGTGATGTCTGTAGTGTCAACAAACATCATCGTACTTCATTTAAACATGTATCTTTGCCCAGTTCTATTCCATTTGCTGTTATTCATACTGATATCTGGGGCCCATGTTTGCTACCTGGCTAACCACGGTATCTTACACCAGACTACCTGTGCGTATTCCCCTGCTCAAAATGGCGTTGCTGAGCGGAAAAAATCGCCATTTGTTGGAGGTTGCTCGCTGCCTCTTGTCCACAATGCATCTCCCAAAATTTTTTTGGGGAGATGCGGTTCTCACTGCTGCTTACCTCATCAACCGTATGCCCACACGTGTCCTCGGGAACTCTACCCCTTTGGACACGCTGGGGGTGACCCCCACCCACCTTCCTCCTAAAGTGTTTGGCTGTGTTTGCTTTGTTCACATCCATCACCCTCGTCCATCCAAGCTTGATCCGCGTGCCCTTAAGTGTGTATTTATTGGGTACTCTCCTACGCAAAAGGGTTACAAATGTTTTCATCCACCTACAAGAAAGGTGTTTGTTAGCATGGATGTCACTTTCCGTGAATCCGAGTCGTATTACCCTTTGTCCTCTTCTTCACCATCGGGTGTTCCCTCAGTTTCTTTGCCCATACCTCCACCGTATCCCTCACTTCAGGGGGAGACTTTACCAAAGGAAGTGAGTCCTCCTATTTCAGTGGAGGTGGGCTCTCTTCCTATGTCTCCTCCTGTCTCTCTGGACCCTTCCTCCGCTATGCCTCCACCTCCGACTCTGCAGGTCTATACTCGGCGTACAAAGGGGACAAGCACACAAGAGCCTGCTATGTTACCAGAACAGTCAGTGGATCCTGACTCAGGGCCTGACGATTTACCGATTGCCCTTCGAAAAGGTATTCGGTCTTGTACCCGCCATCCCCTCTCTAATTATGTATCTTATGATTCTCTATCTACCTCCTATAAGGCTTTTGTCTCCTCTCTTGCTACTTCTTCTATACCTGTGTCATGGCAACAGGCTCTTGAGGTTCCTGTGTGGCGTGAGGCGATGGTTGAGGAAATGAAGGCTCTGGAGAAGAACCATACATGGGATCTTGTCTCTCTTCCCTATGGAAAGAAACCTGTTGGGTGCAAGTGGGTGTTCTCTGTGAAACAGAATCCACAAGGGATTGTTGAGAGATGCAAGGCACGGTTGGTTGCAAGGGGTTATACCCAAACCCAGGGCATTGATTATCAGGAGACATTTGCCCCTGTTGCGAAAATGAATACCATCAGAGTATTGGTTTCCGTTGCTGTTTGCAAAAATTGGGATCTTCTGCAGCTTGATGTGAAGAATGCCTTTCTCCATGGTGACTTGGAGGAGGAGGTCTATATGTCTATTCCTCCAGGTCTCACTCCGGCTGGTGCTTCAGGGAAAGTTTGTAGATTGTTGAAGGCTCTATATGGACTAAAGCAGTCCCCAAGAGCATGGTTTGGCCGGTTCCACAAGGCGATGATGTCGTTTGGATATTCTCAGAGCAATGCTGACCATACGCTGTTCATCAGACGTAGGCTTGGGAAAATCACTGTTCTTATTGTGTATGTTGATGACATTGTCATAACTGGTGATGATCATGAAGAAATTCAGAATCTGAAGCTGAAGCTTGCCAAAGAGTTTGAGGTCAAGGATCTAGGAAAACTCAAGTACTTCTTGGGAATTGAAGTTGCTAGATCAAAGCAGGGGATCTTTCTCTCTCAGCAGAAATACACGTTAGATCTTCTTGAGAAGATGGGGATGAGCGGATGCAGACCGGCTGATACTCCGATTGAGGCAAATCACCGATTGGGGCGTGATGATGGAGTGGTGATTGAGGACATTTCAGGGTTCCAAAGGTTAGTTGGGAGGCTGATATATCTTTCTCATACTCGTCCGGATATCTCCTATGCAGTGAGTGTTGTGAGTCAGTACATGCATGCTCCAAAGACACGGCACATGGATGCAGCACTCAGAATTCTTCGGTACCTCAAGTCCTCACCAGGAAGGGGAATCCTGTTTTCCCCGAGTACTGATCTCAAGATTGAAGTTTATACTGATGCTGATTGGGCCGGGTCAGTGGATGATAGGCGATCCACTTCTGGATACTGCTCCTTTGTTGGAGGTAACCTTGTCACTTGGAGGAGCAAGAAGCAACAGGTTGTGGCACGGTCTAGTGTCGAGGATGAGTTTAGAGCTATGGCTCATGGGGTCTGTGAAGGCTTATGGCTTCGGGCCTTATTGAGCGACCTTGGACTTGTTGAAGAAGGACCCATCCGCCTCTATTGTGACAATAAGTCTGACATTAGTATCGCTCATAACCCGGTTCAACATGACCGGACAAAACACATTGAGGTGGATCGACACTTTATCAAGGAAAATATTGAAAAAGGAATCATTTGTACTCCTTTTGTGCCCTCCAACGGGCAACTTGCCGACATTCTCACCAAAGGGTTGAGTATGAATTCCTTTGACCAGATAGTGAACAAGTTGGGCATGTTTAATATCACTCGCCCAACTTGAGGGGGAGTGGTAGCATTATTAGCGGGTTTTATTTCTTTTCTTGTTTCTGGTGTGCTATTAGCATATATGTATCTCCTAATTCCCCTCTATATATAGAGGAGCCTCTTATTGAATGATATGTTTTTTCTTTCCCGTAACAATCAACAAGTTATTTTAGTGTTACGGAGAGAAAGAGCTTTCTTACTCACCAGCTGGGTTGACCCTGTCTTCGTACATTTCTTTACAGGGGTCACAGGTCGGGGGATTCACTTAGGATAAAATTCAGAGGTTTCAGTTTGTTGTATTACTGATTATAGACTTAGGGTCCGTTTGGTTGGGCTGTTGCTGATGAAAAGCTGCTGATCAGAAATGGAGTTTTGAAAAAGAGCTGTTTCTGAGAAATAGAGTTTTGTTAAAAAACTGTTTGGGTGAAATGGAGTTTTCAGTGCTTATTGAAATGGAGTTTTATAAATTTTGTTTGGGTTAAATGAAGTTTTTGAAAAAAAAAAATTGTTGTTCCATAAAATACACAATCTTGATAATACTGACTATAATAGATATAAATACCAATAATTCATCTCACCATCTAAGATCTAGAAGTGTACAACTGTTGCGCTATATTTTCACGCAACGTGATCATCTCATCTACCCCGCCTGCTGTATCAGGACAAACTACTTGATGCCCTTGTGTGCTCACCCCCTCATCACCACCTCCCTGCTCGAACTCATTGAAATCAATATCCCTCCGCGACGGGTGCCTCCGAATAAAATTATGCAATGCCATTGTCGCCATCACAATATCGGTTTGTTTGGCGAAGCTGTAGCTCGGCATATCACGCAATATGGCCCACTTTTTCTTCCAAATCCCGAATGATCTTTCAATGACACTTCTAAGGGATGAGTGCGCGTGATTGAATATCTCTCGGCGTCCTTCCGGTGCACGCCCGCCACGAGCAAAGTCCGGGAGATGATAACGTGTCTCTGGATATGGTTTCAAGTATCCCCTTTGTAACGGATACCCAGAGTCCACCAAGTAATATTTTCCTGAAAACCAGGATCAAAATTCGTTATGCTTCAAAGGCGAGAAGTATAAAAAATGGAGTAGAAATCTTATTACCTGGTGGTGGATGTGGAAATTTGTAACGGGGATCCCGAAGCGCATAATTGAAAATGCGGCTATCATGCGCAGAGCCTTCCCAACCTGGCATAACAAACGTGAAACACATGTTGAAATCACAAGCAGCCATCACATTTTGTGTTGGCATGCCATGTCTCCCAATGTACGGTACTTGATCACGAACAGGTACGCATGCATGAACATGTGTTCCATCAATTGCACCGACACAATCTTTAAAGAATGGCATGTAACGTGTGTCATACAGAATCTCTGGCGGTGTGCTACTGAAAGATCTATCTAATGGTTGAATCACTTCGGCCGCCAGTAGTATCAACACGCGAATGCCTTCTCCAAAAAACCTGCTAGCAGTCTCTGTCGAGTGCTGAAACCGCTCACATGTCTTCCTCATGACCTCGTTATGAGACAGTATGTCCAAGGTCAGTGCTAAAATCTCTCTAGATGCAGTCCATCTCGTCCCGTGAAATCCGTACTTCTCCTCCAAGATATGCAATAGATCCATAAAAATATCTTGGAACATCCGAAATGAATTATGAAACCGGACTGTCGAACCTGCTAGCATTTCTCCTACCCATTTATCACCTGTTTGCTTCGAAGTCATGCAAGGTACTGGTTGGTTGAAAAGAGAACTGGTTTCAGCTAAGATACTAACTGCTGCTACCACATTTTGATGATGTGCGATCGCATAATTTTGAATAGCCTCAAAGCTATCTTCTGAATCATCAGAGTCATTGGTAGACATATTCTGATACACAAAAGACAGGACATTAATAAGAATAATGTCTAAACACAACCACAACAACAATAACATAAAACGTCGTAAACAGTCTAGCAGAAACATACAAATACTAGAAATATCCAACATTGTAGCAGAATAACAGTAACAGTCAAACATGAATAACAGTCTAACAGTAGCAACAGTAGAAATACAATAAATATCCAAACACAATAAAAATAACAGTCCCAAAGTCCATGACCCTAACCAGAATAATTCTACCCCCCACCATTGTAGCGGTTATAAATCCACTTTATGTTCATACCCTCGGGTAGGAACATAAATGCCTCTCTATGACCTTTGTCCAACAGAAATGTGATGGCAAAGTCATAGAATTTCTCGTCCGCTACAACGTCGGGGTATCCACTTAACCGCTCTAATGCCTGAGTAATAGTATAAGGGTTGCTCTTTGGATGTTCCTGAATGCATCGACTGATGGTCTTTGAAGATTCTGCCAGATCTTCTAAGACGGAGCTGGTGGCACTTCTCTTTCCTTTCTTCCTCTTCCTCGCCGATGTGACCTCGGGGGGAGGTGGTGCAACATTATCCTCCTGAATGTCATTCTCCCCACCGGACAACGCTCTCTCGTCGGTAGACTCTAGTGGATTACTCCTTAATTCAGGAATGGTAGCATGACGTCCACATGCAATAACTGAATCGAACATCCTCCTCAATCGTTCCTCTAACTCAGGGGGGATGCCCGCATATCTGAACTTTTTGGCCGCTGAGACAACCTACAATATTATAACACAAATTAGGAAGGGCAAATAATTGAACATAAAGTTAAATCATCATTTTTTAATAAATGAATACCTTCAATCTCTCGGTCCACCACTCGTCCGAAGCATCTATAGTCTTTGTAGTCGGATTCCAACCCAGACCAGTGGAATCCCGCTTTAGCTCACTCCAAATCTTCCACTCCTTCTTCAAATGATCCCATTTATTCTTCATTTGAACCTTATCATATTTTTTTCCAGTTTGTAGGTGGAATTTGGAAGTCACATTAGCCCACCCCTCCTTGCTAAAATGGGTTGTCGGTCGGTTACCAAGCTCTATCTCATGAATGCATATGTCGCAAAAAACCAGAACATCATTTGAATCCCATATAGCGGACACACCGCCATCTCTCGGCTTACCCATCTTAAAAATGAAAAAAAAAGTAAACATATAGACATATAAAAAAATATACACACACTAATACACACAAACAAATATACACACACACAAACATACACACACACACAAACACACACACACACACACATACACATATATATACACAGCCACACACACACATATATACACACACACACACATACAAGCACACACACACACATACACACACACATATACATACACACACACACACACAAACATACACACACACACACACACACAAACATAATACATACACACACACACACACACATACACATATATATACACAGCCACACACACACATATATACACACACACATACATACACACACACAAACACACACACACACACACACAAACATACACACACACACACACACAAACATAATACATACACACACACACACACACACATACACATATATATACACAGCCACACACACACATATATACACACACACACACACATACAAGCACACACACACATACAAACACACACACAAACACACACACACACACACACACACAAACATACACACACACAAACAAATATACACACACACAAACATATACACACACACAAACATAATATATACACACACTCATACACACAAACAAATATACACACACACACACACACACACAAACATATAAATTCAGTCCCCCCCCCATATTTATAAACACACACACACATACATACACACACACACACATTTACATAAACACACAAACACACACATACAAACATATATATACACAGCCACACACACACATATACACACACACACACACATACACACACAAACATATAAATTCAGCCCCCCCCCCCCCCCCCATATTTATAAACACACACACACAAACATATAAATTCAGCCCCCCCCCCCCCCCCCCATATTTATAAAAACACACACACACACACAAACACACACACACACACAAACATACACACACAAACAAATATACACACACACAAACATATACACACACACACAAAAAATATACACACACTCATACACACAAACAAATATACACACACACACACAAACATATAAATTCAGTCCCCCCCCCCATATTTATAAACACACACACACACACACACATACATACACACACACACATTTACATAAACACACAAACACACACATACAAACATATATATACACAGCCACACACACACATATATATACACACACACACACACATATATACACACACACACACATACACACACAAACATATAAATTCAGCCCCCCCCCCCCCATATTTATAAACACACACACACACACACAAACATATAAATTCAGCCCCCCCCCCCCCCCCCCCCCCCCCATATTTATAAACACACACACACACACACACACACATATACTTATAAACAAACACACACACACACACACATATGAACATAAACACACACACACACACACAAATATACACATACAAACACACACACACACACATATGAACATAAACACACACACACACACACACACATGAACATAAACACACACACACATACTTATAAACACACACACACACACATACTTATAAACACACACATACACATACACCCACACAAAACACATACAACACAAACTCACACACACACATACACAACACATAGAACATATCACACAAACATACAACACAAACACACACACACATACAACACAAACACACACACACACATACACAACACAAAAAAAAATTCCTACATAAACATTCCAACCCAAATAAAAAATTTCTAGGAGCACCAATATACCAATCACAAGTCGGAAGGTGGCTGATCTGGGACTGGAGACTGCAATGCAAGGAGATCTGAAAATCTCTACTCTGAAATCGCCTGAAAAGGGGGGCCTGTAGGGGGGAGTTTTCAGTGAGGGGGTGGATCTAATAATGGAAATTAGGGTGAGAGAGGACTGCAAAACCGATCAAAGAAGGCCATAAAAAATTACCTGGAACACACGCGGCGGAGTGCGGCCAAACGACGAGAAGTCCCGGCGGCAGGAGAAGCAACGATACCAGTCGACGTCGCCGACGTCAACGTCGTCGCCGGAGAGGAGGGTATCCGCCTGCAGCAGCCCGATCGGGATGGATCGCCTTCGGTCGGGGTCGTCGACGGGCGCGAGAGCGAGGAGAGAACCCTAGACAAGCCTTTCCCTCGATCGGATCGCGTCTGGACTGAAGCTATCGACCCCGGCAGGAGTTTAATGAGAAACGGCGGTTACTAAAAACCAGAGTTTGGGTCCAACAGCTGCGCCAAACAACGCCTATGCTCCAAACGGCGTTTCATGCCTGCCGCACCGGAGCGAAACCGCCCAACCAAACGGTACCTTAAATGTATCAAACTCTTTTAAAGTTTCAGTTTACCAGACTTCTTGTATTTTACAATTCTAGTTTGCTTTGTGAATCAGTATTTGAAGTATTTCTTCAACCTTAACTTCAGTCATTTATTTCTGCTATGTAATTTAGTTATTTTCCTACTATGTACCAATTTTACTACTGTTGCTTAGTTTACTTCATATCACAAGTATCGATCGGGATTTGGAATTGTTGTTAAACTAGGTATGGTTGTTGACAGTGGATAAAACTGCAGGGCTTGTACACCTTAGAGCAACAAGCTCACCAAGCTCTCTCCAGTGCTCATACTCCCTCTTTTTCAGATGTGCAACGATGACATCAACGTCTCGAACACCCCTCCAAGAATTATCTTCTCAAGTTGCTTCCTATGTTTTCCAGCTCTATCAAATTTGTTTGTGATGTTTGTAAACTCACAAAACATGTCAAAAATTGATAAGCATTTCATCAAGGATCACTTGGAGTAAAGGCAACTTCTGCACACCATTCGTCCAATCCCAAGATCAATTGGCACATATCTTTACCAAGAGCCCAGGTTGTAACACCTTCATTGATAATATTTCCAAGTTTGGAATGATCGATATGTGCTCCCATCTTCAGGGGAAGAGTTGAATTGTATAAAAGCCCACTATAAAGGCCCATATTGATTTCATTCCTCTTTGTATATATATAAAGGTGTAATGTAATATTTATTCTTTAGATTGAATATAATATATTTTTCCCGTTCTCAAATTATCATGTATCAATGCTGCACATTTTCATATAATGAAAGGAAATAATTAACCCTCCACAGGTAATATTGCAATTTCCCCACCAGCAGATATACTTCGGAACCAATTCTATCATACAACAAAATCAAGACAATCTTTGCTTACAATTTTCAGTGACTCTGGTGGAGGATTGTATGGGCATGTAAGGGCTTCGCCGGTGATAAATGGATGATTTGAAGCCTGAGACATATAGCCCAAATAATTATAAAACTCTGGGATGATAAGGTTTCTCCAAGTAATCTATTTTACAACACTATAAAATGTCCATGAAGGGTTTAGTAGACAACCTGTAAAGGTGACCATCTTTTTGCTGGATCAAATTCAACAAGGCCTCTGAGGAAATCAACCAGTTTCAAACGGTCTAAGATTTCTGCATGTTCATCATCAGACAGAAATTATAAATAAGCTAGAACAGAAAAAACTTACTACTTTAGGAAGTTATAGCATTAGCTGACCTTTCTTGACCTCTTCTTCAAGTAAATTCTTTTTAAAGGGATACTTCGCAATTACATCTTCAAGCTTTACATAATTGAAATATCGCTTCCCTATTACAGGTTTCTTTGATTCCCTCTGAGCAACGTTCAACAATGAGATAGAAAAAAAAACAAGTCACGAGATATTAAACATGATTTTTGATAGAACCACTTGTTTCTGCTTTAAAAATAGTAACAAGACTTACAGCTTCATATTCCTCTGCAGTTAAAACTCTATAAGTGTGTATAACACCCTTATAAGCGTCTTCATCCCCCAAGCGATAAATACTTCCAACATGTTTGAAAAACTTGTTTGTGTTTTGCGCACTTCTCAGCAGATCATCTGGGGGTTGTTCCCTACAGAGAATGTTATGGTGATGCTTAGCCATTGATATTAAATATATGATTAAAGAAACAAATATAAGAGGCTCAAATTATTCTGAGAACGAGAAAGCATGAAATTATCCTGAGATTAAATTTGAAGGTTCTAATTGTTTAAATGTTCTGATTATTGAGAACCACATCGTTCTTAATTTTCAAAATTAAATATATGATTATAGAAACAGATATAAGAGGCTCAAATTATTCTGAGAATGAGGAAGTATGAAATTATTCGGAAAATAAATTTGAAGGCTCTAAATTGTTTAAATGCTCAGATTATTGAGAACCACGTGGTTCTTAATTTTCAAATATAAATATATATTTACAGAAACAGATATAAGAGGCTCAAATTATTCTGAGAATGAGAAAGAATGAAATTATTAGGAAGATAAATTTGAAGGCTCCAAAATGTTTAAATGCTCCTATTATGAGAAACGCGTCATCTTAATTTATACTTGAATGCAATTAATTTAATACCTTTTAAACATTTTACACTATATAAAAGCAGTTTCAGTACACTGAACTTAGGTTCCTCGGTGGGCTAAAGCAAATGTCAGTTAGGATTCTTAAGCTTCCGGGCATATTTTTTCTCAAATTGAAGATGAATAATGTACATATTTTTTAAAACAGCTAGATATATGGTGAGTTAATGATTTCCTTAGATACAGCTTAAATGGAGAAATTCATTAATCCCATTCACCTCAAAAACTCTCCCCCAAGAAGTATCTTTTATACACTTCCAAAGAGATCACATTGGTTATGCTTGAGAGTTGAGAGTTTTTAACCAAAACATATGGTTGGCTTCTTGCATTGAATTATATAAGAATATATACAAACGAAGTCCAAAAATCAGCAAACCATGCAGTAAAACTATTTAAGTAAAATCAACATTAAGTGAGCAGAATAGGAATAAGTAAAGATTATTAATAAAAGAGTAAAACTAAAAAAAACTCCGAGAACCTGCGGACGCTGTATGAGGACTCAGATTTACAGGTGAGGTCATCTTTATTTTTCTAATTTTAGGTTTTATTTCATGCTATTCCTTTTAATTCAGTTTTACTTAAATCCCTTTATTATTATTGCAAGCGACTAGCCCAAAGTACTTGGATTTTATTTCTTTTAGACTTGTATTTATAATTGGGCTGGTTGGCCAAGTGGGTTATACATTAAGTAAATTCTATTTGGAGGTTGTTCATAATTACAATACCCAAACTGACGCCCACCGCATAGACAGCCACGACCCTTGGCTCTCTCTGCTTCCATTGTTCCCACTGTATCTCACAGAAGCAAGAAGCAGGTGTTGACCTCTTCCTCTTCCAACAACGCACGCCACATGGCCGACCCACTTCTAGGCCACTTAACATCTTAGTAAGAAACAAACATCATGGGAGAGTCAAAAGAATAATTGTGGCAAATTATGAAAATAATGCACAAACTCATGGCCGACCAAGCAGCCTCTGAGTCCTGCCAACGTGAGGCCCTAGCCATCCTCTCCACACGCATCGACAACCTCATGCCATGATGATATAAGGAATTACTAATCACTCCCGTGAACAGTCCGGGAAAAGCCACGACCAACACTACCATTGATGTTTAGAAGGGTCAACATGGGGGATGCAGCGGAGGAAAAACTGCTCCTCACCACATCAAGTCAAAATTTCCAACATATGATGGTAAGTATGATCCGTTGGTTGGTTCATGCATTGCAAGCAACTTTTTGAAAATCAACTTCTATCACAAAATGGATTGAGTTGGCTTCCATTCATCTTTTGTGAGCGGCCGAACAGTGGTTTGTTAGCTTGGAGATGTAAAAACTGGTCATGACCTGGAAGGATTTCGAGTAATATTGCAACATGAAATTTGGTCCTCGAATATAAAGCAATGACCTGGGTAAACTAATTTATCTTTACAGAAAATAGGTCCAATAGAAGATTTTTTGGTGAAATTTCAACATTGCTAGATGGGGGCTACCTCAATGTTGCCTGAACAGCCGATTGGGTTTTCATTGCGGGCCTACAAGAACGACGACACTTGGATATAGAAATTGAAAATCCTCCCGCTTTGATCTTCACTGAGTTTAGCAAGGATATTCGATCGTCGCCTATAATTAGATCATGCCGAAGAGGGGAGGAAACATCAACAAAATCATAGAGGGAACCAATTGGATGCGCGACAAGTAAGCAATAAGTGAAGAAGAAAACAAGGATCGGTCGGGGTACAACCAACATTCACTAAAAGGTTGTCATGCGTAGATATGGATTCCCGTAGCGCAAAAGGTCTATGTTTCAAGTGCGATGAACTTTTACACCTGGACACCACTGCAAGAAGCTCCTTTGGCTTGAGGTCGAGGAACCAAAGGGAAAAAGCGAATATCTCTGAACTTTATACAACAAGAAATATCTCATCACGCCAATACAAGAATCCAAAATTCATAAAAAAATGAATTGCAAGCATTTTTGGTTCTTATGGATTCCATAAGTACTCACAACTTCATCAAGAAATAACAATGCATCATCTGGGACTACATATATCAAGGTAGGTCAGGAATGCAAGCAGCTGTTGCTAATGGAGAACGAGTACCAAGCCAAAGGATCTGTGAACTCCAAAGTCAAGAATGAAGTGTTCACCACTGAGCCATACTCCATTCCCATGGGAGGATATAAATTCGTCCTAGATCTCAATTGGTTGTGGACATTGGGTCCTAAGTATTTGCATTCCTAATCATGACTTGTTGGTTGGGAAAGGTTTTGCGGCACGGAGTGGCACAAGCTCAACAATCCAAAATACAAATCATTCATGTCCATACAAACCTTCACGATCAAATGGACAAACTGTTGATTGACTATTTAGATCTCTTTGTGCAACCCAAGAGTCTTCCACCTTGTAGGCCCCTGAACCCTCAAATCTGCCTCATTCTGATACCACATGAATTGCGGTATGACCTTACCACTGTATAATTCTCTAGAAGGATGAGATCAAACACCAATGTGATGACATTTTGAAACATGGGATCATTCCTTTGAGTCAATCTTCATCTCTTCACCCATCTTATTGGTAAAGAAACAAGATGGATCATGGTGATTGTTGAGACATAGTCTTGACTCCATCTTATTTAATTGATAACTAATACTGTTGTTATTTGATGTCTGTGCGGGTTTTTGCTGATTGCAAAAGTAACGAGGATGAAAACAACTAAGCACATGTCGAAAATCCAATTAAATGCATAGACTTTAGTCCCAACCAGAATTAACTCAATCAAGCCTCCAATTCACAATCAAGGCCTTGATTAAATACATGGACTCCTATCCTGGACAAATTAATTCAATAATGAGTCTGATACCCTATTGGGACTCTGGTTCATCCCAGGCTTCCAGGAGATGATCGAAATGCAACAATTAGGACAACGATATTGAATCAGGACAATAATTAAATTGCCTCTAGCGATAGCATATCGGGCCTCCAATAGAGCTTGATCTGCATTGATATCCTTCTGGAATGGCATCATGCTATATATTACAAAAGTTGTAAGATCAATCTAAGAAGTCTAAAATTGCGTCAGCCAGCCTTAGCACCTCTGTTAACACTGTGATGATCCAAAGGATTCTTCCTCCTTCAGATCCAACCTTCTTCTACCACCAAAGCTTTCCTAAATTTTTCCTACATGTGAAAGGAGACAGACTTGGTGAAGCGTGTTGTTGTTCCGCAACTGATCACTGAAATTAGGCGGAATACTCAGGCCTTAGGAAGGAGAAAAAGACGAAGAATGACCCCGACCATCATACTAACACAAAGGCGGAGAATTCATAATTCATATGATCATCTATGTGGAGTTCACATGTACGAGTGTTTTTTTATTTCTGAAGTTTTTATTTGTTTTTTATTTCTGAAGTTTTTATTTTTTTGTAACCTGAATCTTTTATTTCCATTTGTTTAATTGTTGTAATTCATTTTAAGTTGTAAGGTGACTAGATTATTTAAATAAGTCTGTCCAAATCAACCTTTGGTTAAAGGGCAACTAGATGGGTGTTTATCTAAGGGACATGTGAACTTGTCCGTTTGAGTGACAATTAGATCATGTGAACTCGTCCTTTGTGTGACAAACTACAGTGGGACCTTTAGGGTTCAACTGGGGAGTCTTGTTTTAGATGATTAGGTAGGTATTACATAGAGATTCAAAATGTTCTCTCTAGGGATCAAAGGTTATAGAGAAATATCTCGGAGCCGCTCCATCATGTCACGATATTGACGTTGTAACCATAAATTCCAAATCTTAGGGGTTTCTACCTTTGCCATTGATGTCCTCCTTGAGTAAGTTGTCCACATCTGTCCGCCACCACCTCCTGCCCTGCAAGATAACCATGCAGCCCACCTCCTCATAGCAGCCTACTTCCACCTAAGACACAAGCGTACCTTCCACCACCCCTCCCTCCACAACAACTTCCCTCCACTGCATGGCGAGCCGCAGTTCACCCCGTCTGCAACCACCTCTCACCAATGCCAGTAATCTTGCACTGCAACTGCTCCCAACTACCAGACCATCCACGACCTCTTGCAACCACCGCACCCCCACTTCATCCAAATCTCCACATAGCTCCATCCACAAGTTCTCTCCCCCTCCTCTACGCGTCCCTACATGTTCCCATTTGCAGACCTCCACCTAACAACAGTCATTCCCTCCCTTGTGCAGGCACACCCTCCACTTGCGCAGCCACCACAACACTCCTCCATCGTGGGTTTCTCACCTCTACTTCCCCACCATATAGCAACCCTCTTATGTCGTTGTCGTCTTCTATAGTTGTCGACCACCATTGGAACTCCACCACTACCTGATGCAGGAAGAGTCTACAGGTGGAGGACGTGTGATACTCTAGCCCCTAGATGGAATGCAAGTGAGCACGTGATGAATGCAATGGACCGAGGACAAACCCTAGAATGAAGATGCAGATGTGAGCAAGCAGACAACACACAACCGATGAATGGGAAGCACACAAAATAAACCATAATGCAAATGCGACACTTCACTCATACAATCACTTCCGACGCACAGTTAATTAAACAATAATGATAAAATTCTCGCAGGCGTCAAAATTGATTATAAATATCACACTATAAGGAAGCAAATAATAATTGCAACTAAATAAGAGTGCACTGAGAATTAAGCCCACATTAATTAAGCCCAATATTACAAGATATAAATTTTCATCTGTATAATGTAATGAATTTAAAATAAATGCAAACTCATCGAGTAATAGGGTTGAGGACGAAAGCGTAGAGATCCGCTGCTTGGGGGATCGATGTCGGCATTCCAGAATGACAATGGTGGTTGTATGGTGGTCGACGGAAGGGGAATATGGTTGTTTGTGGACAGGTGGCGGGGAGGAAGGGCTGATGTGGGCCGGAAAAGGTACGAGGTAGCTCAGTTTGGGCTAGGGTGGCAAGGAAAGGTTGGTGCAACGGCTGGAAGGGGATTTGGAAGATGAATGGTGGCTAGACAGAGGTTCTAGGTGGATGGAAGAAGGAAAACGAGACTGGGAGAGGGTTGTGGAAGTGGAGACGGGTTGCAGGAGGTCGGAGGATGCTGGTAGGGCTTCATGGGGGTCATCGGAGGGAACTTGAGAGGTGGACGACGGATAGAAGGATTCTCATGGACGGGAAAGGTGGCAGTCGGCGTCAAGGATGACGGGGAAGATGGTGGCGAACTCAGACCTGGTCGCTGGAGGTAGGGAGGCGGAGGAAGGGGGAGTCGGCACCCCCTGAGGCAGAATCAGGCAGCTTCGCACCGCGTGGGAGGCTCAACGTCACACTGATCCCACGATCGATCAGTTCTCCTCTCTGAAAATCGTTTCCTCGATGATTTCTTTGGGCGGCTGCTAGCAAAATATAAGGAGGGGGAAGATAAATTACGTTAAATTATCCGATGACGACGATCGTCCGACGGATAATTTAACCTAACTCTCAAAATACAAGTCCAAAAAGTAAAATAGATAAAAAAATATGAAAAATCGAGCCGACCGCAATCACGGTTTCTGATCGCCCATCTGACGATCCAAAAATGTCAAATCCATAAATATTTGAACGGGCGCGTAATCGATCTCCCTGGCTCAGAAACATTCATCTTCGGTTAATGGAGACTACCTGCTTCGGATGTAAACCAGGCAAGACTCTCCGTCGCTCCAAGTAGGAAGCGCCTCCGTAAAGGGTCATCGTGTCGCTAAAGTACCCGAGGGTCCCAATAACCAAGCAAGTCGTTGTAGGGGTAAAGGGTAGGGATACAACGGTGACGGGTAAGGCTGTATTGGAGGTTGGAGATACAGAAGAAGTTGTAGTGATGGTGGAGAATGAAGCTAAAAGGGAAGGTTGAAGGTCCAAAGCAAAGTGGCTCCACATCTAAAATCAAATTCACTACATAGAATACAAGATGAACAACCGTATTCCTAGTAATATCAAGTTCGAAGAAATTTGACTCAAACTCTCTTATGACATTGTAGGGACCTATTCGCCTAACACTCATATTCATAGTTATCCCCAATGGGAACCTCTCAAATATTGTGCAAATCATCACTCAATCACCTTCATTGAACACTTGCCCTCTCATCTGAATACACACAAGTTTTAAAATGTCCATTATTCGAGTGTGTGAACACACAAGTGACAACCTAGGGCATAGGCATTGAGCTATAATGTCATGACATACCAAATGACTCATAAGAGCGTAATTCATCAGTGGAGAATGAAGCTAAAAGGGAAGGTTGAAGGTCCAAAGCTAAGTGACTCCACATCTAAAATCAAATTCACTACATAGAATACAAGATGAACAACCGTATTCCTAGTAATATCAAGTTCGAAGAAATTTGACTCAAACTCTCTTATGACATTGTAGGGACCTATTCGCCTAACACTCATATTCATAGTTATCCCCAATGGGAACCTCTCAAATATTGTGCAAATCATCACTCAATCACCTTCAATGAACACTTGCCCTCTAATCTGAATACACACAAGTTTTAAAATGTCCATTATTCGAGTGTGTGAACACACAAGTGACAACCTAGGGCATAGGCATAAAGCTATAATGTCATGACATACCAAATGACTCCTAAGAGTCGTAATTCATCAGTGGATTCACCAGGCAGTCGATAGAAAAATTCGTCACAAAGGCAATCTTCCAAAGGAATGTCGAAGATAGTGATATAGGATGCAACTCAGGAGGTTCACCTGGCGGTAAGTTCATCGTGGATGCGAAGATCATTTAAAGGGACGTGTGAGATATATACACAAGGATGCAATGTCGGGGTGGGATGAATGTATCCTAAAAGGAAAAACTCGTCAATTGGCTCTCCAGTCGGCTCAACAGGGGGCTTATCAAAGAATTCAGTCGTAAGAAGATGATCTCTCAGATGAGTGTCATCGACAACAGTAGTACCCTCGAAGACAAGAGAGACAACCACTACAAAATCAATACTACGTTCTCGACCCTCACTCGGTATATGACCCGCTACGACAATATGGGGAAGCTTAGATGAACAAGCACGGAAGGCTGAGTCTATGATCGGAGTACTAAATAAGTCAATACAAGGGTAGGGGAAGGGCACATCACTATATGATCATCGAGTTGTTCATACTCATTCTCTTTCGAGGCCATAGGGTATGAGTCAGGCTCAAATGGAAGACAACTCATCAGACAATGTGCCTCACTGGGGTGAGAGAAATCAGTATCAGGTATCACATCTAATGTGTCCAACAAGACAAGAGTAGGCATAGTGATGGCCTCAAGCTGGGGGGAACTCATGGCGGAATGGTCAGGGTGCGAGTCTGCTCGACGAAGTCTAGTGGATCTCAAGACTGCTCATAATGAAGAGCGAGCTGGTATATTTGCATGAGGGACTCTTAAGTAATGATAAGCCAACTCAGAACCTATCTCGGATCGAAGTCCATAACGACATTGAGAAGTGGTCATAGTTGGCTCCTCTTGGATGTCACTCCACACTACTAACTCATCAACATGATCCATATACTCAATGATGGACATGGATTCTTACCGAAGCGTAAATAATTGCTCGAGCAGGTGACTTTAATACGATGCTGACAAATACCTCTGACACGACCTCCGTCTCATCTCTACCCAACTAGTGATGCGGTGAAGACGATCTCGCTCGTGGGTCCAATATGCTCGCGCCTGATCGCCTAATCTAGAAGTCTAAGTTTCACAAATTTAATGTGTCGCTCACCGAATAACTACAAATGATTGAGGTAATATTTCATGTCCACGAGCCAATAACTGAAAGACTCGAGACTCGATGAACCATCAAACGATGGGAGAACAACACAAAACCTACACTTAGATCTCTCTCAAAAAGATGGTCCTCGTAGAAGTCAACCCTAAGATAATCAAGTTGTGTTGAAGGTTCAACATGGTCCGCTCGTGCACTTGGAGAGGGATGACGATACTCATCGTAGTGATCACCTCTAGCATGGTGGAATCACGTCGAGGGGTCAACAAGATCTCTGGAAGTGGTGTGCTATGAACGAGAATAATCACTGTAATAACATGAGGATCTCTCTAAAGTGGCTCTATGGGATCGGGTATAGATAGACTCGGGATCCTTAAATAGAGGAGAGGAATGACAATGATAACTAGCTATGAAGGAACCTATAGATTCAATGATTGTGTATCAAAATAAAGCCCGAACCTGGGAATTTGATACCAATTTGATGCAGGATGTAGACGCGTGATGCCTTAGCCCTAGATTGAATGTGTGAGCACGCGATGAATGCAATGGAATAAGGACAAGCCCTAAAATGAAGATGCAGATGCGAGCAAGAAGACAACACACGGCCGATGAATGAGAAATGCACAACATAAACCCTAATACAATCACTTCAAACACACAATTAATTAAACAATATTGATTTTAAAATTCACGCAGATGTCACAGTTGATTACAAATATCATAATTTAAGGAAGCAAATAATAATTGCAAGGCGAATAAACAATACACGCCTAAATAAAGAAAATTCGGTCAACATTAATTAAGACCCAATGCCCAATATTACAAGAAATATAAAGGTGCATCCGTATAATGTAATGAATTTAAAATAAGAATGAACTCACTGATTAATGGGCCAAGGACGAAGGTGTGGAGGTCCGATGCTTGGGGGATCCACAAAGGTGTTTCAGAATGACAATGACAGTTGCATGGTGTCCAACGGAGGGGGAATGTGGTTGTTTGTGGACGAGTGGAAGGGAGGAAGGGATGAATGGAAAGGGTGTGAGGTGGCTCGGTTTGGGCTAGAGTGGATAGGGAAGGTTGATGCAATGGCTGGAAGGGGCTTGAGAAGATGAATAGTGGTTGGATAGAGGAGGCGACTGGAAGAAGGAAAACGAGACTGGGAGAGGGTTGTGGAGGTGGAGGCGGGCTGCAGGAGATCGGAGGGAGGCGGTAGGGCTTCAGGGGGGGTCACCAGAGGGAACTTGGGGTGAATCGCTCATGGAGGGATTTTCGTGGATGGGAAAGACGGCAGTCGACATCGAGGAGGATGAAGAACATGGTGGCGGGATCAGACCTGGTCAACACCCCCCGGAGGCGGGATCTGACGGCTTCGTACCACGCAGGAGGCTCAGTGTCACACCGATCCCACTATTGAGCAGTTCTCTCTGAAAACAATAAATCCTCGATGCTTTCTTTAGGAGGTTGCTAGCAACATATAAGGGGGGTGGGGAAGATAAATTAGGTTGAATTATCCGATGGACACGGTCACCCGACGGATAATTTAACATAACTCTCAAAATACAAGTCAAAAAAATAAAATATAAAATAGATATAAATATGAAATAATCGAGACGGTCGTAATCACGGTCTCCGATCGTCCATCTGACAATCTACATATGTCAACTCACAAATATTTAAACGGACGCATAATCAATCTCCACCAATACCCTCTGGATTCCCCTAAGCTCATGTGACTCTCTTTCATTTAGTAAATTTATTTTCTCATTGTGCGACTAATTTCATTTGATTAGTGATATTTGTTTGTAGCTCATTTCTCTTATAATCCTATGATTTGCAAGACTTAAATCTCAGGGTATTTAATTTAAGTGCTCTTGCCACACATGAATTTTAATTTGCAAGTCTTCTTGTAAAATTGTTTTCAATTGTGGTTGTATTGGCATGATAGTTCCTTTATCATTTAGAATCTACTTAGAATCTATCATCGAAAGTTGTTTGCGTTTGCATTTCATCATTTTAGTTTTCATTGGTAGTGCCTCCCTATCACATCACTGCTAGATTTTCAGTAGGTTAACAGCGCAATCCCAACCTTATGTTGCGTCATCATAGACATACCAAGAGGCTCGAGATTAGTACAGATGCAATCATATTCCAAAATCATCATAGCATCACATGTAAGCTAGTATTGCCTATTTCAATCTACTTAGCTTGTATCATTACCGTGCTTGGATTGTATAGATTATAAAAAAAAGTTGCAAGATAGCTCATAAATTTAGACGCAAAAGTAATTAAAAAAATATTGTTGTGTGAAGGTTGCATGAAACGGGGACAATCTCAGTACATATTGCCATACCTAAATAACTCAAAACTTAGAAAATGCAAACTAACTTTAAAAAAGAATACTGCTTTGGAAAGGTGCATAAGAAGGGGGCAAATTCAAAACATATTGCCATACCCAAGAATCTCTATCATCCGCTGGAGGAGATCAAACTCTGAGGCTCCAGCAAATAAAGGCAAACCCAAGAATAATTCAGCTACAATACATCCAAATGACCACATATCGACTGCAGCAGTATATCTGATAAAAAGTTAAAGCATAAAAGTAGGAGCCATACAAGAATTGGGACAAGATTCCAATGACCATGTAACTAAATAATCATGCACAGAAAAAACAAGAAACGAATTCATGCATAACCAAAAAAATGCATGCACATTTTTAAAATTTTAACAGAGCATTAAACATGCCTAAGATACAACACAGATTATGAGCTACTTAGTTACACAAATAGTTCATGTCATTTTGCCCAAATAATTGGCACAGAGCCAACACAAATACCACAATTTTGATTAGTTCATGTTGAATGCAATGCTATCTAAGGTTTTAAACCTAAACCACTCTAATCATGTTGAACAACATGCATCCAAAATACCTTTTAAACTAACACTATCTACTCATTTCATTAGTGCAGTTTCTACCTTACATTGTATATCTTAACAACTTGAGTTTATTTTTAATTGACTTAATTTCATTGGGCCACACTCAGTGTTCATTTAACATAATCGTTACTTATTACCCCTCTATGTTTTTCAACACATCTATCACAACATTCTAATTCTTTTGCATTCAACTTAGACCAGTTCTTTTAAATGTCCATCACAAGCATTCATACAACATTACTGACCTAAATAAAATTTTATAAAATTTATCTTTTAAGTCTCTATAAAATGCTTTTATTGTATATTACTTCTGAGACACACCTCCATTTTGGCCACTCAACCTTGGCTGTGGAAGTAATATCCTCATTTATATTGAGATCCAAGATTCTTAAAACTATCATTCATGTGTATCACTTTATCTTCTAATAAAATTGATTGGTAATTGCTAACATCACACCCAGTAAAATTAAATCATAAACTTAATGATTATTCTGCTAACTCTAAGCCTTTATCTTCGAAACAAAGCCCGCAAAGATAATGAACAAATTATTTTAATAGCATTTAGCAAATGCTATATAAACTTCCAAAAGAGGATACGGATAGCCAAGAAGAACTTCAGGGGATCTGTAGTACCGGCTCTACAAGAGATCGATTGAACTTGTCAAGTAATTTGAACACAAAGCATAGAATACAACCAATTCTGAAAATCGATATCCCCACAAACCATGCAACAAGAAGAAAAATAAAAAACCTGGATATACGAGTAAACGGTCCGGCCCTCCAAGCAAGCTGACCCAAAATCAATTATTTTTATATCTGGCCCAGTACTGTCAAGATCAAGATCCTATACTTAACGTTAAACTAATAGAAGAATTCACAAAATTTTCACGCTTCCATATCAAGCAGTTCACCTTGAGGTCATAAGTATATTTTCTGGCTTCAGATCACAATGTATGACGCCAGCATCTTTTACCACCACCAATGCACGCAGGATCTAAAATAATAATAATATAAGAGATTAAGGCATTACTATATCAGATGCAAGAATGTAAAAAACAATAAATGTGAAAAAACAATGCAACATAACCTGTGTTGAGAACCGACGAACAATGTTCAGCGGAAATCCTCTGAATTGGTTTAATTTTATTAGCTCGTACCTGGAAAGGCCAGAATAAAGCAGAAGTGATTGAAAAAATATCACTTCAGAAGGGGGAAAACAGAAATAATTGATAATCAGCAAGCTTACAGGTTTGAGCTAAGCAACTCGAAAGATATACACAGATGACGCTGATAAACAAAATAATCAAGGATACGAACAATGTGATAATGCTCGTCAGAATTAACCTTCTGGTTTAGCTGCAAAATGGGAGGCCCGGTGTTAAACTTCTGTATTAACAAACTTTCCACAATCTGATCCCTTTGCCATACTTCTTACCATTAACAAAATGGAAACCTCAACAAGCGCCTGCTGATAATAAGCAGGCTGGTTCTTAATAATCTTAACAGCAACATAATTATCAGTTTCAGAAACCCAACACTTTGCGACTTGTCCAAATGTACCTTGACCAAGAAGTTCTTTGACAATGTACCTGCATGCCATGCTCCAATAATTTTAAACAGTACATTAGTGGAAGTTCTGTCAATCTTACTTTTGCAAGATTGATAACATGTATAAATTAGCAACAAAAAGTATGTGCTTTCGAAGATATGATTAGATGGGGATCATAGTTCGTGGGCGGGCCGACCTGTATCGGAGCCTGTTCGGATTTACACTCATAAGAAGAAGAATCGTCATATGGATGATCTGATTCTGTAGTCACGTTCAGAGCATCGACGAGAAATTTTCTATGTATTTTCATATTTTTCGGCACCTTATTTATGTACCGTTTTGCTATGGTCCCAATCCCGCTCCGTTATCTGACGTTATTTTATATTTTTATTACTATCGCATCGTTTATAACTCGTTTTATGCAAGTCCTTTTATGTAAGGACAGGTGCGAAACTTATTTACTTTTATGCCCCTATGTAATCTTATTTAAAGGACCCCTTGGGTCATGAGAATGTATCAAAGAAGTATTTTCTAATCTCTTGTCTTGAGTATGAGTTTTTGCCATTTTGGCAGCTCTCTCCTCCCGAGCAAGCCCCGTCTAGGCAGCAACGATTCCAGCTCCACAGTATCCCCTCCGCCTCCGGCCACAACTCTGACGAGCTCATAATAACTTGATATCAGATCTACTCCTTCCTCCTTCACTCCCCCGTCATTCCTTTGGTTCGACTCCGCTGCCTTCATCTTCGCTCGAATCACTAAACCGGCCCCGTCGACCTGTGCCCTCGCCTACGATTGACCCAACAACTCTCGTCGTCAATTACGTCGACCTGCACGCCTTCACCTGCGCTCGATCCAGCAACTCTCGTCGTCGATTGCATCGCCTGCTTCGACAGAGATAGATCATCAATCAACACTCTTCCTTCCCTCATCTTCGATCGCACGAAGGACGCACTCATCTTTCTGCAGAAGAAGCCATACGCCTAAGCGCTGCTCGGTGGCTTCCACGCATGTGCTTCTCCATCAAGCTCCACACAGAACCGCCGCCGATCATTTCTGTCGCAAGCGACCCCTCCTCGTTAGTGCCCTCCATTCTCAACCTCTCCAGGAACTCCAAAGCTAGGCTTTCCCCGCACCTTCTTCCTCGACCAGCTCATCCCGTCTGCATCGAGTAATAACTTGTCACAACTGGCTCCCCTTTGGCCTCGAGCCCCGCCCCGTAGTCGCC
>JAWHQI010000626.1:0-75000 GCA_033032865.1 Dactylorhiza incarnata | reverse complement strand
ACAAAACTCCATTTCTCAGAAACAGCTCTTTTTCAAAACTCCATTTCTGATCAGCAGCTTTTCATCAGCAACAGCCCAACCAAACGGACCCTTATTGGATTTTCAGATAGATCTGCGAATGCCATTCATGTTCAACCATCTGATCATGGACATGCTCCTAGAAATGTTCTTAGTGACAATGAGTTCAATGAGTATCTTCAATATAATGTTGGGCTCCATATCACATGTCCTACCATCACAACATATATGGGTAATTCTACAGTTTGTCTTTCGCACACCACGCTCGTTGGCTCATGGATTTTGAATTCCGGTTCTTCTGATCACCTGGCTGGAAATTCCTCTTTTTTCCAATCTATCACAACTGCACAATAAGCATCACATTACTCATGCCAATGGATCTAAAGCTAAAGCCGCGGGTATTGGAAATGCGGCTCCGCTTTCTTCAATACCCTTACGTTCTATTCTCTTCATCCTTGGATGTCCTTTTAACCTTGTCTTTGTTAGTCAACTTACTCGCAACCTCAAATGTTCTATAACATTCACTGATACTTTTTTATACAGGACTGGAGTACGGAAAGATGATTAGAGCAGGAACTGAATTGTAAGGACTCTACTACTTCCAACAACATCATGTTGCTTGCAGCATTTTTTATTCTCCTGCTATTCTAATAGTCATCTTGGTCATCCTAGTATAAATAAATTGAAGAGAATGATTCTTCATCTCTCTCAATTGAAGTCTTTAGATTGTGAGTCATGTCAACTTGGTAAACATACTCGGGCTTCCTTTCCCAGAGGTGTTGTGTTGAGTCTCCTTTTGATTTGGTCCACTCTGATATTTGGGGACCTAGTTGTGTCGATTCTCTTTTGGGATATATGTATTTTATTATCTTTGTTGATGATTTTTTCAGATGCACTTGGATTTACATAATGAAATATCGTTATGAAATATTTGCCATTTTTCAAAATTACTTTCATGAAATACCAAATCAATTTAACAAATCCATTCGCATCTTTCGTAGTGATAATGCCAGAGAATATTTTTCATCACACATTCACTCGATTTCTGGCATCACATGGCATTATTCATCAATCCACATACCCACATACAGTTATGCCCCCGCAGGCGTTATGATTCGTGGGGCATAAATACTCTCGGCGACCAAAGGAGCACGCGCACGACAACGGGGCTGAACCATCCGGTTCAGCCCCCACTCATTAAAAGGGCCGAAGGGGGTTGAACCAACCCGGTTCATCCCCAAGTGAGGGGGCCGGCCGGCCCCCTCCCTCCCCGGGTATTAATAGGCTCGGGGATCGTCCTTGGCGGGTATCAAAGACTATCTTCAAGTATTATCTTCTTCTTCCCCCTAACCCTAATTTCTCCTCTTCTCCTTAGCCTCCCCCTCCAGATCTCTCCTTCTTCCCTAGCAAGTTCATAACATTTGGTATCAGAGCCTCCTTCATGCGACCATGGTGACGCACTCCGAGACCGAGAACGCTCGCTTGGCTTCCACCGAGGAGAACTGCATGGGATTGGCGGACACGGTGGCGGCGATCGAAGAACAACTCAAATCCTCCACAAAAAATCTGGAAGAATGTTGGGATGCCCGCCTAGAGGAGATCAAATCCCTCCTCACACAAGGCCTAAGAGGGAAACAAATCAGCAACGAGGGATCAGACGGAGAGCCTTCTCACGCACAGCTGCAGCCGGCCGTTTACGGAGCCGCTCGTGCTCCTGTGCACGGATTGACGGGCGAGGGGTCCAGAGGACCCGAAAATCCGCCACGCTGGCTCGCAGAGACGTCAGAAGGGGTGTCCGGGGTTGCCCTGACATCAGGCGGGGGCTGGGGGACCGACGGAAACCGCCCGACCATGAACAAGTCGGCGGATCACGCGATCGGGGCGAGCGGCCCAGCGGTCAGTCCGACCGTCCATCCCGTCTACGGGGGCGCCTATTCGACTGCCTGGAGACCTCCCTAGCACGTCGCGTCGTACCCTCGACCGTATGGGGTTCCGGGAGCGCCGATTGGGGGTGTTGCCGGGATTTTGCCACTACCAAGGACTTACGGACCTCCTATGGGGTTCGGAAATGGACATCAGGTCCACGAGCTCCCTCCACCGATCCCACAGCAGGGAGGGGGGCAGCACATGGGAGAAGACCGGGGTGGCAACCTTTATCCCGGCATTCAGGGGCCTCCTCACGGGTCGATGGACCAGAGTCGACCATATGCACCTGGACAGGAGGCAGGAGATTACAGACGTGCCTACATGCAACCAAAAAGGACCCGGATGAATTTTCCGAGGTTCAGAGGGGACGGGGACGCGTTGGAATGGGTGCAAAAGGCCGAATTATTCTTCAACTATCAGGAGATTCCCGAGGAACAGTGGGTGCAGTTGGCGGCCTTCCATCTGGAAGACGACGCCTATCAGTGGATCAAATGGTTCCAACGTGGCAGAGATTACGCCCCATGGACGGAGTTCGTGGAAGCCTTCTCTGCACGTTTCGAACCACTGGAGTATGAAGACGTCGAGGCAACGCTGCGGAAGCTTCGACAGAGGGGAACGGTGACGGAGTACCGTACTGAGTTCGAACAGCTGGCCAATCGGGTCAATTGGGAAGAAAGGACACTCCTGAGCTGTTTTGTTTCTGGTCTGAAGGACTTCCTGCGGGATGAGGTGCATGTGTATATGCCCCGTAGCTTGAGTCACGCCATCAGCCTAGCCCGGATCCAGGAAGAACGCTTCAACCGTCAGAGAAACCGGACCATGGCGAAAGCACCGACGGTCCCAGTGGCGGGGTGAAGGGACCCACCACCGGCAGTTAAACCAACGGTGACGCGGCTTACCTGGCCTGAGCTGCAGGCAAGGAAGGAGAAGGGGCTGTGTTTCAATTGTGATGAGAAGTTCGCCCCGGGACATCGATGCCAGAAGGTTCGGGTTTTCATGCTGAGAGAGGAGGACGACGAGGAGGGTCCTGTCAGCCTTGAGGAGGAGGACGGGTTGGACTTGAGGAGTTTGGGGTCTCCATACAGGCCATGGAGGGGTGCACGACGCCTCTTACTTTGCGCATCACGGGGAGGATTGGCCAGGAGCGGGTGACCATTCTGATCGATAGTGGGAGCACCCACAACTTCATCAACCCCGCGGCGGCACTGAAGGCGGGGCATAAAGTTGACAGGGGGCCGCTTTTCAGGTTATGGTGGCCGATGGCAGCAAGTTGAAGTGTGAAGGGGTGCTGAAGGGAGTCGAGTTGCGGATGCAGGGGTACGTGTGCCACACCGACGTCTACCTCCTGCCGATTAGAGGATCCAATATGGTCCTTCGGGTGCAGTGGCTCCGCCAGTTGAGGCGGGTGACCACAGATTGGGATCGGATGACACTCGAGTTTACTCAGCAGGGGACGGACCATTGCTTGCACAGCATACGGTCATCCCCACTTAAAGAAATCTCTCTCCGGAGCCTACAGAGATTGGGGGAGCATGGCAGCACGATGGCCATGGTACTAGGAGTGGCGGCTTGCAGGCCCAGCACCCCTGAGGAACCCGAGCAGATACAGGTCTTATTGACGCAGTTCGAGGATGTTTTCCAGGAGCCGCGCACTCTTCCTCCCTCTAGGTTTCGTGACCACCAGATCCAGTTGAAAGCGGGGGCGGATCCTACCAACATCCTACCCTATCGATATCCTCATATTCAGAAAGCAGAGATAGAATGCAGCGTACGCGAGATGCTAGCCACCGACGTTATACGACCCAGCACCAGTGCTTTCTCTTCACTGATCATACTGGTGAAGAAAAAGGATGGCTCATGGAGATTCTGCGTCGACTACCGGGGGCTGAACAACTCCACCATCAAGGACAAATTTCCCATCCCGATGATTGAAGAATTATTAGATGAACTGCATGGAGCGAGCCTTTTCACCAAACTGGATCTCCGATCTGGTTACCATCAGATTCGGATGAAGGAAGAGGATATTCACAAGACGGCGTTCCGCACCCATGACGGACATTACGAGTTCTTGGTGATGCCGTTCGGGCTGGCAAACCCCCATCTACCTTTCAGGCGGTGATGAACGAGATTTTCCGGTCACTTCTACGCCGCTATGTGCTGGTCTTCTTTGATGACATATTGATATACAGCAAGAGCTGGAGAGACCATCTGGAGCATGTCCAACACGTACTCTGTTAGGGCAAGACTACTAGAGAGAAGAAGATCTAGAGAAAGAGAGGGAAGATTAGGGTTAGGGTTGAAAGAGGGAGAAGAACTAACCAGAATAATACTCTTCATAACCTCAAAAGGGGGGCTGCCCGGGTATATAAATACCCGGGCAAGGAGGGGGCCGGCCGGACCCTCCAAGGAGGGCTGAACCCGCCTGGTTCAGCCCTCGGCCGGCCGGTTCACTGCGTGGGGGCTGAACCGGAAGGTTCAGCCCCGTTGTTTAGCGCGCCTTTGCTCCTCCGTACGTAATGACGCCCCGTAAAGCGTAGCGGGGGCGTAACATTCCCCTCCCCATCAAGAACCAACTTGTCCCCAAGGTGGTAGTCGGGGTAGAGCTCCTTGAAGTCGAAGAAGTCCACCCATGAATTGTGTGCCGACGACATGTTCTTCCATTTGACCAAAAGCTCGGGCCGGTATTCCGTGCCCCGCGTCTTCCACTTGAGCATCAAAATATCTTCAGGAAGCGGCCGCAGCTCACCCGCCGAAGTGACCTCAGGTAACAAAGTGCTCGGTTGGACATGCGGCCCTACCTTCCGCTTGAGCAAAGAGACATGGAATGTAGGATGGATGCGCGAACCCTCCGGTAATGCCAGGGTGTAAGCTACCGGTCCCACCCTGCTGATAATCTGAAAGGGACCGTAGTAGCGCGGGGACAGTTTCTGGTTGCCGCGACGAGCAACCGACAACTGCCGGTACGGCTGGAGCTTGAGGAACACCTCGTCACCAACAGCGAACTCCCGCTCAGTGCGGTGCTTGTCCGTTTGGGCCTTCATGCGATCCTGGGCTAGTCGGAGGTTCTCCCGAAGTGTGACCAATATGCGATCCCGGTCCAGCAGAGCGCGATCTACCGCTGGAAGAGCGGTGCTCCCGGGCTCATAGCTGCCCAAGGTAGGAGGAGGTCGTCCGTAGACCACCTCAAATGGTGTCATCCTGCTGGCGGAGTGGTATGCCATGTTGTAACAGTATTCAGCCCAATGCAACCAGTTCGGCCAGCTGCGCGGCTCATCCATCACAAAGCAATGCAGATAAGTCTCGACCCCACGATTAAGCACCTCCGTCTGACCATCCGACTGCGGGTGGTTAGCCGTGCTGAAGTGTAAGCGAGTGCCCTGCAGCCGGAACAGCTCCTTCCAGAACCCACTGACGAAGGTAGGGTCCCGATCAGAAATAATGGCGCGGGGGAGGCCATGCAGGCGAACGATCTCTCGAGCAAAGAGTGCGGCCGCAGACTCCCCGGTGTACGGATGGCTGAGCGCCAGAAAATGGTCATACTTGGACAGCTTGTCCACCACCACTAGAATGACCGACTTCCCTTTAGACTTCGGCAGTCCATCAATGAAGTCCATGGATACCGTGTCCCAAATCTGCTGCGGAATCTCCAACGGTACAAGCAGCCCCGCCGGAGAAGAGGTCTCATATTTCTGCCGCTGGCAGATCTCACAGTGGCGAACGAACTGCTGAATGTCCCGTCGCATGCCTGCCCAAAAAACGTTTGCTCGCGCCCGCTGAAGGGTCCGGAGCACCCCCGCATGCCCTCCTGTAGGCGAAGAGTGGAACTCATGCATCAACACAGTCTTCCAGGCTGAATCGGCGGGCACGACCACCCGGCCCCGATAGTAAAGCCGACCATTGCACAAGTGA
This sequence comes from Dactylorhiza incarnata, assembly GCA_033032865.1. Classification (NCBI taxonomy): domain Eukaryota; kingdom Viridiplantae; phylum Streptophyta; class Magnoliopsida; order Asparagales; family Orchidaceae; genus Dactylorhiza; species Dactylorhiza incarnata. The sequence continues at coordinate 69,147 of JAWHQI010000626.1, read as the reverse complement.
TAGCCAGCTGCGACGGTCTCTCCCCGATGTAAAGCCTCCACCAACGGACGCAGCGTGTCCGATCGCCGGACCTCTTCCTGAATATCCTCCACTGAATCGACCAACGGCCCCGAAATATGAGCGAGAGCAGCCTCTAGAAGACGAGAGAGGGCATCAGCGACCACATTCTCTTTGCCGCGGAGATACACAATCTCGTAGTCGTAACCGAGAAGCTTAGTCACCCACTTCTGCTGTAGCGGCGAGGAGACCCGTTGGTCTAGGAAATGCTTCAAGCTCTGGTGATCCGTCCGGATCTTAAAGTGGCGGCCCAACAGATATGGCCGCCAAACAACCACTGCACGAATAATCGCCAACATCTCCTTCTCGTAGGCCGAGAGCCCTAAAGTACGAGGGGCTAAGGCCTTGCTGTAAAAGGCTATCGTCGCCCTGCCTGCATCAACACGGCCCCAATGCCGACACCTGAGGCATCCGTCTCCAGAACGAACTCCTGTGTGAAATCCGGTAATGCTAGGACTGGCGTGGTGGTCATGGCCCGCTTGAGGGATTGAAATGCCTCCTCCGCCTCCTCACTCCAGGAAAAGGAGTCCTTCTGCAGCAGCTGGGTCAGGGGCCGAGCTATCTTGCCATAGTCCTGCACAAACCGCCGGTAATACCCTGTGAGCCCCAAAAAGCCCCGCAAGGCGCGGACTGCAACCGGCCGCGGCCAAGTCTGCATACTCTGAATCTTCCGTGGGTCGGCCCTGACGCCCTGACCGGAAACCAAGTGGCCCAAATACTCCACCTCTTCCTGACCGAAGGAGCACTTGGAACGGTTGGCATAAAGGTGGTGCTGACGTAGTCTGGCAAGGACCTGCTCCACGTGGCCCACGTGGTCTTCCCAAGTCGCGCTGTAGATGAGTATATCATCGAAGAAGACCAACACAAATGCCCGCAGGAAATCTCTGAATATCTCGTTCATGTTGGCCTGGAATGTAGAGGGCCCTCCGGTCAGCCCATTGGCCATAACCAAGAACTCGTAGTGTCCATCATGAGTCCGGAAAGCCGTCTTGTGGATGTCCTCCTGTGCCATCAAGATCTGGTAATAGTCGGAGCGAAGATCCAGCTTGGTGAACCGCTGGGCCCCATGCAACTCATCCAACAACTCTTCGATATGGGGAATCGGGAAGTTATCCTTGACCGTAGCGCCGTTCAAGGCATGGTAGTCCACACAGAATCGCCAGGACCCGTCCTTTTTGACCAGAATAATGGGAGCCGAGAACGAACTCGTACTAGGCCGAATGATGCCGGCCTCCAGCATCTCGCGGACACCGCGCTCAATTTCCTCCTTCTGGATGTGCGGGTAACGGTAAGGGCGAACATTCGTCGGCTCAGCACCCGCCTTGAGCGGAATACGATGATCTCGGAACCTCGCCGGAGGTAAAGTGCGCGGCTCCTGAAAAACATCAGCATAATCGGTAAGTAGTAACTGTAACTGGACTGGTACCTCCGCAGGTGTGGAATCACCAGTCTGGACCTCCCGAAGAATAGCCATCAGCTGTCCGTCTCCGCTCAGCCGCTGCATGCTGCGGAGAGAAACCTCCTTCACAGGAGATGACGTGATGCCCTTCAAGCAAAACTGCTTCTCCCCGTGCACGAACTGCATGGTCATATACTCCTAGTCGAAGGTCACCCGCTGTAACTGGCGCAACCACTGAACCCCCAGCACCATGTCTGAGCCCCGGATTGGCAACAAGTAGACGTCAGTACGGCCCACATAGCCGTGTATCCGCAGCTCCACTCCCTTCAGTACCCCTTCGCACTGCAGCTTGCTGCCATCCGCCACCATCACGTGAAAAGCAGCCCCCCTGTCCACCTCATGTCCCACCCGTCGTGCCACATCGGGATGTATGAAGTTGTGGGTGCTCCCACTGTCCACCAAAATCGTAACCTTCTCTTGGGCGATCCGGCCCGCCAGCCGTAAAGCAAGCGGGGGAGCACAACCCTCAAGAGCATGTAGGAAGACGCCGAACTCCTCCGACTCCTCCAAGTCCACCTCCAACTCCTCATCTGGAGTCGGCTCCTCGTCTGCGTCCTGCTGCAACATGAAAACTTGTATCTTCTGGCATTTATGGCCCGGCACAAACTTCTCATCGCAATTAAAACACAGCCCTTTCTCCTTCCGAGCCGCCAATTCACTCCACGATAACCGAGTCACGGTCGGTTTGTTACCCGCGGGTTGCTCCCGTCGTGCTGCTGTGGCGGGAGCCGCAGACGGCCTACTCGTGGTACGGGCTCGCTGTCTGTTGAACCGCTCCTCCTGAATGCGCGTCAAAGTAATGGCGTGGTTCAACGAACGAGGCATGAGAGCCTGCACCTCGTCACGAATGTACTCCTTGAGCCCTGATATGAAACAGCTGTAGAGAGTCCTCTCCGACCACTGAACCCGGTTCGCCAACTTCTCGAACTCGGAGCGGTACTCCATCACTGACCCCTTCTGACGGAGCTTCTGAAGAAGGGCCTCGAAGTTCTCGTACTCCAGTGGCCCAAATCTGGCCGTAAAGCCATCCACAAACTCTCCCCACGGCACGTACTCCCGTCCCCGCAGGACCCACTGCGTCCACTGGTAAGCGTCGTCCTTCAAGTGGAAGGACGCCAACTGCACCCACTGCCCTTCAGGCACTTCCTGATACTGAAAGAAGAGTTCTGCCTTCTGAATCCATTCCAATGCGTCGCCGCCCTCGAAGTCCGAAAAGTACATGCGAGTTAATCCGGGAGTCAAGCGTTGGGCCCCATGACCCCCTTCCCGTCTTGCGGGCTCACCTTGCTCGAATCCGTCGTAGCCTTGATGCTGACTGTTTCCCCAAGGAGGGGGTTGTTGTTGTCCGGCCCACGCTTGGCCAAATCCAGCCATGCCCGGCGGCCCAAATCCACGGGGAGGAGGGAGAAGCCCTCCCCCTTGGTATCCCGCAGGATCTGGAGGTCGCCGGAGCCCAGCCGGCTCCTCCCAGCCTCGACGAAGCCCCACTGGCTCCGGCCAGCCCTGTCGGCGCTGTCCCTGGCCCGCTCCGAGATCGGCGAAGCCCCCCTGCAGATCCTGGCGGAATCGGCCCCGCCAGTCCTCCGTATGCCGCTGCCGAGCCCGCTGCTGCTCCATACGCGGCCGTACTAGGGCCTCCAGACCCTTGCCATCCCGTGCCAGGCGGAATCCAGCCCGTGCCAGGCGGAATACCGCTCGCCCGCACGCATTCGTCATCCGACAGACGGATGCCACCGACGCCGTCCGCAAGCCGCGCGCCAGTTGCCGCCAAATCGGCCCCCGATCCGGCCGAATCTTCACCTGTGGCCTTCCCTTTCAACAAAGCCTTAAACTCTTCCATACGAGCGTCGATCCTTCCTTCCATGGCTGTCATAGAGTCGGTGAGGCCAACCATGTTCTCCTCTAGGGCTTCAATCCGTGAGGACTCTTCTTGAGTGCGAGTGGTCACCATGTCCGAGAGAATGAACGGCTTTGATACCAAATGTTAGGGCAAGACTACTAGAGAGAAGAAGATCTAGAGAAAGAGAGGGAAGATTAGGGTTAGGGTTGAAAGAGGGAGAAGAACTAACCAGAATAATACTCTTCATAACCCCAAAAGGGGGGCTGCCCGGGTATATAAATACCCGGGCAAGGAGGGGGCCGGCCGGCCCCTCCAAGGAGGGCTGAACCCGCCTGGTTCAGCCCTCGGCCGGCCGGTTCACTGCGTGGGGGCTGAACCGGAAGGTTCAGCCCCGTTGTTTAGCGCGTCTTTGCTCCTCCGTACGTAATGACGCCCCGTAAAGCGTAGCGGGGGCGTAACATACTCAATATACTGCGGGAGCACCAACTTTATGCCAAGCGGTCCAAGTGCTCGTTCGGGCAAGCAAAGGTCGAGTATTTGGGCCACCTGGTGTCTGCTCAAGGGGTCTAGGCCGACCCAAAGAAGATTGCTAGCATGGTAACGTGGCCTCAACCCACGACGATCCGGGCCTTACGAGGCTTCCTCGGGCTGACGGGGTATTACCGTCGTTTCGTGAAGGATTACGGGAAGATCGCACGACCCATCACTCAGTTATTGCAGAAGGATGCTTTTCAGTGGCACACAGAGGCGGAGGATGCTTTCCAGGCCTTGAAAAAGGCCATGACCACTACTCCGGTGTTGGCACTTCGAGATTTCTCCAAGGATTTCGTCGTGGAGACAGATGCTTCAGGGGTAGGGATTGGAGCGGTTCTGATGCAGGAGGGCCAACCGTTGGCCTATTTCAGCAAGGCTTTGGCACCTAGGACGCTGGGGCTTTCCACGTACGAAAAGGAGATGTTGGCCATACTCCACGAGGTCGCCCTTTGGCGGCCTTACCTTCTGGGGCGCCATTTCCAGATCCGCACGGACCATCAGAGCTTAAAACATTTCCTCGAACAGAGGTTGGCATCCCCACTGCAGCAGAAGTGGTTGACAAAATTCCTGGGATACGATAACGAGATCGCCTACAAACAAGGGAAGGACAATGTGGTGGCCGACGCGCTATCACGCATTGTTCCATGTTTCGCGACCGGTGATCGAGTCATTAGATGAGATTCAGGCAGAGGTACACCGGGACCCAGAGCTCCGAGCCATTGTGGAGGCGCTTCAGCAGGGAAATACTACGGAGGCCGACAACCACCTACAGGGAGAGAGGCTCTATTACCAGGGTCGGCTAGTCATTCCCGCCACGTCGGCGTGGCATACTATCATGATGTAGGAGTTTCACGCGTCCCCGACAGGCGGCCATGCCGGAATTCTCCAGACACTTCAGCAGGTCCGGGCTAATTTATTTTGGAAGGGCATGCGACGAGATGTCCAACAGTTTGTGCGGGAGTGCGAGGTTTGCCAGTGACAGAAGTACGAGACAACATCAACCACGGGACTGCTTACCCCGCTAGAGATTCCACACCAGATTTGGGAGACTGTCTCCATGGACTTCATCGACGGCCTGCCCAAGTCTCAGGGTAAGTCCGTCATCCTTGTGGTGGTTGACAAACTCTCCAAGTACGGGCATTTCCTGGCTTTGATCCATCCTTACACGGGGGAGACAGTTGCTGAGTTGTTTGCCAGGGAGATCGTGCGGCTCCACGGAATTCCCCGCACCATCATATCCGACAGAGATCCAGTGTTTGTGAGCAAATTCTGGAAGGAGCTTTTTCGGCTACAGGGCACCACACTGCGTATGAGCACGGCCAACCACCCCCAAACCGACGGGCAGACGGAAGTTCTCAACAGGGGGGTTGAGACCTACTTACGGTGCTTCGTGATGGATGAACCGCGCACGTGGACCCGTTGGTTACATTGGGCGGAGTACAGATACAACACGTCCTTCCATACGGCCAGCAAGCTCACTCCTTTTGAGGTGGTGTACGGCAGACCAAGCCCCACGTTGCGTTCTTATGAGCCAGACAACACCGCTCTTCCGGTCGTCGAGCGGACGCTACTGGATCGGGATCGGACCTTATCGCTACTTCGGGACAACTTACGGCAGCACAGGAGCGCATGAAGGTCCAGGCAGACCTAAGTTATTAAAGGCGCAAGGCGCACCGAGGCGCAAAGGGGCCCTGGAGCCTAGGCGCAGGCGCGCGCCTGAGGCACGTGAGGCGCAAAAATGGGGAAAAAATAATATCAGATAATTGGGCGCCCAATTCATGAAAAATCAACGAATGGGGCGCTCAATTAGCTGAAAATCAGCGAATGGAGCGCCCAATTAGCTGAAAATCAGCGAATGGGGCGCCCAATTCGCTGAATTTCTGCGAATGGGGCGCCCAATTCGCAGAATTTCTGCGAATGGGCGCCCAATTCGCTGAATTTCTGCGAATTGGGCCCCCAAATCGCTTCTGAATTTCAGCGAATTGGGCCCTCAATTCGCTGAATTTCTGCGAATTGGGCGCCCAATTCGCTGAAATTCAGCATTTGGGCGCCTAGGTGCGCCTTGGGCGCGCCTTGGGTGCGCCTCGGGTGCGCCTTGGCGTGCCTAGGCGCGCCTCAGGCACATCGCCCACCTAAGCCTTGCTGGGGTGCAGCGGGGTGCGCCCGGTGCCTCAGGCGCGCCTAGGCGCGCGCCTTGATAACTTAGAGGCAGACAGACACGCATTGGGCGGGAATTTGCGGTGGGCGACGAGGTCTTCCTCAAGCTCCAACCGTATCGACAGTTATCAGTCTCTCGGCGGGCCAATCAGAAGCTGGCACCAAGGTTCTACGTGTCGTTCCGCATTCTACGTCGCGTGGGTCCAGTGGCCTACACTATGGCACTACCAAAGGGCTCTCGCATTCACCTGACATTTCATGTGTTCGTGCTAAAAAGGAAGATCGGGGATTCAGTTCAGGTCAGTCCTATCCTCCCAGAGGCAACCAGTAGCGGTGAATTGCGGCCTTCACCGGAGGCCATCCTGTTGACCAAGTGGAAAAAACGGGGCACGGAGTACCGGCCAGAGGTGCTCGTCAAATGGCAGCATATGGCGAGAGAGATCTAGAGTGTAGGTTTCGCATCGTTGTCCCACCTTTTGACGGCTTAACGAGTCCCAAGTCTTTCAGTTATTGGCTCGTGGACATGGAATATTATCTTTTGATTATTTCAAATTATTCGATGAGCGTCGCATACAAATTGTGAAACTTACGCTTATAGATCCGGCAATAACATATTGGTCTAGCATTAGGAGGACCCGTGAGCGAGATCGTCTTCACCGCATCACTAATTGTGTGGAGTTAGCATAGGTTGTGTCAGAGGTATTTGCCTGCGTCGTATCAAAGTCGCTTGCTCGATCAGTTATTTACCCTTCGACAAGGATCTCTATCCGTCTCTGAGTACAAGGATCGTTTTGATGAGCTAGTAGTGAGGAGTGACATCCGAGAGGAGCCAGCTATGACCACTTCCCGATTTCGGTCTGGACTTCGATTTGACATATGCACTGAATTGGATTATCACCACTCAGAGTCCCTTGAGCAAACATATCAGCTCACCCTTCATCATGAACAGTCCGTGAGATTCGCTAGAATTGGCCAAGTGGATTACACCTTGACCACCCCAATACGAGTCCCTCCCGTACTGAGGTCACCACTTTGCCAACCCTTGTCCTGTCCGACTCGATAGAAATGACATCTAATACGGATTTCTCTCACCCCAGTGAGGTATGTAGTCCGATGAGTGATCTGTCATTTGTTTCTGACTCATTTTTTGTGACCCCGAATGAGAGTGAGTCTGAGCGACCTATTGATCCTGTAGTGATGTGTCCATCACCTACCCCGCTTCTTCCACCCCGCCCAGGGTTAGTTAGTGCCCCTACCATAGACCCATTTATTGACAACTTACCTATGTACCCATTCTTGAAAGTAGGTCTTTTTCACTCTTCCCTCGTCGTCCCGAATTTCATCATGGTCGTGATTCGAGACCTTAGGGTTGCCCTCATAGTTACTACAACACTCATTTATGGGGATACTACTCCGTACGATAAGACTTATCTGGAGGAACATGATCCTAGTGAGGGATTTATTGACGAGCCTCCTGAAAAACCTCCTGATGAGCCACCGTTTCCTTGTGAGGTTGAGATTCGTACGAGATACTCATTTGCGAGTACTATTTCATTGGCACCCCTTCACACCACGCCACTAAAATTTTCCATGAGGATGAGCCTAGCACTTAGCATAAAGTACGTAGAGTTTTCCTCGCATACTCTTGAGTCTATTCTCGATGTCTCGAGAGCCTACCCTATGGACATTCCATCTGTCGACCCACCAGATAAGATTTTTCTTTGTGAAGACATTTGCCACATTTTGGTGTCGCATTTCATTGTTGATACCACTACTATTCACTTGCGTCGCACTCACGACGAATTTTCATAGATACCTCCCGGTGAGCCCCCTGACGCGTCATATTCCCTGAGAGACATTTGACATGTTATGAACTTGTATTTTACTGCTGATATCTCATGCTATCATTTTGGTATTCATTACAAACTCGAGCATTTCTACATTTCACCGAAAGAGCCTGCTGATAGGCCGCCCCACTTTAGAGATATCAAGGTCATCGTCAGACTTTCCCCTAATGAGTGTGTCGTGTCTGTCGTGCATCATTTACATCATTTGAATCATTTGCACGAGTCTGTGAAGTCATCATTTGCATGTGTTAGATGAGTCGGTCCGACGGAGAATCAATACTGGTAATGAATCTTATAAATCGCATGCAAATGGTCACTGACAAGAGCAGGTATTTCATGAAGGCGAGCAGGTGATAGTGAAAATTGTAAAGAAAATAGGGTGTGCCGAGATGAGAAATTCGAAAGAAAAACAAAACACAGAAAAAATCACAGAAGACACACAGATGTACAGAGGTTCACCCCAATCCGGGCTACGTCCCCTCTCCCCTTCCTCATGCTCTGTGTTCTATTCACCAAGACGGATTACAGCTTACAAGGTTACAAGGATCAAAACCGATCCTACCTCACTTAACCCTCTTCAGACAAGAACAGAGAACCGCCGCCAAGAAAGCACTGTTCCGCTCCTTTCTTGCTTAACGACCTTAACCCTAAACCAGGGTTATGCACCCTTTAAATAGGGCGCCAAACCGGGCTCAGACCAAACATCCGCTGAGATGGTTCAATAACATCCGCTGAGACGGAACCTGCTGAGACGGCATGTACACCAGGCGTCGAGCGTCGAACGCAGGCGTCGAGCGTCGAGCGCAGACTTCTCCCGTTCGACGAGCCGCTGAGACGGAGTAATCAAGGACCCGTTCGTCGAACGCAGGCGGAGTTCGACGAACTCTTCTCCGTTCGTCGAACGTCGTTCGACGAACACTGAGCAGAAGTGTTCCCCAACTCCAACATTCTCCCACTTGGTGAACATCTTCCTCCGACGAGAGCTGCTCCTCCAACCTTCCTCTTCAACCCAACGGCCGTTGCACACCATTGAAATTTGGCAACAGGAACCGCCTTGGTAAGAAAATCAGAGTTGTTCTCCATCGTGTCCACCTTCTCCAGTTGAACTACCTTCTTCTCCACCCTCTCCCGGATGAAATGATACTGGATGTCAATGTGTTTGGTTCGTGCGTGGAAGGCTGGATTCTTGGCTAGCTATATAGCCCCTTGGCTGTCACACCACAGCTTCACTGGCCCCTGTTCAAACCCGAGCTCCAAACATAGCCTCCGCAGCCATATGGCCTCCTTGCTCGCATGAGTAAGAGCCATGTACTCTGCCTCCGTCGACGAGAGTGCCACCACGCATTGCCTACGACTCATCCAACTGATTGCACCTCCAAACAGTGTGAACACGTACCCACTGGTGGATCTCCTGCTATCCAGATCACCTCCCCAATCCGAGTCCACGTGCCCAACCACGTCCAGGACTCCTCCTTCACCAGCCCCTTCAAAACATAGGGAGTAATTCGAAGTTCCTCGGAGATACCTGAACACACGCTTCACAGCGTTCCAGTGCTCCTTTCCTGGTGTAGCCATATACCGGCTCAACACTCTCACTGCTTGAGCAATGTCAGGGCGAGTGCAGACCATGGCGTACATCAAGCTTCCCACAGCACTAGCATAAGGGACCTTCGCCATGTCCTCGACTTCATCTTGTGTCTTCGGGCTCAACTCTGCAGATAACTTGCACCCAACTGGCATTGGTGCTCCCACTGGCTTGCAGTCCGTCATATTGAACTTCTTCAACATCTCCTCGACGTACCTCTGCTGCCCCAACCAAAGCTTCTTCTTGCTTCGATCCCTGGAAATCTGCATTCCCAAGATGACACTTACTGGCCCCAAATCCTTCATCTCGAATTTAGCTGAGAGCAGCTTCTTCACTTGTTGGATCATTCTGACACTATTGCCCACCAGTAGCATATCATCTACATAAAGTGTCAGGAAGATGAACTGCTCTCCCTTTCTCTGGATGTACACACAGTGGTCCGAATTCGATCTTTCAAAACCTAACTCCAGCATGTAGGTGTCGAATTTCTGGTACCACATCCTCGGAGATTGTTTTAGTCCATACAGGGACTTCTTCAGCCTGCAAACCTGGTCCTCCTTGCCCTTGGCTTCGAATCCTTCCGGCTGCTTCATGTATATCTCCTCCTCCAGATCACCGTGAAGAAACGTCGTCTTCACATCCATCTGCTCGATCTCTAAATCATGCGCTGCCGCAATAGAGAGTACCAGTCTGATCGACGTCATCTTGGCTACCGGTGAGAAGATCTCATCATAATCAACACCTTCGACCTGGGAGAACCCCTTTGCAACCAACCTTGCCTTGTATTTCTCCACAGTGCCATCACCATTTACCTTTTGCTTGAAAACTCATTTGCTTCCAATGGCCTTCCTCCCATTTGGAAGCTTACACAGACGCCAAGTCTGATTCTTCCTCAGAGACTCCATTTCATCCACCATGGCTAGCTCCCACTGATTTGAATCAGCCCTTGATCTAGCATCACTGGCAGAGGTTGGATCTTCACCAAGCATACTCAGGCAACATTGTGCAGCCACTGCACATTGGGGGTATCTCACTGGTGCCCATCTTTCCCTTGTCGATCTCCTCAGAAGTGGAATTTCCTCAGCTTCATCTTCTGACTCATCATCACTTCTCACCACCTCCAAATCATCTGATTCAGAATCAGATTCAGCCCCAACAATGGTAGCTCCTTTCTCAAAACTTCCTTCCACCACCACTGTCTCTTTCTCTGCTTCTTTAGCCTTCTCAGCTTGTGTGACTGCCTGTGGACTGGTTTCATGAAACACCACATCCTTGCTGAATGTTACAGTCCTGGTCACAGGATTCCAAAGCTTGTATCCTTTTATGCCTTCTTTGTAACCCACAAAGATGCACTTCTCAGATTTAACATCAAGCTTCCTCCTCTTCTCCTTTGGAATGTGAACATATGCATCACACCCAAACACACGAGCATAGGCCAAATTTGGCTTTCTCTTGAAGATGGCTTCAAAGGGTGTGCATCCCTCCACAGCAGATGTAGGGGACCTGTTCTTCAGGTAGTTTGCAGTCGCCACTGCTTCAGCCCAAAACTCCTTCCCCAAACCTGCCCAACTGAGCATGCACCTGGCCTTCTCCATCAAGGTCCTGTTCAGCCTCTCCGACACTCCATTCTGCTCTGGAGTGTACGGTGTGGTCTTCTGTCGTGCAATCCCCTGCTCAGTACAGTACCTCTCAAGAGCATCAGAGCAGTACTCCACTCCATTGTCAGAACGGAGGACCTTCACCTTTCTCTCCAACTGGTTCTCCACCAGGTTTTTAAATTCCTTAAACCTGTCCAGAACCTCTGACTTGGACCTGAGAAAATAGATCCAGGAATAACGTGAGAGGTCATCAGTAAAGGACACATAGTACCTTGCGCCGCCAAGAGATGGAGCTGGAGTTGGCCCATACACATCACTGTGTATCAACTTCAGCACTTCAGTTTCCCTCGTGCCCGTCCCACGAAAGCTTACTCTGGTCTGTTTGCCAAGCAGGCAATGTTCACAGAACCCAAGGCTTGTGGAGCACTCCGGCACCCCTTCCACCATCTGACGAGATGTCATGGCCGGCATCCCCTTCTCACTGATATGCCCAAGCCGATGATGCCACAGCCTGGACACCTCCTCCTGGTCAACCTCTTGGCTCTCAGAGATAAGAGCCCCACTTGGAACCACTGTATCAGCAAGCAGAGTATACAGTGTTCCATGTCTCACTCCACTGGCAATCACCATTGCCCCCTTGTCATCTTGCAATATTGCTTATCACAGCTGAAGTGCACACCTGCATCCGCCATGGAACCCACCGAGATTAAATTCCTTCTCATCCCTGGAATGTGCATCACATTGGGAAGAGACCTTGTGGTCTCATTAGACAACTTCAACATCACCTTGCCACACCCAATAATCTGCACAGCAGAATCATCACCCAGCATGACATCTCCACCATCAAACCTCTCATACTCACAGAACCAGTGCCTATGAGGGGTCATGTGGTATGATGCTCCTGTGTCTACATACCACATATCAGAATCTCTCTGAGCAACGCACGCGGCAGCGATGTACATGTCACCGCCGTCGCCCTCCTTCTTCGTACCAGAAGTTGTCGGTGTCTCCTTATTCTGAACGGCCTTGTTCGGACATTGAGACTTCACATGACCAGTCTCATTGCACTTCCAGCACCGAACGGGCTTCTTACTCTTCTCCCTCTCCTGGCTCTTGGATCTACCTCGAGACTAATCTCGATATCCACCATGCTTGTTCTCCCTTCGTTGAGGACGGGATCTAGATACACTCAAAGCACCTTTGGTTGTCACCTCAGAACCTCCTCTCCTGGTCTCCTCAGATAAAAGGGCTGCACATACAGTATCATATGACAGTTCCTTGTCTCCACTCCCCCCCCAATCACGACAATCAGATTGTCCCATGAATCTGGCAGCGAGCACAACAAGGTGATGGCTCTATCCTCATCCGAGATCTTCTAACCAATAGAGACTAACTGACTCACAATGGTATTGAATTGAGTCAAGTGCTCTGAAAACGAATCGCCCTCATGCATCCGAAGTTTATACCATTTCTTCCTCAATAGCAATTTGTTTACCAGGGACTTGCTCTGGTAGAGGGATTCCAACTTACGCCACAGACTTCGTGCTGAAGTCTCCTCCATGACATTAGTCAAGATTGAATCTGCTAGGAATAACCGGATCAGACCCTTAGCCTTCTGATCGGTTTTCGTCCAGGCCGCAGCCTCCGCTGCAACATCTGCAGTCGCCTCTGCAGATTTTCCCTTCGATGCGCTCGCATCCTTCTCTGCAACCTTAGGAACGGGAGGATCATCTTCGATCGCAGACCATAGATCTCGATCAATCAACATATCTTCCATCTTCATCTTCCATAGATCGAATCGACTTCCGTCAAACTTCTCGATCTCAATCTGCACACCGCGAGAACCCATTTCCAGGATCAAGAACCTCACTTTGATACCAAATGTAAAGAAAATAGGGTGTGCCGAGACGAGAAATTCGAAAGAAAAACAAAACACAGAAAAAATCACAGAAGACACACAGATGTACAGAGGTTCACCCCAATCCGGGCTACGTCCCCTCTCCCCTTCCTCATGCTCTGTGTTCTATTCACCAAGACGGATTACAGCTTACAAGGTTACAAGGATCAAAACCGATCCTACCTCACTTAACCCTCTTCAGACAAGAACAGAGGAACCGCCGCCAAGAAAGCATTGTTCCGCTCCTTTCTTGCTTAACGACCTTAACCCTAAACCAGGGTTATGCACCATTTAAATAGGGCGCCAAACCGGGCTCAGACCAAACATCCGCTGAGATGGTTCAATAACATCCGCTGAGACGAAACCTGCTGAGACGGCATGTACACCAGGCGTCGAGCGTCGAGCGCAGGCGTCGAGCGTCGAACGCAGGCTTCTCCCGTTCGACGAGCCGCTGAGACGGGAGTAATCAAGGACCCGTTCGTCGAACGCAGGCGGAGTTCGACGAACTCTTCTCCGTTCGTCGAACGTCGTTCGACGAACACTGACCAGAAGTGTTCCCCAGCTCCAACAAAAATCTGCGTTGTGTGGCTCCTTCGGGGACCTGCTAAAAGTTTGAGTGTTAGGCGAATGGATCCCTACACAATCATGAGAAGGATCGGAGCAAATACCTATGATCTTAATATCCCTACGAGTATACACCTCCACGTGCTTTTGAGATTGCGCCTACATATCCTTTAGAGCTTACACATCCACATCCAGAGTCCCGCACCCATTCCACTCATGAGCTCCACATGCCTTTGGGTCAGGCACATATGGCTTCACCGTCGGCACCATCGATCGCACCGAAACTTCCAGCACATCAGTAGATTCTTGAGAGCATTATTGATATTTTGGTTCACGCATGCATAGTCGCGCCTGATAGCCAGACACATGAGTACCATTGGAGAGGATAACCTTGATCGATGATACTTGGACGACCACTGAAGACCCTCATCGATTTTGCCCGGCACACACCGTGAGGTTTCGATCTCCATTCATCAGGTTTCGATCTCCACCATCGATCACACCGGAACTTCTTTCAATTTCTTAACTCACCATACGATTACACCATTAGGATGTTGTTGTTCATATATTACGATATATCAAAGGATGTACAGGTAAAGGAATTATCTATGCCAATCAAGAACACTCCGACATACTTGCTTACATTGATGCTGATTGGGCTGGTTGTCCAAGTGATAGACGATCAACCTCTGGATATTGCGTACTAGTCGGAGTATATCTCATTTCTGGAGAAACAAGAAGAAGAATGCTGTCAATAGATCCAGTGTTGAAAATCAGGCGGCCTTACACATAGCATCTAACCCTATTTTTCACGAATCAACAAAGTATGTAGAGATTGACTATCATTTTATTCGTGAAAAGATTATGTACTGAGAAATAACTACTTATTTCATCAACTTAAATGATCAATTTGTTGATATCTTCACGAAGTCACTCAAAATCCCCGGGATATTCGATATTTGTAACAAGTTTGATGCATACGATATATATGCTCCAGCTTGAGAGGGAGTGCTGATATTTCGTATTTTTATATTTATGTTTTTGTCTCACATTGGGAGTATTTATTTTTAGTTCTCCTTTTCCTATATGTATTGGAGAGATTGTATTTTTTGTAATTAATCAATAGTTAATGAAGGGGAGCCTTGGCGCACCGGTTGAGGTGTTGTCGTGTGACCTTGAGGTCATGGGTTCGAGTCCTGGAAGCAGCCTCTTGTGAAAATGCAAGGTAAGGTTTGCCTACATTTCACCCTTGTGGTGGGACCCTTCCCCGGACCCTCGCTGCGCGGGGATGCCTTTGTGCACCGGACTGCCCTTTAATCAATAGTTAATGAAACTGAGACTTCTTAGAATTCACAAGTATAGTAAACTGCTAACGGGTGTATCAATCTAGTTGGACCATTATGGCAAGTAAGAGCATCTTGATAATGTGCCACAGATGCAAAATAGAAAAAAAAAGTGGATGAGTAATTTATGCATCTCTCTTGTTATTCTAAAGAGGCCAATATACAAGAAATATACAAACAAATATAGACGGGCATGCCCAATGTCATAATTTAAAATAAGAAAAAGACGTGTATGTTTGTGTTATGGGCGTCAAGCACCGGGCTTAGTTATCTAGTTATCTTATTATTAAGTCTAGTTGTTGTCTTGTATTTTAATATTTCTCTTTCTTGTGGTATTTACGCTTACGTCATTACCTCCTATATAAGGAAACCTGGGTGTTGACGCCAGGAAAATCCTGACCTCAAGATTCGGACCGATGCAGCCGGAGGTTACTCGCCCAGCAGCCCGACGAGATGGCTTGGCTGGCAACGACGAAGAAGCTAGAAGAGCAACAAACAGGACCCCAGGTGCTGCGGCAGGGAGGTCCCACCACGTACCCGGAAGCTCAAGGGAGTCTTCCCCTCCAAAACCAAAAATGGTCGAGCTTGGTACAAGGAAGGCAGGGACCTGGCGAGTAACTCGCCTGAGGGGGTCAACCTCGTCCAAAAAGTCCTCTTTTTTGTACCCCTGGGGGTCTATTTATAGACAAATCCTGGGGGGGGGGGGGAGTTACCTGACCATACTCGCCCATACTTGGCTCTGCTCGCCCAAGCTCGCTTCCTGCTCGCCCAGCTCGCTTCCTGCTCGCCCAGCTCGCTTCCTGCTCGCCCAGCTCGCTTCCTGCTCGCCCAGCTCACTTTCTGCTCGCCCAGATCGCTTCCTGCTCGCCCAGCTCGCTTCCTGCTCGCCAAGCTCCCTTCTTGCTCGCCAAGCTCCCTTCTTGCTCGCCCAGCTCGCTCTGCGAATAGGCGTCTCCTTAGGCCTTTCTAATCTCGACGAATTACGGGTAGTACACAATCCCCGCTTTTTTCGAGCTCGCTCGCGAGGTCGGAAAAACAATGTAGGACCCGTGGTTCGGAGAGATGGGCACTAGAGAGTAAAGGCGCGAGGTCCTTCCCAAGAGGGGATCTCATCTGTAGGAGGAAAGAGAGTCGATACCTTGCCGAGCTTAACTGGAGGAAGAGAGAACGCCGACACTTCACGGGAGCCGAGCTTAACTGGAGGCGGATATAAGGTCGACAACTTCTAGGAGCCAAGCTCAACTAGAGGAGAATAGAAGGTTGACACCTTCTAGGAGCCAAGCTCAACTAGAGGAGAATAGAAGGTCGACACCTTCTAGGAGCCCAGCTCAACTAGAGGTGGAGAGAATGTCGACACCAACTAGGAGCCGAGCTCAACTAGAGGTGAAGAGAAGGTCGACACCTTCTAGGAGCCGAGCTCAACTAGAGGTGAAGAGAAGGTCGACACCTTCTAGGAGACCAGCTCAACTAGAGGTGGAGAGAAGGTCGACACCTCGCAGGAGCCGAGCTCAACTGGAGGTGAAGAGAAGGTCGACACCTTCTAGGAGCCCAGCTCAACTAGAGGTGGAGAGAAGGTCGACACCTTCTAGGATACCAGCTCAACTAGAGGTGGAGAGAAGGTCGACACCTCGCAGGAGCCGAGCTCAACTGGAGGCGGATAGAAGGTCGACACCTTCTAGGAGCCGAGCTCAACTAGAGGTGGTGAGAAGGTCGACACCTTCTAGGAGCCGAGCTCAACTAGAGGTGAAGAGAAGGTCGACACCTCGCAGGAGCCGAGGTCAACTGGAGGCGGAGAGAAGGTCGACACCTTCTAGGAGCCGAGCTCAACTAGAGGTGAAGAGAAGGTCGACACCTTCTAGGAGCCCAGCTCAACTAGAGGTGAAGAGAAGGTCGACACCTCGAGCTCCTGCTGGAGGCGGAGAGAAGGTCGACACCTTCTAGGAGCCCAGCTCAACTAGAGGTGAAGAGAAGGTCGACACCTCGCAGGAGCCGAGCTCAACTTGAGGCGGATAGAAGGTCAACACCTTCTAGGAGCCGAGCTCAACTAGAGGTGGTTACAGGGTTGACACATTCTAGGAGCCGAGCTCAACTAGAGGTGAAGAGAAGGTCGACACCTCGCAGGAGCCGAGCTCAACTGGAGGTGAAGAGAAGGTCGACACCTCGCAGGAGCCGAGCTCAACTGGAGGCGGATAGAAGGTCGACACCTTCTAGGAGCCGAGCTCAACTAGAGGTGGAGAAGATTCGACACGCTCTAGGAGCCGAGCTCAACTAGAGGTGGAGAGGTCCAAGGGGACACACCATCCCGAGGCCTCCATCCTATTGCGTTTGCTGAATGCTGGTCGGTCAAATCGATCATCTCTTCGTCAAGTTGGGGGGTTGGCGTCCGGACTCTTCTCTGATAACCTCTCCAGCCGGATGGGAAGTGCAGTCGGGGGGTAACTCAGCCAACGTGCAAGGGGGGAGCTGATCTCGACCGTCAATGCAGAGGCTTGGTCTTAGGAGGACTCTCTCCCGAGGCGCTATCTCACCACCCGACTTGGGTTTTTACGAGAGTCGAGTCGGAGACCTGTCCCCCAATCGGTCGCCAGGTTGCGGAAGAGTCTTCGTACTGTCACTCAACAATCAGAGGGGATTAACCGCACCAACCCATATGATTGGAATAAACGACAAGAGATACTAGGCTTTGTCGCAAGAGATCAAATGACACCTTTATACAAGGGTCCCTCGATCAAGTAGATCGATCATCGCTTCGACGAGTTTGGGAGGTCGGCGTCCAGACTTTCTCCTGATAATCTCCCCAGTCGGATGAGAGATGCGGTCGGAGGGTAACTCGACCAACGTGCAAGGGGGGAGTTGATCTCGACCGTCAGTGCAGAGGCTTGGTATTAGGAGAACGCACTACCGAGGCACCGTCCCATCATCCGTTCTGGGTTTTACGAGAATCAAGTCGGAGGCTCGTTTCCCAACCTGTCGTGGAGATCGGTTTTACCTACTTCGAAAAGCTCTTGCCAGAAGAGAAAAACAACTCTCGCGGCCCATGTTTCAGGGGCGAGGAATTTTTATTTAAATGGAATAAACACAAGGAGGGGGAGAATAGACCTTCCCGCTCAGGGATGGAACCTTTTCAGGTCATTGCCGCTCCAGGTATTCCCAAGCGATTCCCTTTCATGATTCTACAGGCGGTCTCTGCCAGTCTCGAATGCCTCTTGAACGATGAAAGATCCCTCCTAGTTTAGTTCGAGCTTCTCGATGACAAGTGATTTCCTTGTTGAGCCTTTAGGTACTTCTGAGCATTTCTTCATCTCATAGAGGTGAGTAGTTAGAGACATCCTTGCTAGTATGAGTCGTTGAAGAGATTAAACGAATAATATAGCTGCATAGTTGCTGAAGTGATGACCTCACAAGCATGACCAGCTTAGAATTCCCATGGAATGTCGGTTGTTAGAGAAGATCATCGCGAGCAAGAGCTTGTGGAATACCAGCTTGAAGACGTCACGAGTAAGCATCCTCGTGGAATAATAATCGCGACCTTGGGAGGTACTTGGTGCAATTGACGATCATACCTTGTTCGCACATAGCTATGCACACCTGTCTGCTTGCCCTTGTATACTCGTACATGCATACTCACATCTACATACTCGCACCTGCATGAAGTCATTTTTAGAGGCATGTACTCCCAAGATTTTATCTGGTACCCCTATGTTTGATGCTGATGAAGAAATCGTCAAGTAGGGAATGGCTGTTGGGGAGGTTCCAAAGGAACACACCATCCCGAGGTCTCCATCCTATTGGGTGTTGCTGAAGGATGACGTCAAGTAGGGACTGACAGTCGAGGAGGTTCCAAAGGAACACACCATCCCGAGGCCTCCATCCTACTTGGATGCTGAATGCCGACCCAACCTTGAAGACGTCACGAGTCAGCATCCTCGTGGAATGTAAGCCCTTGATGAAGAGCATCGCGAGTAGGAGCTCGCGGAACAGCTTATGTGCTTTCCCTTGGTGGCGAACTCGTCATGAATCACCCTGATTGTTAGTCAGACAAAAGCACTCACGGGATTTACCAAAGCACCCGTAAGTATGATCATGTATGGAAATCACTGGCATTGAAGAAGGAGGAAACTGAGGGGAGGAGTGTCCCTTTTTACATAAGACCCCCTAAGCAGAGGGTTCGGGGGTTCCGCCGCCCGGTCAGCGGACGGGGGTCAAGGGGGCAGCGCCCCTTGCGGGGTCGGGGGCAGCGCCCCTGGAAATTTTTTATTTTCCATACTCGCCAGACCTTGAAATCGCCCTTCAGGAACTCGCCACTCTTGAACTAGGCACCAGGTTCTCACCACTTTGCGAGTAGGTCTCGTCACCTTCGCGAGTAGAGATCTCGCCTATGGGCGAGTAAGGAAGGACCTCGCCAATGGCCGAGTTTGAAGAAGCTCGCTTGCCTGCAAAAAGTCGCCCGCATGAACTCGCCTATGGGCGACTAAGGAAGAATCTCGCCATCTGGAACTCGCCTATGGCGAGTAGGGATCTCGCCATCTCTGGAACTCGCCTATAGCGAGTAGGGAAGAATCTCGCCATCTGGAACTCGCCTATGGCGAGTAGGGATCTCGCCATCTCTGGAACTCGCCTATAGCGAGTAGGGAAGAATCTCGCCATCTGGAACTCGCCTATGGCGAGTAGGGAGTAGGGATCTCGCCATCTCTGGAACTCGCCTATGGCGAGTAGGGAGTAGGGATCTCGCCATCTCTAGACCTCGCCTATGGCGAGTAGCGAGTAGGGATCTCGCCTACTCGCGAATTGCCAACAACTTCCTCTTGGTCGCCAATTTCTACCATCTCGCCTTCCTACTAGACTTTCTTCCAACGACTACGATCCACGCTCACCGCATCAAAGTGTTGACGCCAGGAAAATCCTGACCTCAAGATTCGGACCGATGCAGCCGGAGGCTACTCGCCCAGCAGCCCGACGAGATGGCTTGGCTGGCAACGACGAAGAAGCTAGAAGAGCAACAAACAGGACCCCAGGTGCTGCGGCAGGGAGGTCCCACCACGTACCCGGAAGCTCAAGGGAGTCTTCCCCTCCAAAACCAAAAATGGCCGAGCTTGGTACAAGGAAGGCAGGGACCTGGCGAGTAACTCGCCTGAGGGGGTCAACCTCGTCCAAAAAGTCCTCTTTTTTGTACCCCTGGGGGTCTATTTATAGACAAATCCTGGGGGGGAGAGTTACCTGACCATACTCGCCCATACTTGGCTCTGCTCGCCCAAGCTCGCTTCCTGCTCGCCCAGCTCGCTTCCTGCTCGCCCAGCTCGCTTCCTGCTCGCCCAGCTCGCTTCCTGCTCGCCCAGCTCGCTTCCTGCTCGCCCAGCTCGCTTCCTGCTCGCCCAGCTCGCTTCCTGCTCGCCCAGCTCGCTTCCTGCTCGCCCAGATCGCTTCCTGCTCGCCCAGCTCGCTTCCTGCTCGCCAAGCTCCCTTCTTGCTCGCCAAGCTCCCTTCTTGCTCGCCCAGCTCGCTCTGCGAATAGGCGTCTCCTTAGATCTTTCTAATCTCGACGAATTACGGGTAGTACACTGGGGTTCATGTAATGTTATGAAAATAAAGTTATAATTCTTTGTCCCCTTGTGTGAGATTTCGGAAGCTTTCTCCTCTAACGAGCAAGTCCCTCTTAGGCAGTTGTGGTTACGGCTCCACTGTATCTTCCGCCATCGTCATCATCTCCGCCTCTGGTCATCCTCCGACCACCGCTCTGAGTAGGCACGTAACAAATTGGTATCAGAGACATCGGTCCTCCGTTGCCTCCTGCAGCACTTCCTCCAGTCCAAAGCCAGCACATCACATGTCGATCCTTTGTTGATCCTTGTCGGTAACTCCTTCGATCGTCGACCTGCAAGATCCTTCGACCTGCATGTTCAGCACTTCACATCACTCTGTTCGGTTGCTCCTTCGACCGTCGACCTGCCAGATCCTTCCTCCGTCTGCGTCTTACGAGCTCCATACATCATCGACCTGCAAGTTCTCCCCGTCATCATCGACCTGCAAGTTCTCCCCGTCATCATCGACCTGCAAGTTCTCCCCGTCATCATCGACACGTCTTCGGCAAAAGGGCCACAGTGGGTGTCTCGTCCACTGCAGACGAAAAAGCACGCGTCGAAATCCTCTGCCCCACACACCTTGAGCCCCACACGCCTCGAGCCATGTGCATGCGTAACCCACGCCGCAGCTCCTTCCTGATTTGGTTGGCACTCATGCATGGAGGTGCAAAGGTATTAATTTATTCCTATTCTGGGCCGTTAGTCAAGCGGCTCCTGGGAATTAATTAAATATTGACCCAACCCCCAATCCACAGCTTGCTGAATTGCTCTGTCCTCTCTTGAGTCCCATGCTGCCAGCTTGGAGTATTTTTGCCACCATTGGGAGACGACGCGGCTCTCGTAGCAACTCCTAACCAGCCGCCTCCGAGCAATCTAGCCACCCTGTCACCCGCTCCTAATCTCGTGCTACCTCCGTCCTCAATATGGGAAACTCGACCAATTTCATGGACGCTTTAAACAACATGATGGAAACACCCATGTCCTCTATGGACGCACACTTTCGGGACTCAAATGCACATCATCGGTAAGACATGACCACTCTCACCAACAAGTTGAATGAGTTGACAACAGTTATTACTGTCATTACTACACCGCTTACGGATCAAACGAGCAGCAGTCAAGCACCGCCACCGCCACTTATACGCCACAAACCACCACCACCGACCCTTGTACGCCCTGAAGCTGCTATTTTGTCGTGATATACCCAATTGGAATTCCCCACCTACGATGGAAAATTTGATCCCTTGGGCTGGCTCACCAAGTGCGAGCAATTCTTTGGGCACAACAAACTCAGACAGCTGAACGACTTCCTATGACCTCCTTCCACCTTCTCGACTCAGCCTTACTATGAGTCACTTGTCTTATCACTGCAAGCCAGGTCTGAAGTGGGACGACTTCAAGCGCTTTTGCAACCTGCGTTTCGGTCCTCCCATCCGCAGCAACCCCCTCGGTGCCCTCACGATACTTCGTCAGACAGGTTATGTGGATGATTATTTGCAACAGTTTCATCTTCTTCTGACGCACGTCATGCTTTCCCCAGAGATGCAAATCGTCATCTTCACCGCCGGACTGCGTGACCGCCTACGACTGGATGTCGAATTTGAGGCCCCTTCAGACTTAGTGATTGTTATGAGTCGACTTCAGCTGGATCAAGGTGCCTATACAACCATAGGCGCATGGACTCAGAATGGACGACCCGAGGGTACCCAAACCCCACATATCCTCCAGCTGTCTCATGCAGAAATGTCTAACCGACGCACAAAAGGGTTATGCTATAAATACGACGAGCATTATACTTGCGGACATCATTACAAGAGGATTTTTTATCTGGATGTGGACTCTAACGATGAGGGAAGTGGGTGAAGTTTTGATCTCCCTTGAGCTTGAGGATAGACTCATTTTGAACGGCGAGAGTGATGTTATGGGCTTTGTGCCTAAGTATTGTTATGGATTTCGCACCTAGTTATTGAATAATATTGTTGTCTTTTATTAAATGTTGTTGGTTGTTAGAAGTCATTGAGAATTGTTGGCTTGTAAAGCTTATTAAAAGGCATATGATGTTGTAATGAAAGGCATGCATGAATTAGAGTTTCTCTTCTTGCTCCTTGTAAAGAGATTATGGTAGTTCTCTCTCTTCGAGCGCATCCCGCTTAGGCAGTCAAGGTTTCGGCTCTGTAGTATCTCCTCCGCTTCTCTATTTCCGGTCGCCGCTTCGGTGACACCATCAACATTCTATAGTGAGCCCATAACTAAGACAGATAAAGAGAAAAGGTTATATTGACTCCACATGATCTAGAGCCGGAGAAGTTGGTGTAAATCAATCTCATCCCATACATTACATTTGCAGAAAACCTCATGCTCTAGGTGCGTTCCTTTTTACCATACCATATACCTACCAATGGACTTTTTTCTTTCTCCAAAAGATATTTTTATCCAAGAACCATAAATTATTAAGTAATCAGAAATGCTTTCAACCTGAGTAAATTATATGTATATGTAATTATATATGTATATGTATTAAGTAATCATAAATGCTTTCAACTTGAGTAATATATGTGTATGTATTTATATGTATATATATACATATAAACACACACACTAGCAGTTGTGCACGCGGTCCCCTTGTAGGTAGTGTGCGATAGGAATCCAATCATGACTCGAGCAACGACCGAGTGCTATTCCCGCTGCACCCTGCAAACAGAGGGACCAATATATGTCGGTCTCTAATATTTAAAAAATTTGCACGCTTATTCATATGAGAAAAAATAAAATTGAACTGCTCTGATTCATTTGATGGTCCTATTTTAGGTCCATCACCACCCAAATTTTCTTTTTAATATAGTGTGTGTATATATATATATATATATATATATATATATATATTTGCCTCCTACTTTGCTTAAACTAACCATAGGTTGACTTGTTAGAAAATGGGAGCATAAGGAAAAAGGAGTCCAAGACAAGTCACAAGTGATCACAATCATCGACATGGATACTGTAAATAATAACCTTCAATATGAAGAATATTTTGTAGATTAAAAATTAAGATCATTACTAGAGATTAATTAGAGTATTTCAATATTTAAATGACTGGTCTGAAAATACACACCTTTGCTTCGACGCTGCATTCACCAAAATAGAGTTCACATACAAAACTAGATCATTGTCCTTATTATCATAACCATCATTTAGCACCCCATCAGATGGACTAGTAATGAAGCGCTTGGGATTCAATATTTCTGAAAATCTAAAGTCTGGGTTACAAATTAGGAAAGTTTCTACTATCTCTTTGGTTAGTCTTGCCACCAACTGCAGAAACAAAATAATTCATAAGTTCTTGCAAACAAAAGTATTCAAATTACTAAAGACATCAAATGCATTCAAAGCTCCAGTACCATACACTAAATTGAAACAAGCATATGGAATACCAAGTAGTACGATAGAAGTACCACATGCATATAGGTCAGTCTAATACATAAATTTTGATTATTTTTTCTTTCAGTAAATATTAGGAGATATACGCTCCATTATCTGCACCTAGAGATCATTTTTAAGGCAAATTTGATCTAGATGGTGGATTGGATAACATTTCAAATGGCAATAGAAATTTATTATGTCCAACTTCTCCAACTTATCAAGATTATGCACATTAATTTAGTCAGATTTGAATGTTGTTGTATTCTGTTACGCCCCCGGACGAGGCCCGTCTATTTGGGCGTCATTACAAGCGAAGGCAAAGGCACAGCGAAGGCGACAACGGGGCTGAACCAAGCGGTTCAGCCCCCTCTTACTGAAATCGGCCCAAGGGGGGCTGAACCGATTTCGGTTCAGCCCCATTGGGGCCGGCCGGCCCCCTTGCTGGCCGGTCCGGGGTCCGGTATAAATATACCCGGACCCCCTCTTTTGGAGGTTATGCAATTGATGATCAAGGTATTCTCTCTTCTTCCTCCTAACCCTAATTTTTCTCTAGCCGTCATTAGTTTTCTCCCTCTTTTCTCCCTCTTTTAGAACTTCGTTCATAACATTTGGTATCAGAGGATCGCATGGATGAAATCAAAGCACTCTTGGTGAAAAATCTGAGAGGAAAAAGCGCCGGCGGCCGACGAGAACGGTGGATTCGTGCATCCGGGATCCGATAACTTCGGATCTCACCCGGAAATTCCGCCGGGCTTTCAAGGAGGAGCAGGACAAGGGTGTAACCCCTGGACGGGGTCGGTACAACCGCCAGGGGGCTTGGGCGAGGCCGGCGGAAGCCGATCGGGCGGGATCGGGGCCGCAACAGGCGGGGGTGGTGTCGGAACAGCCCGCGACTTGGGCGGGGGCTTTTGCGGCCCAGGCGACGTCGGGTGGGGCCGATCCGGGCGGGGGCTTTTGCGGCCCAGGCGACGTTGGGTGGGGCCGATCCGGCTACGGCGGGGTCGGACAGGGGCGTACGGGCCACGGCGAGTTCGGGCCGCCATTTGGAGGGCTCGGGGAGACGGGAGGCGGCAACGTGCAGGCGTTTGGCCGTGCGGCTGCGATGGGGTTCCCTCCGGGAGGCATGGGGGGGCTCCTACCGAACCCTAGGCCGGTTGGACACGGCGGCCATGTGGGACCGGGAGCACCGTGGGTTGGACAACACCAAGTCCACCCGGGTGCGGGTTATGACCAAGGCTGGCGGGGACAAGGCGCACCAAGGGCGTATCTCCCTCCGAAATTAACGCGTATGAATTTTCCAAGTTTTCACGGAGGGGACGCGTTGGAGTGGATTCACAAGGCCGAGTTGTTCTTTAATTATCAGGATGTTCCGGAGGCGCAGTGGGTGCAATTGGCGTCCTTCCATCTGGAGGGTGATGCATTCCAGTGGACTCAGTGGTTCCTCAGAGACAGAGATTATGTGCCATGAACGGATTTTGTGGAGGGATTTACAGCTCGGTTCGGGCCTTTGGAGTACGAGAATGTCGAGGCGACTCTGCAGAAGCTGCGTCAGAAGGGGACGGTAACAGAATACCGGACAGAGTTTGAGAAACTGGCAAACCAAGTACGCTGGGAGGAGAAGACACTTCAGAGCTATTTTGTGTCGGGCTTGAAGGAACATTTGCGGGATGAGATTCATGCTTACATGCCACGGAGTCTGAACCATGCCATTAGCTTAGCCCGCATCCACGAGGAGCGGTTCAACGGGCAGCGGACCCGCAACTCAGTGAGGCCTGCTACCACGCCGGCACCAGGCCGGAGGGAGCCGGTGGGAGCCGGGAAACCGACGGTGACACGTCTTTCATGGGGCGAGCTGCAGGCGCGGAAGGAGAAGGGACTTTGTTTCAACTGCGATGAGAAATTTACGCCGGGTCACAAATGTCAAAAGGTCCAGGTATTTATGCTACACCAGGAGGAGGAGGACGAGTTGAGTTCGGAGGAGCCGGATCTGGAAGGGGACTTGGACCTGACGGAGCTTGGTGTCTCGCTGCATGCCATGGAGGGGTGCAGCCCCCCACCGCTCACTATGCGGCTCGGGGGGAGGGTCCGACGGGAGCGGGTGACCATCCTGGTGGACAGCGGGAGCACTCACAATTTCATTCATCCGGAGGTTGCTCAGAGGGTGGGGCACGTAGTGGATACTGGGGATGCCTTCCAGGTCATGGTAGCGGATGGCAGTAAGTTACAGTGCCAGGGCGTTCTGCGGGGAGTGGAGTTGCGGATGCAAGGCTACGTGGGCCGCACAGATATCTACCTCTTACCCATTCGGGGGTCAGACATGGTTCTAGGGGTTCAGTGGCTACGACAACTGCGGAGGGTTACTTTTGATTGGGATCAAATGACGACGGAGTTTCTGCAAGGTGGGCGACCGTTTTGCTTGAAGGGTATCACGGCAGCACCCGTGAAGGAAATTGGCCTTCGCAGCCTACAACATCTTGGAGACACAGGGAGTTTGATGGCCGTTCTTCTTGGGGTGAGGTCAGACGAGGCGGGGCAAGGGGAGGTACCTCTCCAGTTGCAGCCGTTGGTTGAAGAGTATGCCGATATCTTCCAGGAGCCGCATACACTTCCGCCATCACGGTTCCGTGATCATCAGATTGTGCTCAAGACTGGAGCAGAGCCGACAAATGTACGACCTTACCGATATCCACATATGCAGAAGGCAGAGATCGAGCGCAGTGTTCGGGAGATGCTCGATGCTGGCATCATCCGACCCAGCACGAGTTCTTTCTCGGCACCCATCATCCTAGTCAAGAAGAAGGATGGATCATGGAGGTTCTGTGTTGACTACAGGGCCCTCAACAGCATTACGCTGAAGGATAAGTTTCCGATTCCACTGATAGAGGAGTTGTTGGATGAGTTACATGGTGCGACCCGGTATACTAAACTGGACTTGCGGTCCGGCTACTACCAGATTCTGATGAAGGAGGATGACATCCACAAGACGGCTTTCAGGACTCATGATGGTCACTACGAGTTCCTAGTGATGGCCAACGGGTTGACCGGTGGTCCGTCCACCTTCCAGGCCAATATGAATGAGATCTTCCGAGAGCTTCTTCGCCGCTTCGTGCTGATTTTCTTCGATGACATTCTGATCTACAGTCGGACTTAGGAGGAGCACGTGGACCATGTTGCTCAGGTATTCTCCATCCTACGTAAACACCAGTTATTTGCTAAACGGTCGAAGTGCTCTTTTGGACAGGAAGAAGTTGAATATTTAGGCCATCTGGTCTCCGTGGAAGGGGTTAAGGCGGACCCGAAGAAGATTGCTAGTATGGTATCGTGGCCGCAGCCCCAGACCATTCGGGCCTTACGAGGCTTTTTGGGCCTCACAGGCTACTACAGGCGCTTCGTTCGTGACTATGGGAAAATCGCTCGGCCACTGACACAGCTCTTACAGAAGGATGCCTTTTCTTGGCATGATGAGGCAGAGGCGGCTTTTCAGGCGCTCAAGCAGGCGGTGACGACTACCCCGGTCCTTGCACTTCCGGATTTCACCAAGGAATTCGTCGTGGAGACGGACGCCTCCGGAGTAGGGCTGGGAGCCGTCTTGATGCAGGAGGGGCGGCCGATTGCTTTTTACAGCAAAGCCTTGGCTCCCAGGACATTGGGCCTATCGGCTTATGAGAAGGAGATGCTGGCCATTATTCATGCAGTAGCACTGTGGCGGCCATACCTGCTAGACCGTCATTTCAAAATCAGGACAGACCACCAGAACTTGAAGCACTTCTTGGAACAGCGGGTCTCTTCCCCTCTTCAACAGAAATGGGTGACCAAACTTTTGGGGTACGACTACGAGATTGTTTATCGGCAAGGGAAAGACAATCTAGTTGCGGATGCTCTTTCCAGGTTGCCTGAGGGAGCGTTGGCCAGCATATCTGTACCGCGTCTAGAGTCTTTGGATGAGATTCAGGAGGAGGTACTGCGGGATCCTGAGTTACGAGTTATTCTGGAGGATTTGCGGTCCGACCGGACGACCACCCCCGGCTATCATTTGCAACAGGATCGTCTCTACTACCACGGACGGGTGGTCATACCCTCTCAATCCGCTTGGCGGACGGTGATGATGCACGAGTTCCACTCGACGCCGACGGGGGGCCACGCTGGGGTTCTCCGCACTCTGCAGCGGGTCAGGGCTAATGTTTTTTGGAAGGGCATGCGGAAGGATATACAGGCGTTTGTTCGCCAATGTGATGTTTGTCAGCGACAAAAGTACGAGACCACTTCTCCTGTCGGGCTCCTTACCCCCCTAGAGATTCCGCACCAGGTCTGGGATACGGTCTCCATGGATTTTATTGACGGGCTACCTCGCTCGAAGGGAAAATCGGTTATTCTGGTGGTTGTGGACAAGTTGTCCAAGTACTGTCACTTCATTGCGCTGAGCCATCCGTACACTGGGGAGTCCGTGGCTACTTTGTTTGTTCGGGAGATTGTGCGCTTACATGGCATTCCTCGGGCGATTATCTCAGATCGGGACCCTACTTTTGTTGGCAATTTCTGGCGGGAGCTTTTCCGCTTGCAGGGGACTTCTTTGCGCTTCAGCACAACTCACCACCCACAGACAGACGGCCAGACGGAGGTCGTGAATCGGAGCGTGGAGACATATCTCCGCTGCTTCGTTATGGAGGAGCACCGTACCTGGACGAGTTGGCTACATTGGGCTGAGTACTGCTTCAACACGTCCTAGCACTCGGCGAGCAAGCTAACCCCATTTGAGGTGGTTTACGGCCGGCCGCCGCCTTCTCTGAGCAGTTATGAGTCGGGTAGCACCGCGGTGGCCGCCGTTGACCGCGCACTCCGCGATCGTGACCGCACGCTAGCCACCTTGCGGGAGAATCTGCGGGCGGCCCAAGATCGGATGAAGACTCAGGCAGGTAGGCATCGGACGGAGCGGGAGTTTCAGGTGGGGGATGAGGTTTTTCTCAAACTTCGTCCCTATAGGCAGCTGTCCGTCGCCCAGCGGACGAACCAGAAGTTGGCACCCCGTTACTATGGTCCCTTCCGGATCACTCGGCGGGTCGGACCCGTCGCTTACACTTTGTCTTTACCAGAGGGGTCGAGGATTCACCCCACCTTTCATGTCTCCTTGCTGAAACGGAAGATTGACGATGTTGTTCAGGCGAGCTCGGTGTTGTCTGAAGCTACTACTGGGGGCGAGCTGCGCCCGATTCCTGAGGATATTCTAGTGGTCAAGTGGAAGCGCCGAGGCACGGCGTACTGTCCAGAGCTATTGGTCAAATGGAAGGATCTTTCTCCCGAGCACAATACTTGGGTGGACCTGCTGGAGTTTCGGGAGCTTTACCCCGACTACCAGCTTGGGGACAAACTGGTTCTTGATGGGGAGGGGAATGTTACGCCCCCGGACGAGGCCCGTCTATTTGGGCGTCATTACAAGCGAAGGCAAAGGCACGGCGAAGGCGACAACAGGGCTGACCCAAGCGGTTCAGCCCCCTCTTACTGAAATCGGCCCAAGGGGGGCTGAACCGATTTCGGTTCAGCCCCATTGGGGCCGGCCGGCCCCCTTGCTGGCCGGTCCGGGGTCCGGTATAAATATACCCGGACCCCCTCTTTTGGAGGTTATGCAATTGATGATCAAGGTATTCTCTCTTCTTCCTCCTAACCCTAATCTTTCTCTAGCCGTCATTAGTTTTCTCCCTCTTTTCTCCCTCTTTTAGAACTTCGTTCATAACATATTCCATAGAAAATATATTGGACCGTTAGAGTATGTTCTAGCCTCAAAAAAACTTGCAAGATAAATCTTCTTTTAAAAGAGAAGGTTGTAATATAACAAAACCGGATAGGCAAAAACTAAAGCTAAAACTTCCAAGAGATCTATATATAAATGTAAACCATTCAGTTTTAGGTTGAATACTTATATTCTAATATATTGCTATGGGTCTTGGCACCTAGTCATCATTTAATTCTTTAAGATTATAATTCTTTCGCTTTTTATGTATTAATTAATGTTGTCTTCATTATGGGTAGTTTTGTAATAAGTCCAACGTTGGGGACTTGAAGTCTGTGTCATCAATGTAATTCTATTTAAAGACCCCTAGGGTCATGAATGAAAGCAAATAAATATTGAGTCTCTCGTTGTCCCTATGAGATTGTGGTAGCTCTCCCCTACCGAGCACATCCCGCTTAGACAACCGCGGTTTCGACTCCATGGTATCTCCTCCACCGTCATCGCCACGCCCGACAAGGTTTTTGACACATTACACATCCTCCTTGATTCTTTGTCTATAGCCACTTCCGACGGGGATCCTCCCCTTCTTCTGATTTTGAAGACTCGGCCTCCTACTTCAGAATTCGATGCAGCCAGAACTCATCGACTTTCCCATACTACAGAGCTGGAGCCCGCACTTACTCACTAAATAATTAATTCCATTTATCTGAGTCCGATTCGCCTTTGATTCCTTTGTGCTTCTCGAACAGAACAGTTGTCCTCTGCTTCTCTCCTCCTAACATCCGCTCTCAGCGCCTTCTGCCTTGAGTTCCTCCTGTTCCTCGACCTGCTCAAAAAAAATTGGGCCTTTCCCAGCAAGCTTCAAGCTAGTCCAATCAAAATTTCCTCCGATTCTTTTATCTGTTGGCAAACCTACCAAGTATTTGAATTGATCTATGAACTTTCTTCCCACCTTTTGTGTCATCCTCTTTCTCATGCGTCTATATTAGAATGTGAGTATGGAAAGCGTCGCCTTTTGTTGTATCCACCCCGATCAATTACAAAAGTGAACAGTCCTTGTGATATTATTCATAGTGATATGGGGTCAATGTCATACTACTTCTTTAAATGATGTTAGATATCTTTTATTAATGGTTTTTTTTGTTACCTGAAATTTTCTTTTGCATACTCGTTCGGATTTATACAAAGCAATCACTAAAATTAATGTTGAAATTCAAAATAAGTTTAATACCACCATTAAAACTCTTAGGAGTGATAATGATCCAGAGTATAAGCAACCCAAATTATTTTTTTTTTTTTTCAACTCATGATATTTTACTGAAGATTTCTTGTACTCACACTCTTGCACAAAATGATGTAGCTAAGTGAAAGAATCGTCGCCTTCATGCGGTCACCGTTCTCTGGTGTTTCAAATAAATGCTCCCAAAGTAAATTGGACTGATATTGTACTTACAGTCTGCCACTTAATCCATGGAGTTGTCTCCCTTCATCTTTACTATTAATAAGGGAAGCCCACATCACACCATCAAGTCAATCTCAACCATCAGATCTTATTGAATCTTTTAATCTTCTCCCTCCATTTAACTACCAATCGATTCAAGAAATTCCACCCACACCAAAAACCATCGCCCTTCAACCCTTTGTTCATGTCGATCCATTGGCCCTTCGTTCATATCAATCGAGTCCTCGCCTCCACCTTCACCCGGGTCCCTCTCCTCCTCCTTCATTTTTAACCCTAGGCCCATTTCCAAGAATCGCCACATCATGCTCCCTCTGGATGGAACTTTTACACCGGTCCCTCGACCCTCCTACCCTTCGATCACGCTGATCGATCCCTAGCCGCCTCCTTCACAATGACTGAATCCTCGCCTCATCCTTCCGTTGAACCCTAGGTGCACCTCCACAGAACCGCTGGCGTTGGGTGCCATCTAGAGAGAAATTTTATAGGGCAATTTTCTTCACAGGTAAATAACTTCTCAACACAGTCATCAGTTACATGTCTCCATTGATCTATGTGGGTTTGTGCAATAACTTACAAGTTTATCTTGTGCAACTTTGCATTAATCGTTGTGCCGCAGCCTTCTGTTGGGTGTGGTTCCCATCCGAGTCGGTAAAAACCACCGGGCGCGGCTCGTGATTTCATCCTTTCATTTTAATTTTTTTTTAAAATGAAAATAGCTGGCTTGAGAGAGGCGCGTGAAACAAGGTTTTATTTGGTTTATTTAATATATCAAGATATGGTTAGGGCACCGGAGGAAATAATTAAAAAAAAGCTGTTTTTTATTTCTTTTTTGGACAGCAGCCGCATCCCCTCTCTCTCGCTCTCGATTTTCTGTTCGAGCAACCGCAGGCCACTTCTCTCTCCCTCTCGCTTTTTCTGCCGCTGGTTTTGGAGGGGTGCTGCCGCCTGAAGTTTGGAGTCGGGGCTGCCGTTTGCTTGGGAGGAGCCGCTGCCGCCTGGGTGTTGAAGGAGGCAACGGGGTTGCCTCCTGGAGTTGTAGGAGGCGCCGCTGCCGCCTCGGTGTTGTTGAAGCGGGCTGCCGCCGCTTGGAGTTTTTGAAGGGAGTTGGAGATACTACCTTGAAGGTTGAAGACGAAGAAGGAAGGGGCTACGTATAGCCGTTCTTGTTCGTGGTTGGAGAACGTCATCTTTGACGTTGGGACGGATTAACTAATCCGTCCGGGGTAACGATTTTCATCACTCGTGTTTATTTTCTTTTTCAAATATTGTGATTGTGTATCGATTTGGAAGAAGGGTGATTGGTGTAAAATCTTTTGTGGATTATTTTTGTGGTGGAGGAGTAAAGATCCTTTGTGGATCGGTGGCGGGAAAGCCTGTATTCAGTGCGTGTGAATTTCACACATTTTTAGTGGAGGCTTTCCGGGTTGGACTCCGATCGTCCCGTGGTTTTTTGCCCAAGTTGGGTTTTCCACGTTAAAATATGTGTGTTTTTGTTTTATTATTCCTGCATTGCATTTTTCTTTTGTGTTTGCATACCGCACAAAGCGGTCGCACAGGTGCTCTGGTCGGGATTGTTAGCTCGCATTCCCAACAAGTGGTATCAGAGCCAGGTTCCAGTAACAGAGCCGTTTTCAGTGACAGAGCAGATACCGGGCTGACCTTTCTGGGTTTCAGGACGAGTCGATTGTTATCTCGGGTGTGCAATTGGGAGTGGTAGTTTACGACCATTGGCCCGCTGGCTATCCTCTCCAGTTGTATACTTTGAGATAGTCGACTCAAAGATCAGTGGTCGTCCGGCCAGTTGGCAGAGCAGGATGGAGTCTACATCAGGTTCAGAGCAGATGGTAAAGTTGAATGGTGTCAATTACCACCAGTGGCATCTTCTGATGGAGGATCTGATCTACGTGAAGGGTTGGCATGCTCCTATCTTTGAGGAGATGCCAGAGGACATGGATCCGGCGAAATGGAAGGTGGAGCATCGGAAGCTGTGTGGCTTTATCAGACGGTTCGTGGAGCCGAACGTCTACAACCATGTAGCTAGCATCACTGATGCAAAGGTACTGTGGACGACTCTCGAGACGTTGTATGCCAAGAGCACGGGCATCAACAAGCTTTATCTGCTGAAGAAGCTTGGAGAGTTCAGGTACCGGGAGGGTTAACCTATTTTGGATCATGTCAACGAGTTCCAGGGGATTATCGATCGTCTGACTGCCATGAAGGTGACTTTTGAAGATGAGGTGAATGCATTGTGGCCACTCAAGTCACTTCCAGACTCGTGGGAGATGGTCAGAGTTTCTCTGATCAATTCTTCCCCCCAGGGGATTGTTACCATGGAGATCGCCAAGAGTGGGATCTTGAATGAGGAGGTGAGACGAAAATCTCAGGGGACTTCTGGCTCTTCTTCACGAGCTGACGTCCTCTTTACTGAGCCCAGGGGGGGAGAAAGGAGTAAGAGCCGAGGAAGGAAGGAGGACAGGAGTCATAGTAGGGGCAAGTCGAAGTCACGTTATCAGAACGTGGAATGCCACTACTGTCATAAGAAGGGTCACATCAAGAAATTTTGCTACTCGTTGAAGAACGATCAGAAGAAAAAGAGGATTGCCACTGAGGGCAAGGATGAGGTTCACACGGCAGCCACCGTTTCGACTGAGGAGGACGACGTCATCATTGTTGGCGACGACGTCACAGCTGCACTTGCGTGTGACGACCAATGCTGGATCGTTGATTCTGGAGCCTCTGCGCATATCTCCCACAACAGGGAGTTATTTGCCACCTACACCACTCATGACTGTGGGGTGTTGAGGATGGGCAATGGGGATACGTCCAAGGTTCTTGGGCGTGGAGACATGCACTTGAAGACGAGCACTGGAGCCCTACTTGTTCTGAGGGATGTTAGACACGTGCCAGACATTCGCTTCAATTTGATATCAGTTGGCAGACTTGGAGACGAAGGACACCTGAGTGTCTTTGGAGGAGACATCTGGAAGTTGATCAGGGGATCACTTGTGATGGTCAGAGGTTATAGAGATTCTGGACTGTACTACATGGAGGGGAGGCCTGAAGCTGCTCAGGCCAACTCCGTCAGGGATGAGGCATCCACCTCTTTATGGCACAGGAGGCTGGCACACATTAGCCAGAAGGGATTGGGATGCCTGGCAAAGAAGAAGTTGATTAGTGATATGTCTGATGTTCACTTGGAGAGGTGCGACCACTGTATGGCTGGGAAACAAAACATGGTTTCATTCCACAGCCACACGTCCACCAGGAGATCGGAACCATTGGAGCTTGTTCACACTGATGTGTGCGGACCACTGAAGGTCCAGACTAGAGGAGGAGCATCATACTTCGTCACTTTCATTGACGACCATTCGAGGAAGCTTTGGGTCTATGCCATCAAGACCAAAGATCAGGTTCTCGATACTTTCAGGAGATTCCACGCTGAGGTGGAGAGACATTCTGGGAAGAGGCTGAGGTGCATCAGGTCCGACAACGGGGGAGAGTACATTGGTCCATTTGATGAGTACTGCAGGGACCATGGCATCAGACATGAGAAGACCCCGCCGAAGACGCCACAGCTGAATGGCGTAGCTGAGAGGATGAACATGACACTGATGGAGAGAGTTCGATGCATGCTTTCTGAGTCGAAGCTGTCAGGGATGTTTTGGGGCGAGACTCTTCTTACTGCAGCGCATGTCATCAACCTCTCGCTGAGTTCAGCATTACAGGAGGATGTCCCAGATAGGGTCTGGTATGGGAAAGACCCCTCTTACAGTCACTTGAAGGTATTTGGCTGCAAAGCCTTTGTGCACGTCCCCAGGGACGAGAGATCGAAATTGGATTCGAAGACACGGCAGTGTATTTTCTTGGGATACGACTAGAGTGGAGAGTTTGGGTACAGGTTCTTCGATCCAGTTGAGAAGAAGCTTGTACGTAGTCGTGATGTTGTTTTCTGTGAGGATCAGACTGTTGGTGATCCTGAGGAGATTGTTGAGTTTGAGGTTGACTCTCGCTCTGCTGGAGAGTCACATATGGTTGGAGATGGCGACACTGAGGAGGCTACTGAGCCTGAGCCAGCACAGGGTACTGATACCCTTTCGGATCATGATATCACCACTGATGGTGAACCAGGAGTCGCTGAGGATATTACTGATGATGTGCCTGCACCGGCCCCTGAGCCTGTCCTACGGAGGTCAGATCGGGTCAGGCATCCTTCCACTAGATATTCTGCATCAGAGTTCATTCTTCTGACTGATGCGGGGGAGCCTGAGAGTTATGATGAGGCTGTGGAGAGTACCGAGAAGCGCCAGTGGATGGCTGCTATGCAGGATGAGATGCAGTCGCTGCAGAAAAATCACACATATGACCTGGTGAGATTGCCTAAGGGCAAAAAGGCCTTGAAGAATCGGTGGATTTTCAGGGTGAAGCAGGGAGATTCCTCCACACCTCCCAGATACAAGGTCAGGCTAGTGGTGAAGGGTTTTGGACAGCGACAGGGCGTTGACTTTGATGAGATCTTCTCACCAGTGGTGAAGATGTCATCTATTCGTGTTGTCCTTGGCCTCGCTGCGAGGCTTGATTTGGAGATAGAGCAGATGGATGTCAAGACCGCCTTTCTGCATGGCGATCTTGAGGAGGAGTTATACATGGAGCAGCCTGAGGGCTTCAGTGTTAAAGGGAAGGAAGGTCTGGTGTGCCGCTTGCAGAAGAGTCTATATGGCCTGAAGCAGGCCCCGCGGCAATGGTATAGGAAGTTTGGTATAGGTCGAAGCACATCGACACTCGGTATCATTGGATACGAGATGTCCTGGAGCAGAAGGAGCTTGATCTTCAGAAGGTGCACACTGATGATAATAGGGCAGACATGCTGACCAAGACTGTGCCAAGGGGGAAGTTCGAGCATTGCGTTAGAATCGCCGGGATGGCGGTTTCTTCCGCCTCGATGTGAAGGGGGAGATTTGTTGGGTGTGGTTCCCATCCGAGTCGGTAAAAACCACCGGGCGCGTGCCGGGCGCGGCTCGTGATTTCATCCTTTCATTTTATTTTTATTTTTAAATGAAAATAGTTGGCTTGAGAGAGGCGCGTGAAACAAGGTTTTATTTGGTTTATTTAATATCAAAGCTGTGAAGATATGGTTAGGGCACCGGAGGAAATAATTAAAAAAACTGTTTTTTATTTCTTTTTTGGACAGCAGCCACATCCCCTCTCACTCGCTCTCGATTTTCTGTTCGAGCAACCGCAGGCCACTTCTCTCTCCCTCTCGGTTTTTCTGCCGCTGGTTTTGGAGGGGTGCTGCCGCCTGAAGTTTGGAGTCGGGGCTGCCGTTTGCTTGGGAGGAGCCGCTGTCGCCTGGGTGTTGAAGGAGGGGCTGCCGCCTGGAGTTGTAGGAGGCGCCGCTGCCGCCTCGGTGTTGTTGAAGCGGGCTGCCGCCGCTTGGAGTTTTTGAAGGGAGTTGGAGATTCTACCTTGAAGGTTGAAGACGAAGAAGGAAGGGGCTACGCATAGCCGTTCTTGTTCGTGGTTGGAGAACGTCATCTTCGACGTTGGGACGGATTAACTAATCCGTCCGGGGTAACGATTTTCATCACTCGTGTTTATTTCCTTTTTCAAATATTGTGATTGTGTATCGATTTGGAAGAAGGGTGATTGGTGTAAAATCCTTTGTGGATTATTTTTGTGGTGGAGGAGTGAAGATCCTTTGTGGATCGGTGGCGGGAAAGCCTGTATTCAGTGCGTGTGAATTTCACATATTTTTAGTGGAGGCTTTCCGGGTTGGACTCCGATCGTCCCGTGGTTTTTTGCCCAAGTTGGGTTTTCCACGTTAAAATATCTGTGTTTTTGTTTTATTATTCCTGCATTGCATTTTTCTTTTGTGTTTGCATACCGCACAAAGCGGTCGCACAGGTGCTCTGGTCGGGATTGTTAGCTCGCATTCCCAACACCTTCTCAAGTTTATCCGGACTGGAATGGTCATATGAGATAATGATATGACATGATTGATGTGAGTTAATTCTGTCTACCTACAGATCAAGGGTATTTTTTATGATATAATTTTGTCTCAAAGTTTGCCGCCTCCTTCCCACTCTTGTAAGTCCCTTTTTTAGATGCACTAGCTACTAAATGTATCTTTTGGGGATATCATGAAGTCAAAAAAGTTATAGGTTCTACGGTCCTCAATAGATATTTTGTCTTTTGCAATGTCACATTCTTCTACACCTTATTTTGGTGACACCACTTTACACCCCCCTCATGAGTTTGACTATGATCACACTTTTGTGCAATCGTTGAATGTGAAATTTAAATCTACTAATGCAGTTGTCCATTACTACTGAGTCGACTATTCTTCTTAACAATAATAACTTCCATGATGAACAATACACACAAAGACCTTTAGTCATTCACACCTATTCTGGAGGGGAGACATATACGGAAGCTACAGTTATTACTCCAGATTCATCTCTACTACCATCTGATCGTGCATTGATCCCACTCTTGGGCTACATATAGTTCTTCGCAAAGGTAATCGAGCTTGTCCTCAACATCCTATTACAATATATGTCTCTTATGACTCTCTATCCCCCCAAGTATTAGGCTTTTTGACTGCAATGACTTCTATCTCTGTCCTAAGACAGTTTAGCATGCTATATCTGACTTTGAATGGAAGTAGACAACTATGGAAGAAATGAATACCTAGATGCAAACATGTTGAAAATCCAACGGATCCAAACACTAAATTGATCAAAGATGAAGGGTACTTGCTTGAGAATCCAATGAGGTATACACTTTACAAATGGTTGTGTAAGGTACTACCTATGCATCACTCAACAGTTTAAGACTATGACAAATGTGTTAGAACATTAGTGTATCAAACTCACCCAAAGCCCTTTTTGTTCCACACCCCATAATACAATTAATAGGTTAATCTAATATCATGAAGACAGTGAAATTTAATGAGACATCTTACCACATAAATATGAAATATTATTCTTAAATATCAATTAATTGGGAGCTTCAACTTAAACACTTTGATGATAACAATAATTTAAATATTATGTATATATTTGTCCTTTATATTGTAATAATTAATCAATTAAAAATGATGTTAGACTAGAGAAATACTTTTATCTGAAAGTGGTAGATAAATCACAATATATACCTTCCTCTAATAAGTTTAGAAAAAAAAATCATTCTCATCCTCGAGTTCATGCATTTGATGTGCTTATGGGAGTAACCATAGCCAACTTAGGCTCTGTATGATTGGCGTTTTTGCTCCATTTCCGGCGGCACAAAAACATACTGTGGAAAAAACATGAGTAACATTTCATTCCCACCGTCACCGTAGAAAAGTTATTTTTGCAGTAATTTGAGACTGCAACACCCCTCCAATTCTCACCACTTCATTCTCTCCGCTCCTATTTTCATCGCTCTCAATGTCGCTGAAACTAATGGAACCATAATCAAATACATGCCATATATGATACTAAAAAGAGAACGTCTTACCATTCTACATGTCATCGCTAATCTAGGAGAGGACCAGGAGATTTCATAATAAGTGATGGAAATCATGTCACACAAAGGTCTACCCGACGATCACAGCTGTTCATCTTGTGTGCATTAACTTAGGAATTTTATTTATTTTTATGTACTTTTTGTTATTTTATTTTAAGCAAGTTTGCACAACTGTTGTGATCGGAAGATCAGGATCATTCATGGAAGTTCCTAACTTTATGAAAAGGGATAGAAGACTCCATTCATAGGGATCAAAAGTTTGAGAGACAAATTCCTCATTTTGGTCACCCAATTCCAAAGACGGAATCTAGACGTAAAGCCTTAGGAACTCCCCCCTCTTCCCTTTTGATTCCAAAGTCGGAATCAAAAGTTTGAGAGACAAATTCCACCTTTTGGTCACCCAATTCCAAAGACGGAATCTAGAGGTAAAGCCTTAGGAACTCCCCCCTCTTCCCTTGACCAGCCCGCCCATTCACAGAATCACAGGGATCAAAAGTTTGTGCACGCTTGGATTCTGGACCGGCCTCTCTCCCGGTGGCCCACCTTCGTTGACTGCGGCTCGCTGGAGTAGCTCCAGGTGTCGGTCTTTTGCTTCCTGGCGGTGGCTAGGATGTTTCCGTTTTGTCTCAATGTTTTGGGCCGGATCTTGTTGAGGCCATCCTCCAGATCCCGGTCCACCGCTCTTTTCCCCAGGACAGGCCGGAGCTCTGCACCCGCCTCAGCGACCGTTCTATTGCCTCCCTCGCCTTCATGGCCCAGTTTAATGGGGCCCGTACGGACTTCAGTTGGCTCTGGAAGCTGAAAATTCACCCGCGGGAGCGGATGTTTTGGTGGCGGCTACTTTGGGATGCGATCCCCACCCGGGCGTGACTTGCTCCTAGGGGTCTTACTGCTGATCGGGGCTGTCCTTGGGGTTGCGCTTCTGAGGAGACCCGAGACCATCTGGTCTCGAATTGGTGCTGTCTTTCGGCCATTCGGGCCGCTCTTCTGCGATGGGGATACAACATGCCCTCCTTCTCCAGCTGGACGATTGCGCGGGAACTTCTCTCCTCCGCCTTTGCCAGCGCGCTTGGGACGACGCGGGTTTTTTGCTGTGCGGTGTACCAGGCCTGGCGTGGACCCAACGCCATGGTTCACCATGGCGAGGTGGCGACCTTTACGGTCATGGCGGCGACCATTGTTGAGAACCTCTCCATTCTGCGAACTCTACCATTCCAGGGGCACTGG
This sequence comes from Dactylorhiza incarnata, assembly GCA_033032865.1. Classification (NCBI taxonomy): domain Eukaryota; kingdom Viridiplantae; phylum Streptophyta; class Magnoliopsida; order Asparagales; family Orchidaceae; genus Dactylorhiza; species Dactylorhiza incarnata. The sequence continues at coordinate 29,350 of JAWHQI010000626.1, read as the reverse complement.
GCTACCACCCAGCCTCACCGGCTATCGCCTATCGACACCACTCTCTTGGTGCCCCCCCCTAGATGGATAAAGTTCAATGTCGATGGTTCTCTCTCCTTGTCCGAGCTTGCTGGGCTTGGGATGGTGGCCCGCAACGATCGGGGTGCTATCATTTTTTATGTTGGGTCCTCGCTGTTGCACTGGGATCCTGGGGGAGTGGATCTAGCGGCAGTCTTGGCTCTAAAGGATCTGATCTCGCCGTCTTTGTACGGGGTGCGCGGGCCTATTGTGGAGGGCGACTGTTTGACCCTCATGGACAGTTGTGTGGCTGGTTTGCGACGGGGAGACTGGAGCATGACGGTGGACGGCGAGGACTTCTCTTTTCTGAGTTGTTTTCCCCAACTTCGGTTCCAGCATATTGGCCGTGCAGCCAACAGAGTTGCTGATTTCTGTGCTCGCTTTGCCCTACGGGGAAATTTTGTATGGCTAGATGTAGACAGCACCCAGACTGAGTTTGTCGAGCTTGTTCGTGCAGACTTCGATAGCATGCTGTAGTTTTATTTTTTCCTTTCTTTGTTTTCTAATTTCATGTTATTTGCACTTTTTAAAAAAAACACCAGTCCCCCCACGACTGCATTCAGCTGGCTACTCATAATTGAATGAGTTAACCCACTGTCCAGCAGAAGTTTCACTCCAGACTCATTTCCCCAATCTGAGCCCTCCCCTATGCTCCAAAACTTCACAACAGGCTGCCAGCTCATCTCTTGTTACGGACACCAACGGAGCGGACAAGGGCGAAGGGCGACCGCCAGTGTGGTGGGTGTATAAACGTCGCGAGCGTAACATGCCGACATAGCTGACATGTGTCGAGTGGTGTTACTGTATCCGTTATATTTTGGGTATCTATTATGTTTCGGTTTCGTATGTTGAACCCGGCAAGTATATAAGTCGGGTAACTATTGTATTTTGGCATGCTGAAAGTAATTTGGAATTCTGATTTCCGTTTCCCCCTCTTCCTCCTCTAATTTTCTCCTCCCCCTTCTCTCTCTCTTTCTCGTGCCCTAACAATTTGGTCCGACCTGCCGCCTTCCGTCCGCGGTCTCCGCCGCCCGAAGAACACACGCCTAAGTAGTCCCGCTTCCGCGCATCCCGTCTGCTCCTCCTTCGCGCATTGCTCTTCCGTCGTGTATCGCATCGCATCGCTCGCCCCGCGTCCGCGATCGTTCGCTTGCCCTAGACGCGGCTCTCGATGGTATCGCTCCTTCGCGCACCGCTCCTCGATTGCTTCCAGCCACTTCCAGGTTCTCTTCCCTCCACTCGGTCAAGTACATGCCACATGGGTTGCGATCAATGGTCAACACCGACGCAACACCACCGTCTGCACCACAGATCCAGCCATCCTTCGTCGTTTGGACGACCACGACGGCTCCATCGCATCGCTGCAGGACCTCATACTCCGTATGGATGCCAAGATCGACTCCCTCTTGGTCGGTCGCCCGACCACGTCCGCGACGTCCAACAGGGATTCGTCGTCCCTCCTCGGAGCTCCCCCAGATCCGTACCAGACACCAGCCCCCCAGCCCGAGGTTTTCTCACCGGGACCTCGTTCCTATGATGTTCCCTCATTTAACGGCACCGATCCTATGAGATGGATTGCCCGGGCCAAACAGTTCTTCGATATTCAGCAGATCTCGGAGGCACAGAAGGTCAGCACGGTATTGATCGGCTGGAGGGCTCCGCCCTCCACTGGGTGCGCTGGCTACGTCAATCCAAACCGGCCATGTCTTGGTCGGACCTTCAACAGAAGCTCAATCGCCATTATGACACCCGCTACTCGAGCTCCGCGGTGGAGTGACTCTGCAGCGTCCGCCAGACGGGCTCCCTAGATGAGTACATCGATGAGTTTATCGCCCTCGCGACGCATGTGTCGGACCTTCCGTCGGACCACTACCTCAGCTTCTTTATGCATGGGCTCCTCCCACACATCCGTGTCGGTATCCGCACCCACCATCCGCCGTCGATTGCGGAGCCATAGATCTAGCCCACTTGGTTGACGTGGAATTCCAGACTCGACCTCTGGACACGGGCAGGCCGCCCTCGATGCCTCCAGCGCGCTCGATCAACCGGACAGCAGCGGCCTACCGTGCCCCACAGCTTGAGGCACCCCCGACCTCCGGCTGCGCCGCACCGCCGCCCCGTCCTCCAAGGCCTATGGCCCACCCCGACTCTCCAATCAGGAGTACCATGATCTGTGTACCAAGGGTTTGTGCTTCCGATGCAAACAACCCTACTACCCTACGCACGAGTGCCCGCTGAAAGACCTCTGGGTTCTCATTGGCGAGGAGAAACCCGAGGTGACGCTCGCAGACTTCGAGGCCCTTGAGTTGGATACTGTGACCGAGGACTCGCCAGCGGCCACCTTCCATCGCTTGGACCTTCCACTGTTTACTTTCGGCGGCTTCTCGGGCCCACAGACAATGAAGCTCTGTGGGAGGCTTCACGGGGCCTCTGTTGTGGTGATGATTGATAGCGGAGCGAGGCACAACTTTATCTCTCAGCACCTGGTGGATCGTCTAGCGCTGCCAGTGCAGGCTGTCGATCGCTTCTCGGTCTGTTTAAGCGATGGTAGACGGCGGGCGGCGGGTGGCCTGTGCACGGCCCTCACTCTCACCATAGGTCATAGCTCATTTCAGGCAGACTTCTATGTGTTCTCTCTAGGCGGGGTGGATGTTATTCTCGGGGTGGCCTGACTCCATACCCTTGGCGACATCAGCGTCAAATGGGACCGCATGATTGTGCGCTTCCTCTGTGGGGGAACGCCCTGCTTGCTGGAGGGCGACTCGGTCTTACTTCGTCAGTCTGTCTCCTTACGGTCCCTCTAGAAATCCACCGACGAAGATTGGGCGGCCTCCTTGTGGCACGTGGAGGAGCAGTCCGCCCAATGCTCTCTGACCGCCCCAGCGCTGCAGGCTATTTTGAACCTCTTTCCGGACGTCTTCGTCGACAAGACCCGTTTTCCCCCAGCCAGGCTGACGGATCACAGCATTCCCCTGCAAGGGGGGTGTTTCCTCCATCTCAGTTCGACTGTACCGCTACGACCACGCTCAGAAGGGCGAGATCGAGACACTGGCGGGCGACATGCTCGCGGTTGGTATCATTCAACCCATCGCTAGTCCCTTCTCGAGCCTTGTCCTCTTGGTCCGCAAGAAGGACGACAGCTGGCGTTTTTGCGTGGACTGCCCGGATAAGTGGACTACCGGGAACTCAATAAGGTCACCATCCCGGATAAGTATCCTATTCCGGTCAGTCAGGAGCTCTTGGACGAGTTACAGGGGCGGTCTATTTCTCCAAGTTGGACCTACGCGCCAGCTACCATCAGATACGGGTCCGCGAGGAGAATGTTCCAAAGACAGCGTTCTGCACACATGATGGCTATTATGAGTTCCTGGTCATGCCTTTTGGCCTGACGAATGCCCTGCCACTTTTCAGGCCACCATGAATGATCTGTTCCGTCCAGTCCTACGTAGGTATATATTGGTTTTCTTCGATGACATTCTAGTTTACAGTTCATCTTGGCGGGAACACCTTGACCATATTCGGGCAACTCTCGCCACTCTCCTGGAGCACTCTTTTTGTGTGAACACCAAGAAATGCGTCTTCGGTCAGACAGAGATTAGTTACTTGGGGCACACCATCTCCGCAAACGGCGTAGCTATGGATCTGGACAAGGTTCGGGCCATCCTTCAGTGGTCCACACCCCGATCACTCTGCGACGTCCGTGGATTCTTGGGCCTCACGGGGTACTATCGTCGATTCATCCGGGACTATGGCAAGATTGCCAAACCTCTCTCCAGCTTGTTGAAAAAGTCAGAGACCGGCAATTTTCAGTAGACATCGGCGGCGGCCGCGGCATTCTGGACCCTTCAGCAGGCACTAAGCACCGCCCCCGTATTAGTTATGCCAGATTTTTCGTAACCATTAGTGGTTGAGTGCGGCGCATCGGGCTCGAGCGTCGGTGCAATTTTGATGCAAGGATAGCCCATCGCCTATTTTAGTCATATGTTTGCCGCCAACGTGCGCCCCCGCTCCGCAAATGAGTCTGAGCTTATGGCGTTGGTTCTAGCAGTACAGCATTGGCGGCCCTACCTGCTTGGTCGTCACTTCACGGTCCGGACAGATCAGCATAGCCTACGCTATCTCCTCCACCAGAAGATTGCGACTCCTGCGCAGCAGGTTTGGGTGGCCAAACTATTGGGATAGAACTTCGACATTGAGTTTCAGGCGGGCTCGTCCAACCGGGCGGCCAACGCTCTCTCCCACCATCCGCAGACGGCGAGTTTGACTGCCATTTCCGGACCATTTTGGGAGGATGCCACCATTATTCAACACAAAGTTGCGGCCGACCCCGAGCTACAGTCGATTGTGGGGGCCTTGCGGGCAGACGCCTCAGCCCGCCCTCCTTATCGTCTTGTGGGCGACCGCCTCTGCTATCAGGATCGTCTAGTACTTCCTGCCTCCTCTCAGTTGATTCTCCGCATAGTCATCGAGTTTCATGCTACTCCAGAAGGAGATCACGCGGGCGCATTCAGGACGTATCGCCGCCTCGCCGCTTCACTGTATTGGCATGGAATGTTCCAGCGGGTCAAGACCTTCGTCGCAGCCTGCCTACTGCGCCAGCGCGCCAAGTACGAGGCTACCTTTCCTGGGGGCCTCCAGCCACTTCCAGTTCCGACTCAGATTTGGGAAGACATTTCTATGGACTTTATCTCCCGGCTTCCCCGCTCCAAAGACATAGGACTGCATATTGGTGGTCGTGGACCGCCTGTCCAAGTATGCTCATTTCATTCTGTTACGACACCCGTTCATGGCTCACGGCATGGTCGCTGCTTTTGTTGATGGGGTGGTCCGCCTCCATGGGTTCCCCCGCTCCATTGTGAGTGACCGCGACCCCCTTTTCCCGAGTTCATTCTGGCAAGCACTGTTCAAGATGCAGGGTACGCAACTTCGAATGAGTACAGCATACCACCCGCAGACGGATGGGCAGTTCGAGGTCATGAATCGATGCCTAGAAACCTATCTGCGTTGTTTTGTTTGTGATCGCCTGCATGCTTCGAGTGGCTCTCCTGGGTCGAGTATTCCTTCAACGCGTCCTACCACTCCAGCGCCAGCACCACATCGTTCGAGGAAGTTTATGGTAGACATTCGCCCGTCCTCACACGGGCCGTTCTGGGCGAATGCACGGTTGCCGTCGTGGACGGCCTCCTCCGCGACCATGATGTCATGCTCCGACAGCTGCGCCAACACCTCCAGCACGCCCAAGACAGGATGGTGGCCTCAGCCAACCGCCATCGGCGTGATGTCCAGTTCACCGAGGGTGATTCAGTGATTCTCAAGCTCTGGACACACCGCCAGGTGACGGTGACCCCGCGGACCCACTCCAAGTTGGCGGCCAAGTTCTACGGCCCCTTTGAGATCCTAGCCTGGGTGTGCACTCAGGCGTACTGCCTTCGCCTACCTCCGGAGAGCCGCATTCATCTAATGTTCCATGTCTCGCAGCTCAAGCGAGTGATTGGTGATCACCCAGTCGAGCAGGCGCTTCCTCCGCCAGCATCCGACGCCATCCCATTGGTATTCCTTCCCCAGCGCATTACGGACACGCGCACGATCCTCCGAGCGGAGCAGCCAATGGAGCAGGTTTTAGTGGTTTGGCAGGATCACCCACTCTCGGAGGCGACGTGGGTGGATCGAGAGGATATGCGCCACCAGTTCCCGGACATCTGCCTTGAGGACAAGACGAATTTCCCAGAGGGAGGAATTGTTATGGACACCGACGGAGCGGACGAGGGCGAAGGGCGATCGCCGGTGTGGCGGGTGTAGCAACGTCGCGAGCACGACGAACATAACATGCCGGCCTAGCCGACATGTGTCGAGTGGTGTTATTGTATCCGTTATATTTTGGGTATCTATTATGTTTCGGTTTCGTATGTTGAATCCGACAAGTATATAAGTCGGGTTACTATTGTATTTTGGCATGCTGGAAGTAATTTGGAATACTGATTTCTGTTTCCCCCTCTAATTTTCTCCTCCCCCTTCTCTCTCTCTCTCTCTTTCTCGTGCCCTAACATCTCCCATCCCCTGCTCACGCCCAAAAACAGTACAGGAGTCAAATTCCAGCCTCTGGAAATCTTCCCAACCCCATCATTCCTCTCCTACAGCCCACTACCCCACCCGACCACCATCCAGAACTCATCGAGCCCCCATCTGCCCCTCTCCTTTCCAGGCCACAGAGAGTTCAGTCCAACCTCTTTCCCCACCATCCAGAAGACCTCTAATTGCATGAGTTAACACACTGTCCAGCAGAATTTTCCCATCTCCCCACTCATTTTCCCAAGCCAACCCATCCTCGTTGCTCCAAAACTTCATAACACACTGCCAGCTCACCTCCCATCCCCTGTTCCCGCCCAAAAGCAGTCCAGGAGTAAAATTCCAGCCTATAGATTTCTTCCCAACCCCGTCATTCCTCTCCTACAGCCCACAACCCCACCCAACCACCATCCAGAACTCATCGAGCCCCCATTCCAGCTGCCCCTCTCCTTTCCAGTCCACAGAGAGTTCATTCCAAACCCTCTACCCTCCATCCCAAGGATCTCAAACCCTTTCTTAAGGCTGGAGATGCTTCCCAGAGTCCCCGGCATCCTCCACACTCCCCCGTCAATCACCCCATCAACCAAAGCAGTCCAATATAATCCCTATACTTTCTCCACAACCCAACTTCAGTCCATTAATTCATTTCCGGGCTCTCATCTATGCATCGGTGGCGACGTTCATTGAAGGGCTCCACCATCAGTCATCCCAAATTCCTCCTTCCCGAAGTCTTATATTTTTTTGGGTTGATTTGCTTTAGTATTTGATATTTCTCCTCTTTAATATGCGCACTCATGTTTGCTCCTTTGTTTTAAAGTTCTACTCGCTTATGGTTGTTTAGTATATTTGTACATTTCTTTTATTGCAAGCTAGTTGTTGGGTAATTTTATAATTTATATAGGCATTCTTAGAGTCATCCTAAGCCCCGTTAGCCTCTACCGTACGTCAATAGGCCTAATAGTATTTGAAATATCCTAGTTTATACATTCTTCATTATTACTAAAAGGACTCCTCAAAAGATACAAATTATCAACACCCCACTAATGTGTTAGAATGTAGCTAAAAATCTACTCTTCCTTAAATCACATCTATCAATGAGTATATATTCGTTAAAAAATAACCATAATAAGTTCACAATTCCACATTCTTCCTCCCTTCATTGAAAATATAAAATTCTAGAACATTTCACTTATTACTAACATTAGTGGTTAACTTATTTATTTTTCTTGATGTCAATGGAAATTTTCACTCATAGAAAGGTGAGGTTATGATTGTTGAGAGGTTTGGTTGTAATAAGAGGCAAGTTGACTATTTGAAAAAAAACTTATATGAGACCTTTCATTACATGAAATACTTTCGCTTGGATCTTCCATGTTTCTAGCATCCTATGATAAATTCTTTTCCTACTCAAGAATGGATAGTTAACCTTGTGTACCATATTTATCAGATGGACAATCAAATTTTCTACAAACACCATTGAGGATGATGCATTAGGTTGACAAATGCAGAAAGATCATAATTGCAAGTTGTGGGGAGGATACTCCAAATGCAACATGAAGGGGTATACAGAACATAAATATGTGAAACACTGGATAATGGGGTTCTTAAGTAGAATCAATTTTACTCAACATATTCTGGCATTTGTTGCAGATAGGAAAAAAGAAGGAATTGTGAAGGTCTTTCCAGGACTAAATAACACACAGAACAACTAACACTCTAGTCAATGTCACAATGAAGAGCTTATTGTTCTTTCAGACAAACACTTGTAAAAACATCTAGAAATGAATGAGTAAATAATGAAGATTCATAAAGCCAGCCACTAATACGTAAGGCTATGCTGCTGATTGTGAGAATTATATCAGGACAACAATATCTAAGGCATGTAGGACTTAGGAAGGTTCCCATGTTCGTTGCCCAAAGTCACTGCTACACCAAACCTCACCACAGCTCAATTGCCAATGCATTAAGGTTCCCCTAAGCATTCATTTCCATGTGTACATTTCATTTGCAATTTAAAGTACAACTAAGCTTTATGTTTCAGACTTCAGAAAGAAAAGCACGACTGAAGCGTAAGTAAAATCTCTCATTTATCTCGCCTTCCCTTAACATCACTGAATTCATAGGAAAAAGACATGGGAAGAAGTTTAAGCTGCTGGTACAAGAAACTCACCGGCTTCCTGACGATAGTCTCAAGACTACCCAATCTGACAGAAGTCGAATAAGTATTGAAGGTCTCGTAAGGACGGAAAGCACCGACGAGAGGAGTCCAAGCAGAGGAAGATCCAGAACCATGCGAACCTCCCGCTTGCCTGCCACCAGATCCATCCTCCTTGCTTCCCACACCCGCCTCCATGAATCACCGCCGCCCAATCAGAGCATATCCAAAATTCGATCGCCTCCGGAGAAAGAGATCAACGATGAAAGACAACTCTCTAATGATCGTATCAAGTACCCACTTCGTCGTAATACCCGGTCTCGGCTCCGGTCAGATGAAGACGCGCAAACGCAATCCCGCCCGACGATTTCAGTCCCATGCTACAGTATGCCTGATAGGTGCCTATTCAGAGCTGCGCCGCGTAGAATCGCAGCAATGACGCGGACCCTGCAATGCCTGAAATCGGCTATTCCAATGCAAACACAAACTACCGCGAGCAGGGATTGCGATCTCAATTGGGACGGGGATAGGAATTAGGGTTTTTATTCCTTCTGAACGGGAAGAGAAGAAAGAGTGCCCCAACTGATGAACCAGGACGGATTTGAGGCCGTCGTAGAACTAATCTTCCCAGGCCCTGTTTCTTCTCCGCCTCCGTTAGCTTCTTTATTTCCTCTTCCTTCGCACATTTTAGCGTATATAGCTCGGAGCTAACCACGGTTAAGGAATTCACAAAATCTACACTCACTTTAAAAAGTGACCATTATTTGACCAGCCGCCATCTGGCATTTGTTCTAGAAAACCACGGCCCTTCTGCGCTCGTGCTGGGTCTCGATTGAGGTGAACTCGGGAGTATGCTTGTTGTGTTGCTCACGTCGCTTACCTGGTGCTTAACGTGGCCGAGTGCTCATTGTCAAACAATTAAAACCTTAATTAGGCTGAATAACTTTAACTAGTGATTATGACCGGATTTAATTTTAGTTACATTAATAATTTACGGATCATTAATGGTCATATATATAATGAAATTTAATTTATTAAGGCGATTATTAGTAAACCTCACTTTTTTTTTACGCGCAGACCACTTTCACGCCTTAAATTAGGGCTGGAGATTTCCATGGAGAGCAAGCTGTTACGATCTCCTCATTTTTGAGGTTAACAGAAGGGAAGATTCCAGAGGAAACCGGAATCTTGTACATAAGAAGATGATGGATTATTCTAGAGAGTACATGATCCGAAATCTTGTACATAAGAAGATGGCGGAATATTCTAGAGAGTACATGACTCTTGTATATACTAGAATTGTATAGAATACTTTAGAATTGTAGAAATCTAGAATATTCTTTGATTTAGAGGGAAACCTCTTTAGGGCCTATAAAAGGGGAAGACACCCTTATTTGTAATCATCCAAGTGTGGATAAAGAATTCGAGTTCTCTTACTTACTTCTTCTCTTGTGCTCTTGTGTTCTTATTCTCGTTCTCATTTCCACCACAGTTTCCTTAGAGTGAGGCTGACTTAGCTAACTGCGAGGGGTGGCAAGATGAGCTAAGGTCGCGCGCGACATAGTCAAGGGGACTAATCCGTGACAAAGCGCTGGCTAAGGCAGCTCGAGCTCAGATGGCCGCCGAAGGCGGTGGTCGGAACAAGCGAAATGGACCAAAGGAACCTCCTTTTTGAGGTTAGCGACAAGTTTTCTCCAAGAAGTGGCAAACGTCGGCAAACATTTCCCCAAGAAATTCTCCACTGCGAGGGCGAGGGCGAGGGAAAAGGATCGTCGTCTTCCCCGATTGCTCGCTCATCGTTTCCGAAGCCGGAAGTTCTCCACTTGGAAGAAACGGCCGATAACTCGCCACAATTTTCGTTATAGCTAATTTTGCTCCAAATTAATATTTACTATTTTGTTTAGGAATTTTGTATTTATTTTGGTTTGAGCATAACAAAATGGTACGCCCTTATCCATGCAATCTTTCCATGTCGACCATGGTTGTGTAGGGGCGCATCTCGGGTCGATTTCGCTCTAAATCAAAAATCGACATGTACGCGTTGGAACAATCATGTACTCGGTGTTTAGAATTATACATAAATAGAAAATTTTGATTCGGTTCACGTTTTATTCTCGATTCCGTACTATGATTAATCTTATTTTCCTACATGATCCTGATGCTTAGCAATAAGTATATAGCAATAATTAAAGCTTCAGATCACGGGTCATTTCTCGTGTGCCCGATCCCAAGAATCTAAAGCCAAACCTCGACAGTCGATTGTTGATCTTTTCGCAACCATTATCAGAAGAACCATCTAGAATTGATCGATTTGATTTGATTCTATGTCATTTCTCGATTTCCCGGCCCATTTTGCATGCTCGCAAGGGTGTGATATGGATGCAGAGATAATGTAATCTTGAAATCGCCTCACCGAAGACCCAGCCCAAACACTCAAGGGTCGGAGTTCTTTTGAACAAAAAGCCAAATGTGAAGTAGTCAAGAAAGTGGCACTATATGCAGCATGTTTAGATTTTGTGAATTCCCTAACCATGGTTAACTTTGAGCTATGTACGCTAAAATAGTCGAAAAAGGAGCAAATTAAGAAGCCGGCGGAAGCGGAGAATAGAACAGGGTCGGTGAAGGTAGTTATAGCATGCATATGTGCATCTCAAATTCGTCTTGGCTCATCAGTTTGGTACTCATTCTTCTTATTCCTTTCAGAAACAACAAAAAACCTAATTCATATCCTCTTCCCAATTGTCATCGCAATTAGGGGTGCAAGTTGAGTTGAACCGGCTCAAAAAAAATCGACTCAAGCTCGAGTCTGTGGGAGCTCGATGAGCTCGAGCTCGATTTCAAGTCGAGCTCGAGCTCAAATATTGTTGTTCATGAACACGAGCCGGCTCGTGAGCTTTTTATTTCTACATTTTAGAAAAGTTAAAAATATAATAAAAAAATAAGTCTCAGGAGCTTAAAAAAACTGGTGAGCAGCTCAAGCTCGGTAGGCCTTGAGCTCGAACTCGAGGCAAGAAAAAATGAGCGTGTCGAGCTCAAGCTCGAAATGGTTAGCTCGAGCTTGAGCTTGAAAATTTTTCCAAGCTCGGCTCGTCTGCACCCCTATCGCAATCCCTCCTCCGGTAGTCTGTGGTGCTTCTTTGAATCAATAGATTTGTTATTATTGTGTTGATTTGTTATTATTACATTTTTATGTTATTAGAATAGCCTAATTATGGCTCTCATGATGCACATATATAAGAACATTTTTTTCTCATTTGGTGAAAAAGGAAAAGAGGGAGATTATGATTCTATTCATTTCACCTATCAAGCATGATGTATGAAACTAAAATCGTCAGACGGGATTGCGTTTGCACGTCATTTACACAGAGTCGGATAAGCCCCGATTAGTTGGTGGTGGTGGTGGTGGTGATGCGTGGAGGTAGGTGCAGAAGCAAGGGGGTGGATCTATTTGCAAAAAAGCGGGAGGTCCATAAATTCTTATATCTCTTTCTTTGCTTAGACTGCTCTCATCGGTGTTTTACGTTTGCACGAGACCTTCAACACTTATTCAACGTCTGTTAGGTTTGGTAGTCCGAAGACTATCATTTCGAAGCCGGTGAGTTTGATTTATACCCCTAGCTTAATTCCCCCCCCCCCCCCCCCCCCCCCCCCCCCCCCCCCCATGTCTTCTACCTATTACTTTCATGATGTCAATAGCGGAGATTTTGCTCATGCTTATGTCGAGCTTTTCTTTATGAAACGGTAGAATTGTAAGTGGGAGACGATTCTAATTCCGTTACTCTTGAAACGGCAAAACCTAATGCATTGACAATTGAGCTATAAGGAGGCTTGTTGTAGCATTGACTTTATGGAAAGAACATGGAAAACATCCTAAGTCCTACTTGTCTTAGATAGTTTTGTGTTGATATAATTATCACAATCAGCGGAATAAGATGGGTGGTGACGATGACATTGACGGATTCAGAAAATTAGAAATAATGGTGCATAGTTTTTTTAAAATACAATAGTAAATAAAATGTTTCAAATTAATTTTGGGGGTTCACATAGCTGAGTTTGATCTGGGAGTAGCAAAATTTTTTTTGTGAATAGTTAAATTTTAGTCTGCTTATAACAAATCGCAAAAAATGAGGTGCCAGTTTTCCTTTGCCCCCCTCTGAATCTGCCCCTAGACGGTAAAATAATAGAGCGAGTGTAAAATAATGCATGAAACAAGCGTAAAATAATAAGAAAATAGAGCGAACAATGTGAGAGCTTGAGCGAGAGAGATGAATGCATTTTTGTGTTATTTATAGGATGAAAAATAATTTATGAATTTATCAAAATAATAAAAGCATTATACGGATAAATATAACTTAGCAGCTATTAATAATAAATTTTAAAAATAACTAAATTATATTAATTTATTTTAAATATAATTTGTTTACTATTGTTGCGGTCAGACTCGATGCTCCGGTCGGGCCGAAATAAACTTAGGTCGTCTCAGCTCTCAGAGCGGTCGAGTGCGCACACAGTCAATGAGATATGAAAAGAACACAGATTTTATCGTGGAAAAACCCCTGAATTTGGTAAAAAACCACGTTGACCTGGCTCGCTTGGTCGGAATCCACTAACTACTTGCGGTTACAAATATCTTGGAGAATCGAGGGCGACAGGCCGCTCCTCGTTACAATTTAGTGGAGAGAGAGAGAGAGCTCTCGGTGGGCAACATGCTGCTCACCGCGAGGCTTAATGTTTGCTGCGTCTTTGAGGCTGTAGACGTCCCAGAATATCAAAGGGAGTTGGTCTTCGCGGCTCTTTGGTTGCGGTGAGCGAGCGTAAGCTTGACGGCGGCGGCGAGGCGGAGGCTCACCGGCGGCGAAGTGGTGGCTCGCGGGCTAATGCCGGCAGAGCTTCGACTTGCCAAAGAAGGAGGAAGGAGAAGTAGGAGGAAGATGGAGGAAGTAGAGAAAAGTTTCCCTAAATGAGGAGTCTTGGGGGCTTATTTATAGGCCTCGGGAGTTGGTTACGGTGGTTATACGGTTATCCGCACACCGTAACCACATTCATATTTAATAATTAATTATAACTAATATATTAATATATTATTAATATATTATTAATATATTATTATGATTATTCCCATAATTATTGCCCCACTAACCATGATGGTTAGTGGGTAGTTGTTGTGGGAGGTGGTTACGGTGGTCATGCGGCTATCCGCACACCGTAACCATCATCATCATATATATTTTATAATAAACGAAATATATATTATTTATATTAAATGTAATAATAATAATATTATTATTATTATTATTATATTATTCCCTACAAACTCTCCCTCCACTAACTATGATGGTTAGTGGGTGGTTTCCCCCCAAACGGATGGAGGAGAGCGCGTGGGAGGAGAAGGAGATGAAGAAAATGGGATCGGCGTGTGCGGGATCGCACGCGCTGATCCCATACGCATGCGATCCCATGATCTCCACCGAAATGGTGGGGATCACGAGGTGCGTGGCTATTTGCACCCCCTCATTATAAATAAGAGGGGGTGAGAGAGTGTCGTATCATATGCCCCCAAAACTCCCGTGGCTCGAACGATTTTACGAGAGAGACGAGAATTTTCTCCTGCGTTAAAGATGAACGGGAGTGGGAGTTCTCACCTTTTCTGGGGTTCACTGATCCGCGCGAGCCGGCTATTCGGTTATTTTGCATATCGTCATTTGAAGAGAGAAGATTGTTGTGGTGCGGGGTATCTGGTGCCCTCGAATGATACATTCCTTTTGTATCCTTTTAAGTAGTTGGTCATGCTTTTGCTATTGAAACCGCATTTGTTCCTATGTACGAAGTAGCTGGGACCTCAGCTGGAAGTGCAACTTTTTCTCGCGCGAGATTAACTCACGACTTTGATTGCACGAGGCAGGCTCGCGGCTCTTGCTCGCGCGAGATTTACTCGCGACTTAGTTTGCGCGAGACTGGCTCGCGGCTTTTGCTCGCGTGAGATTTACTCGTGACTTGGTTTGCGAGAGACTGGCTCGCGGCTTTGTTTGCACGAGGATTGCTCGCAACTTTGTTTGCACGAGGATTGCTCGCGGCTTTGTTTGCACGAGGATTGCTCGCGGCTTTGTTTGCACGAGGATTGCTCGCGGCTTTGCCGGAGAATGTAAGTATTCAATCCGGTGGCCATCGTGAGGGGGGCAGGCCCTGGCGGGCATCGGCGGGCAGTCATGCTAGAGAATGTAAATTCGATCCAGCGCCAGAGAATGTAAATTCGATCCAGCGCCAGAGAATGTAAATTCGATCTGGTTGCGGGGCCTAGCCACGGGTCAGAGAATGCCAGTATTCGATCTGGGAGAAAAGACTACTGGAGAATGCAAATTCGATCCAGAGCTGCGAGCAAAGATCTGCGCTGGCACTGGAGAATGAAAATTCGATCCAGGTTGTGTTGGCTTTTCTGGTTGAGGGGGACCGCCGGAGAATGAAAATTCAATCTGGGGGCTGCGGATGGAGGCTTGCACTAGCGCTGGAGAATGAAGATTCGATCCAGGTTGTGCCGCCTATTTTCGATTGAGAGGACCGCGTTGGCGCTGGCGAATGAAAATTCGAGCAGGTTGCGTAGCCTCTTCCGGCGGGAGGATACTAGGTCACCTTGCCCCCCGGTGATTGATCTTTCGGCGGCGCTGATGGCTTTTCCTGCCATGATGCCAAGTCACGAGTATCATTGGGCTGATGATACTATCTTTTAGATCTTCTTGGAATGCGGGAAACTCCTTCCTACAGACGGCGCCAAACTGTTGCGGTCAGACTCGATGCTCCGGTCGGGCCGAAATAAACTTAGGCCGTCTCAGCTCTCGGAGCGGTCGAGTGCGCACACAGTCAATGAGATATGAAAAGAACACAGATTTTATCGTGGAAAAAACCCCTGAATTGGGTAAAAAACCACGTTGACCTGGCTCGCTTGGTCGGAATCCACTAGCTGCTTGCGGTTACAAATATCTTGGAGAATCGAGGGCGACAGACCGCTCCTCGTTACAATTTAGTGGAGAGAGAGAGAGAGCTCTCGGTGGGCAACATGCTGCTCACCGCGAGGCTTAATGTTTGCTGCGTCTTTGAGGCTGCAGACGTCCCAGAATATCAAGGGGAGTTGGTCTTCGCGGCTCTTTGGTTGCGGTGAGCGAGCGTAAGCTTGACGACGGAGGCTCACCGGCGGTGAAGTGGTGGCTCGCAGGCTAATGCCGACAGAGCTTCGGCTCGCCAAAGAAGGAAGAAGGAGAAGTAGGAGGAAGATGGAGGAAGTAGAGAAAAGTTTCCCTAAATGAGGAGTCTTGGGGGCTTATTTATAGGCCTCAGGAGGTGGTTACGGTGGTTATACGGTTATCCGCACACCGTAACCACCTTCATATTTAATAATTAATTATAACTAATAAATTAATATATTATTAATATATTATTATGATTATTCCCATAATTATTGCCCCACTAACCATGATGGTTAGTGGGTATTTGTTGTGGGAGGTGGTTACGGTGGTCATGCGGCTATCCGCACACCGTAACCATCATCATCATATATATTTTATAATAAACGAAATATATATTATTTATATTAAATGTAATAATAATAATAATATTATTATTATTATTATAATATTATTCCCTACAAACTCTCCCTCCACTAACCATGATGGTTAATGAGTGGTTTCCCCCCAAACGGATGGAGGAGAGCACGTGGGAGAGGAGAAGGAGATGAAGAAAATGGGATCGGCGTGTGCGGGATCGCACGCGCTGATCCCATATGCATGCGATCCCATGATCTCCACCGAAATGGTAGGGATCACGAGGTGCGTGGCTATTTGCACCCCCTCATTATAAATAAGAGGGGGTGAGAGAGTGTCGTATCAACTATAAAATTTAATAGTAATACTGTCACATATAATATATTAACATTACAAATACTATAACGTTATAACCAAAGTTATATTAATAATAATAAAACAATTGTTTTTATAAGATTATCAATATTTAACCAGAAACTCATACCTGAATTGGATCTGGCTCTTGTGATGAATACGAGCGGAAGAGGGAGAGAGAGAAATTTACAATAACTCCTTTTTAGAGCTGTTAATAAAAAAAATACAACGCTACTTTATTATATATTAAAAATATTTTTTCGTACCTGAAAAACTCTTAATTTAAACTTAGGCTCTCTTTGAGAACCCGTTTCAACATCATTTCGTTGAGGCCGGATTGGAGGTGGGGTTTGGGAAACCAGCGTGAGCTCCAGTGGCGTTAAAGGGAGAAAAATGATCATTTTGCCGTTGACCATTCGAGCACCAGCGCACGGTGTGAACCGGCCGTTTTGCTTTCCACGGCCTTCCTCCTCCCAGCAAGCCACCACTTTGGCCGATCTAGGCGGTGGTCGATTCCAGCCGGTTGTCGATAGCGAGGAAAAGACGGCATTTCACAGTCGAGCTCGGTATTTCACAGATGGCCAGGAAAAGATACGGAATAATATACAATATAAGTTAATATATAATAATTTATTATAATTTAATGTATAATCATTAGATTTAAAGTAATATAAGTAAATAATAATATAAGAAATATTATTCTGAATATAATTTAAATAAGAGAGTAGTGATAATTTAGGATTTATAATTTTTAAATCGGCATCGGATTAGAGGTTGCCCAAACATAACCTCAGTTTTGAATCTCCCTTTTGCTAAGTTATCAAGTCGCGCGCCTGAGGCGCCGGGCGCACCCCGTTGCGCCCCAGGACGGCTTAGGCGGGCGATGTGTCTGAGGCGCGCCTAGGCGCACCCAAGGCGCACCTAGACGCCCAAATGCTGAATTTCAGCGAATTAGACGCCCAATTCGCAGAAATTTAGCGAATTGAGCGCCAAATTTGCAGAAATTAAGCGAATTGAGCGCAAAATTTGCAGAAATTCAGCGAATTGAAGGCTAAAATCGCAGAAATTCAGCTAATGGGGAGTCCATTCGCTGATTTTCCATGAATTGAACACCCAATTAACTTGCGTGTGGGCGCATCACACAAATTTCATTGCGAATCTTACATGTTCAAATTATTTTCTATTCTATATAGAAAGAAAACTATAATCATTGATATTCGGGTTTTCAAATTTTCTCCGTTTGTATCTCTCGTAACGATATGACAGTGCATTGAAAATATAATGTCATATTTTAAAAAGTAAAGTAGAAAACAAATAAATAATAATAAATTATAATTATTAAATTATAAATAATATTAAAATGGAAATATCATTTCGCGTACTTTTCACTGTTTCAGCGCTCATTCGCACCCAAAGCATTCGCGCACGGGCGAAGCTTGTGCACCTGAAATCAATCTGGCAGGCATAGGTGAACAACTACTAGTGTGCGTGTGCGCGCATATTATTTGAAATTTGGATCTATATTCGTGTCGGCGCACCCTTTGCTTTTTTTTTTGTTTCATATATTATACTGCAGACAGAGTCAAAAGGTGGAAAGAAAATAAGAAATAGGTTAATATTACATTGTTTAATCTATGCTACCAATATCACATATTATTATATGTAATAATATCAATTTCATCGAATTGTTCAATACATTTTATTTCTTTAGTAAATATTATCATCTTTAAATTATGATAAAATGAAACAGATAAAATAAGATAAAAAAGAGAATTAGCAGCATAAAATAAAATAAAATAAAACAACAAAAAATAACATAATATGTATTAAAAAATACAAAAGGAGACAAATAATATTTTACATTGTAGAAAATTATGCCAAGACTAAACATGTAATGCCCAGGGCCAACCTACCCTGGTTCAACAAGAGGAAATCCTGAACCAACATGTTACCGGGCTGCAGCCCAAGAACCCCAACTCATCTCCAACCACAAGCATGTTGTTGGTGATCACAACCTCCCTTTGATGAGGCAAACTCGATAGTTAAGTTTGCAACACGGGGACTTCCCAGGAGGTCACCCATCTCAGTACTACTACAGCCCGAGCACGCTTAACTATGAAGTTCTTCCACTTCTCATCAAAGGGATGTTGTGGCCACCGACAACCCGCCTGTGGGTGGAAAGGGGTTGGGGTGCTTGGGCTGCAGCCCGGTAACGTGCCGGCTCGGGATTTCCTCTGGTTGAACCGAGATAGATCGGCCATGGGCGTTACAAAACATCACTTACAAAATTATCAAGAAAGTGCTACGACAATATAGCGCTAGCCATTTTCATGCCACACGACAATTGGGTATTGTAGGGTCCCCAAACTGGAGTCTCCCGCTCCAGTCCGAACGGAGGGAAACGACACGATGCCAAACTGGGCCAAACGCCGTCGTGTTGGTCGCGCAGTTGGGTCGCCTCCATCACGCATTCATCTGCCGATGTGCCTGAGCCCCAACGGCGCGCCAAATAGGCCCTAAATTGTGAAAATTGATGTCATCAACTTTAACCAAATCAAAAGTTAAACAAGCTCGGGCTCATGGAAGACTTTCTACTCATAATGATTGTGTTCTACTTCATATAGCTTATTAATATTTGATATGGGAAGTTCATATACTAGCAAATACTCAAGTATCTTACCGTACGGTCTGGTCTATCAAGAATGTATCAAGCAAACTAGCTGAGAGTTAAAAGAATAACTTTCTAAATAAAGTTTTATCATTGACCGCGAGATCATTTCATTCTATATTTTGATTCTATATTTTGAATTCAAGATAAATATGAGATGTCTCCTAAGAGCGCTTTGGATGCGGTCGATGAGCTCGACCATAGTGGCATACAGGGGTTACGGATGAGGGACGAGGAACTCCTTGCGTTCATTTATTTGATCGCCGGAGAAAAACAATTTTAACCAATGACCTTTTACTTTGAAAGTGCATTTTTCCGGGTGCGAGATAAGCACAGTCCAGTAAGGCCAAACCTTTTTGACGACAAAGGATCCGTACCTTCGGGACATGAGTTTTTCCAGAAAAAGCCTTAGTCGTAAATTATCAAAGAGGACTTGGTCTTCTGGTTGAAATGATTTTGGGTACTTAATTTTCTTATCATAATATAATTTAGTGCATTTCTTATATTATTATTTTCATAGGCGTTGGAGCGCCATTCATCAAGCTCGTTGATTTAATATTTACGATGCGCAGAAACAATTGCTCATAAATCTACGCTTTGTAATAATAAATTTAAGATCATACCTCATATGAAAATTAATCTCTTCCTCGTTGTACTCTTCATGTCGAAGAAGGATCAATTTATAGGCATAATCATTCAGCTGAATATATCTTTCATTAAATAAAATATTTTTGTATTAAATTAAGAAGATTAAATGTCTCAAATATTTAGCTAGCATCCAAATTCATTGCATCTCTATTTATGATTGATTCTATGCATTATGCATATAAAATTATTGAAGTTAGAAAATGTGTGGGAAAATAATTGTGGATGTTGTTGAATTTTATTCAACTTCATCAATTAGTCACAAATATTTAAAAATATTTATATAATAGTTTGATCATTTGTATGTTTAAGATAATTGAGAAATCTATAATTTTAATGGGTAGAAATGATTTGCTCTGTTCATTAAGTAACCAAAAAAAAATATAAAATGCTTTACATTATTAATTAAAGTGGAATTAAAATGTTCTTCAACCATCCCTATGTTGGGTCCTGCTTGCTCCTAAGGACCGGAATCAAATGGGTGGAGGGCGCCCATCTTAAGCGCTAAATTATGAGGTCGCACATTTAAAGGGGACCAACTAAGGACTAAGTCTATGTTTGGGCGGCTGTTAGGGATGATATCGAGTCAAGTTCGAGTGATTAGGGCTCGACTTGAAATCGAAATTTTTCGATGGCTCGATTCCGAGCCGGCTCGAAATCGAATCGAGCTGGCTCGAAATAGAATTTAGATGGCTCAAAATCGAATCAAGCTGGCTCGAAATTGAGCAAATTTTCTCTTTATTCCTAATTGGCTCAAAATTAAGTTGGGAAACATTTGAATTTAGCAAATGAAACACTTAAAGCCTTCAATATTTGTATTTGAGTTTAAAATTTAGTGTTTTTAATTTTAAAATAATAATATATTAATAAATACATAATGTTTTTAATCGATTCGAGTTGATTCGAATCATAGTTTGAGCGATTCGGGGCAGGCTCGAAATCGACTCGAAATCAGATTCGAGTCAAATTGAATCGACTCAAATTGAGACGAATCAATTGTAACTGATTCCAATTCGGCTCAATATTCGAGCGATTTTTGAGCGACTTTCGAGTTTCGAATAATATGCTTAGCCTTAACGGCCGTGGTTTTGTAGAAAGTAGTGGCGGAAAACTAATGGTGACATTAGCGCTACCCAAAAAGTTGCAATTGTACAACCCACACATTTGCCGAGCTGGTGTGACCCGACGTAGTTGAGATCGCAATAGAGAAAATAGCCGTGTCGCAGTAGATCGACCAGATGGAGGTCGTCAAGACCAAAAAAAAGATCAGGGGGGAAGACTTCCCCACTTGGGCGAGTGGACCCTAGGTCCACTCGCCTAAGGCTCCGGGCGAGTGGACCAATGGTCCACTCGCCCGAGTCCAAGTGGGGTGGGGGGGGGGGGGGGGGGGGGGAGTGGACTAATGGTCCACTAGCCCGAAGTAGGGGGCCAGGCATGTGGGCGAGTGGACCCTCGGGCAACTCGCCCCTGGGTCCACTCGCCCCGGTTAGCTGAGTGGACCACGAGGTCCACTCGCCCAGTTCGGGTGGTGGACCTTGGTCCACTCACCCAGCCCCCAGTAAGGGGGGGGGGGGGGGGGGGGGGAAGTGGACTTCTCATCTCCCACTCGCCCCCCTCATGTTTTGCCACCCCCAATTTTGGGAAGTCTATAAATAGACTCACATGGGCTCCTTGGAAGGTTGTTGGTCTCTCCTCTCCCTCGCGTGTGACTTGAGAGCAATCACTCCCCCCTGTCAGTTAAGGTTGACGGTGAGGTGATCCTTAGTACCCTCCAAGGTACCCAGGCTCAACATTGGCTTGGGAGGGAAAGCTCTCATTGAACTTCCGGGTTTGTGGTGGGACCTCCTCGCTGCAGCTCAAGGGGTCTATTTCAAGTTCCAGGTCTTCTTCGGTGCAAGGTCCTTCGGTTCTCAGCAACTAGTCAAGTGTTCTAGCTCTGGTCAAGTAAGGGTCAGCTGCATACCCGCTGCGAACGTCGAGACCGGATCTCTGGTTTCAACATTCTGGTGTGGTGAGCGTGGAAGCAACTAGTTAGGAAAGCTCTGAGCAAGTCTCATGGCTGGAAGCGAAGAGCCAAGGAACTCACCTCCTCCCAGCAAGCCGTGACAATTAGCAAGGGAAGAGGAGGCAGAGAAGGTAGATCATGTGTTGAAAGATCTGACCAAGTTGGGGGTGGTAGAGGAGGCGAAAGAGAGGGAGGTCGTCAGCGGTAGTGGAAGGCTGGAGAGGATATGAATCAGTGGGAGGCTGAGTGAACAGGATCAAGAGAGAGAGGGTTTGAAGTGTGTCCAACAGAATGTGGGCATCTTCGCATGGAGCGCTGCAGAGATGTCGGGTGTCGATGCGAATGTAGCATGTCATCGCCTCAACCTCGACTCAAGCATCCGCACCATCCGCCAAAAGAAGAGGGCTGTGTCGACCACCCTCGTCGGGCCTATCAGAGAGGAGGTGGGGAAACTGCTAGAGGTAGGGTTCGTAAAAGAAATCCAATATCCAGGATGAGTTTCTAATATGATGATGGTAAAGAAGGGGGATGGGAGGTGGAGAATGTGTGTGGACTTCTCTCTGTTAAACAAGGCCTGTCCTAAGGATTGCCATCCTTTGCCTCAAATCGACGCGCTGGTAGACTCAGCTGTCGGCTTCCCGGTGATGAGCGTCTTGAATGTGTTCTCCGGCTACCATCAAATCCGAATGCATCCGCCAGATGTTAAGGATGTTTCTTTCATCACAGACGACGGGTGTTATTGTTATAAGTTGATGTCTTTCAGACTGAGGAATGCAGGAGCAACCTACCAAAGGATGATGGACCGAGTCTTTAAGGAGCAGAAGGGGCGCAACCTAGAAGTCTATGTGGACGACTTGATGGTCAAAAGCAGGGACGTAGAGTCCCACCTGCAGGATTTGGTGGAGACCTTCGCTACCCTTCGGAGGTTCAAGATGAGGCTTAACCCTTCTAAATGTGTCTTCGGAGCAACCCGAGGAAAGTTCCTAGGTCACCTGCTCACCCCGGAGGGGGTCGAACCCAATCCGTACAAGGTCAAAGCCATCCTGGAGTTGGGGTCGTCGAGGAGTGCGAAGGAGATTCAAAGGCTGACAGGAAAGTTAGCAGGGTTGAGTCGGTTTCTCTCCAGAGCAGGGGAGAAGTGCTCTCCCTTCTTCAGAGCCCTGCTCCAGGGACAGAAGTTTGAGTGGACACCAGAGTGCGAGAAAGCTATTCAGGCATTGAAGGAACAATTGAAGTGGGCTCCTTTGGTCCAGGGACCGAAAGAAGGAGAAGACCTTTTTCTCTACCTGGGGGTAGGAGTTGAGGCGGTGAGTTTGGTCCTGGTCCGGGAGGAGGGAAAGAAGCAGTTGCCGATCTACTACGTTAGCCGAGTCCTGAAAAAGGTAGAGCTCAGGTATCCCGTCCTAGAGAAGTTGGCGTTCGCTTTGATCATCTCAGTCCGGAAACTCCGTCCCTATTTCCAGGCTCATTCGATCAGAGTGGTGACCGATCACCCCCTTCACAACATTATGGAAGGAGTGGAGCACTCAGGCAGGTTGGCAAAGTGGTCAGTCGAGCTTAGCGAGTTCGATATCACCTTCGTCGCTCGGTTATAGATGAAAGCACAGGCGGTAGCAGACTTCCTGGAAGAGTATGTGACTAAGGTGGATGAGTCGAAACCCACCAGGTTGATAGCATGGGAGCTGTTCGCGGACGGGGCATCAGGAAAGAATTTCCTCAGTGGAGGGGTGATCCTGGTCAGTCCGCAGGAGACAAGGATCGAGCAAGCGATCGACATCGATTCCCCGTGACCAACAACCAGGCCGAGTATGAAGCAGTGGTGGATGGGCTTCGTCTGGCAAGGGAATGGGAAATCCGAGAATTGAAGGTTTTCATAGATTCGATGGTGGTGGCCTCACAGGTTTAAGGAGAGTTCGAGGCGAAGGAGCCGACCCTCCAGAGGTATCTGGTGAAGGTTAGGGATCTCATCGGGTGGTTCTGCACTTTCTCCATCCAGTATATTCCGAGAGAGGAAAATGTCTGAGCAGATCGGTTGGCGAAATACGGCCCCCGCGCAGGAGGAACGGTGACCGAGTTGTTCTGCCCATCCAACGAGGAAGGAGAGCTGATGGAGATCGATCAAAGAGCCTCGTGGGTGGACCCAATTCTTACCTCTCCGGCCTCGGGCAAGTTCCCGGAGGGGGTCCCAGATAAGAAACGATTCAGGTACAAGTCAGCATACTACCTGATGTGAGAAGGAAGCTTGTACAGGAAGACCCTGACTGGGCTCCTAGCAAGGTGCGTGACAGACGATGAAGTTCCGAAGGTCTTGGAAGAAATCTACTCCGGGGAGTGCGGAAGCCATTCCGGAAGCCAAACCTTAGAGAAGAGAGAGCTAAGGCAGGGATACTTCTGGCCGACCCTTCGAAAGGACGCCATGGAGTTTGCGAAGGAGTGTCAGAAGTGCCAGCTTTTCGCGCCACTCCAACTCCAACCCGCGCAAAGGCTCAGGACAATCACATCACCCTGGCCCCTTGACATCTGGAGAATGGACTTGGTCGGCCCATTCCCTCAGGCCAGCGGTCAAAGAAGGTTCATATTAGTCATGATAGACTACTTCTCCAAGTGGGTGGAGGTTAAGGCTTTGGCAAAAACAACATCGCAGGTAATAAGGAATTTTATTTGGGGAGAAATAATTTGCAGGTAGGGCTCCCCCTCGCCATAGTGACAGACAATGGATCACAGTTCGATAGTGAGGAACTCATTAGCTTCTGTGGTCAGTTGGGCATCGATCTCCGCTTCGCCTCCGTTCATCATCCTTGGAGCAACGGGCAAGTGGAGGCGACAAACAAAGTCATAGTCAACCTGCTAAAGAAAAAAATGGAGAACTTGAAGGGAAACTTGGTGGAGCAGCTTCCCTCGGTCTTGTGGGCCTTGAGGACGACACCCAACACGACGACGAGAGAAACACCGTTCAAGCTCTCTCATGGATCTGAGGCCGTACTACCAGTGGAATTCGAGGTCAGCCCCTCCCCCCCCCCCCCCCCCCCCGGTCGTGGCCGCTCAGGAGGGTGGCGAAGACTGTAGGGTAGACAATGAAGAGGAACAACAACTCTCGCTGGATGTGGTTGAGGAGCTCCGAGACCTTGCAGCGATTCGGCAAGAGGAAGTGAAGTGTCGGATGGCTAGGTATTTTGATAAAAACATTCGAATCAAGCAGTTCATTCCAGGAGATCTAGTCCTCAAAAAGGTCGCCGCCGCGGGAAAGTCGACGAACGTAGGAAAGCTCCAACCCAATTGGGAGGGACCCTATGTAATCCTGAAAGCCCTGAAGTCAGGGGGGGTATCACCTTCAAAATGTTGAGGGAATCCCCCTTGGTAATACTTGGAGTGGCGACGATCTCAAACGTTTTTATCCCTAAGGAATATTGAGTTTCTTCTCGGAAAGATCTCTTACTCCAACTTATAATAGTTACTCTAGCCCGTGAGAGCGGATGTTGGTAAGGCTTCGAGAAGAGGGACCTCCTCGCGGAGGCGGTCAGTGTAACATCCCGATTTTTATTGGGTCTCTAGACCCTAATAAACCCAATAAAAGTAACCCCAAAGGACAGAAAGCGATCCAAGTAGGGGATATTGCGCTAGGGAACTCCAAATTGACTTCCGTCAGTTCCGTTAGACTCGTATGACCAATACGAGCGCAACGGAATTCGTTCCACCCCGATCCGAGGTCGTTTAGGGAAAAAGATCATTTTGAGTATCGTAGCGCGTCACAACCACATTATTATGGAATAGTGACCATGCGTACTCTGATTTGGCTTCCGTCAGTTCCGTTAGACTCGTATGACCAATACAAGCGCAACGAAATTCGTTCCACCCCGATCCGAGGTCGTTTAGGGAAAACGACCGTTTTGAATATCGTAGCGCGTCACAACCACATTATTGTGGAATAGTTACCATACGTACTCTGTTTTGACTTCCGTCAGTTCCGTTAGACTCGTATGACCAATACGAGCGCAACGAAATTCGTTCCACCCCGGTCCGAGGTCGTTTAGGGAAAGCGACTGTTTTGAGTATCTTAGTGCGTCACAACCACATTATTGTGGAACAATGACCATACGTACTCTGTTTTGACTTCCGTTAGTTCCGTTAGACTCGTATGACCAATACGAGCGCAACGGAATTCGTTCCACCCCGATCCGAGGTCGTTTAGGGAAAACGACTGTTTTAAGTGTCGTAGCGCGTCGCAACCACATTATTGTAGAATAGTGACTAGACGTACTCTGAATCGACTTACATCAGTTCCGTTAGACTCGTACGATCCATACGAGCGCCATGAAACTTGTTGCACTTCGATCCGAGGTCATACGAAAAATACGTCCGTTTTAGGTTTTGTAGACCGGCACGGCATAACGTACGAAATACGAAGCACACAAACTCGGAATCGACTCCAGTAAGTCTTGGTGGACCCCCTCGGACCTAGTCCTGCATGGGGGACCCCACCATGAGATTGACCTTGGTCACCCTCCCGCCCCAAGCTTGATTTTCTTCCTAAGAAAAGGGGGGGGGGGGGGGAGGCCCCCCTCTTTCCCTATAAAGGGGACCCGACCCCCCCCCCCCCCCCCCCCCCCCCCCCCTGCTGAGCACCCCCCCCCCCCCCCCCCCCCCCAGCCACCTCCCTCCCTTGCCCGAGCCGCCACCTCGCCGGAGAAGCCTCTCCCCGAGGCACCACCGCCGCCCCTCCATGGCCGGACGACCCTCTTCCTCCCGAGCCCCCCCCCTCAGGTGGACCACCCTTCCCTCTCCATTCCCACTCCCCCGAGGCAAGCCGGCCGCACTCCCCGTTGCCGGAGCGCCACCTGAGCCTTGCCCAGGCTCGGGTGGAGGCTGGGCCGTGAAAGCCGCACCCCCAGCGCCGGTGGTTGCGCTGGGGGAGCAGGTCCCCACCTGGGGACCTCGGCTCCGACGAGGGAAGGCGGCAGGGCCGCCGGAGAACGCATCTCCGGCGGCACCCGCGAGCTCCCCCTCTCCTCCTCCTTGTGCTTCCTGTACCGCTACAACGACTTCCCCCGGTGGCGGCCAGCGGCGCTGGCCGCCGGACCACCATCGTAGGTAAGCCCCACCCCCGGCGAACCAGCCAGGGGTGGGGGAAAGCCCTCCCAGCGGGGGGGGGGGGGGGGGGGGATGGCGCGGCCAGGGCCTGCCTGGCCCATGCAGGCCATGCCACCGCCCCGCCTCCCCTTTCCCCCTAAAAAACGGCGGTGGCCGGCGGCGCCAGACCGCCACCCTCTGCCTCGCCGGGAGGGGCAGCAGCCACCATCTGATTTTCTTGATGAGATCGAACGGCGGCGGGAATCTTAATTCCTGCCCCTCCACTCCTTTTCGGTGCCCCCCCCCCCCCCCCCCCGGATCAGCCAGATCCGATGTGGGGGCAGAGGGAGGGCACGCGCTCCAGCACCCCCTCCCGCCTCCCAAAACCCTATCTGCACCCCACTTGCACCCTTCCCCTTCCTGATTTTTCCGAGTCTAAACTAGGCCCCTATGACAAAAACTTCCAACATGAAAAATGTTCGCCACCCAGAGGGGCACCTCCAGTAATTTTTCGAGAATTTTAGGTTAGGTTTTGTTATTTTTAAATGCCCTTACAAAGTTTAATTAAAGGAATTAAAATCCCAAATGACTTTGGAAAATTCCAAAAAAATTATAGTTTCAAATTTAGGCTATTTTACAAGTGCTATCAAAATTTAAAATTTTTATCAACTCTTTTGTTAATTTAAAAAACCTAAATAGAATTTTTTCGAGCACAATAAGGCCCTAAAAATGAACTGAAATATTGGGAAAAAACTTGCAGGCCCCCGACGTATTATCTAAACTATGTAGTAAAATTGTGCGAGTCGATTAAAGATGAATGGTGAACTCACCAATTACGGAAAGAAATCGACTAAGTTAAAAGCATCGAAACACGCAATCGGGTCGCATCGCGAGGCGACATTTCAAATCAATAACGACATGATGATTAAAGTGTGAACCCAAAGCACACAATAATAAGAAGCCTCATAAAATATAAGCCAACCCCGATCTATAACTAAGATAAACAAAACTCCTATGAACGGAGAAGAGAGGCCCCCATGAACGAGGAAAGAACATAATTTCCTCCTAAGAACGGAGACGACACTGAAGCCTCCTGATATGAAGTGATTGGACTACTAACCCACTTATTTATTTATGTTCTCCAATCTCGTACTGGTCCTGCATTTACTATTTGCAATTATTCTTTTTTATACTCCAGTTTCGTACTGGTCCTGCATTTACTATTTGCAATTGTTCCTTTTTAATACTCCAGTTTCGTACTGGTCCTACATTTACTATTTGCAATTGTTCCTTTTAATACTCCAGTATCGTACTGGTCTTGCATTTACTATTTGCAATTGTTCCTTTTTAATACTCCAGTTTCGTACTGGTCCTATATTTTCTATTTGCAATTGTTCCTTTTTAATACTCCAGTCTCGCACTGGTCCAGTTAATTCGGCACTTGCCTTCGGCCTTTCCTTCTGTTAAGTGCTCTATTACTCAGCTCCGCAGTTCATGTTGCACTATATTTTGCTAACCCAGGTCCTGCGCTAGATAATGGTTATTTCTATGCTGTTATAAGATCTTAGTTGGGGATAACCAAGAGTTGAGTTCTTCCTCTAGGGTTAGCCCCAAATAAGATGCCCCACTTCCGCTGCGTCTCCCGACCAAAAGTTGTGTAGCCGGTTGAGTCAAGGAAGCCGCGGTGGACCTGGAGTAGTCGTTCCTTTCTTTGAAATGTTTGCAAATTGCTTGCTATAAAGTGGCGGGTCGGTCATGCTCGTAGACCGTTCGTACCGGTGCGGGAGGGGTGACGACTCATGGCGACAGGGAGATGTGCACCGCGAGTTATCACCACTTCGAACCCGTTGATTTGCCTCCACTGGTCGGCCTTAATCTCGAAACCGTCGGATGTCGCTCACATCCAAATAGTACGCAAAGTTTTATGGGAGGGCCTGAGTGATACGATACGACTACGCTCAGAAGTGGCAGGACTGGCCACTGTCACCGACGGCCACATCGGTGAGGCCCGCGGGGTTCGCTGCCCTGCTAGAAGAGAAGCGGTCCAAACTGTGTCGGCACAGGGTTATGTGTACAGGTTTGAATACCTGATGTGTGTGTGCAAGATAAGGTTGCTAATGATGTTGTAAACTGTGCGTCCCTCTCTGCTTATTGAAATTGTGGCTGGTAGGCCATACTGATATATATATACATACATACATGCTGCTAACCTTTTCCTTGCTTCGGCTATTTATTTTAGTACTTTAGCTCGCCCCAGGATACGGATCCAGGGAGGGAATGTGTTTTCCACTTAGCTCTGTGACTAACGGTTATTCTTATAACCATTCACAGAAGATGGGACAACGCGAAGCCCCCGCACCGCAGGATGACTTACCGGCCCTAGAGATTGCCCGATCAGATACTCCAGCCTCGCCCCCTGTCTTCCGTGACGTGAGTCCTAGAGTTTAGGGCTAAATAATGAGTGTTTTGTTGTACATATTGCAGCCCACGAGCGGTTTATGTAAACAGTAGATCACGACTTTTTTGGTTAGATATATATATAGTCCTTGCCTTGTCTATTTTCCCTTATTTCTGCTTCCGCTATGTGACTCTGATGTGATGTAATGATTCTTGTGCCTGACAAGGCGATCACTCAGTGCTTGAGAGAGTAGATCGTTGCCACCCGGGAAGCGCTAACTGGCCGTCTTGGGCAGTAGGACTCCTCCCTGAACCGGTTCAGTGTTTTTTTTTTTGGGGGGGGGGGGGGGGGGGGGGGGGGGGGGGGGGGGGGGGGGGGGGGGGGGGGGGGGGGGGGGGGGGGG